>OZ004709.1:155745821-156249438 GCA_963924515.1 Vespertilio murinus | reverse complement strand
AGGCTGCAATTAGGTGTTTACCTATGCTGCCATCTTGGTTTCTCTGGAATGGTCATGTTTTAATAGAGCAAAGGCTGCTGACAGAAAAGAGACATTTCACTGCCACCCAACTATTTCTCCTCTATGCATGAAGATCATCAAAGGCTTTGGGGGACATCCTAAAAGCAAGGGTCATTAACCCTTCATTAGTTAACCATATTTTTTTTAAACAGACTCTCCCTCAAATCTGCTTGCACTTTAAGGTCTGGAAAACTTCAGTAGAACGAAAAATGCTAATAGCAAGTTAATGTCCTGTTGGCACTTTTGGCTGACTTCCCTGTGCCTGGGTCTTGCCTATTAATTCAATACTATTCGGATTCCATCTCAAAAAACAAAGGAGGATGGAGACCAGAGGCCTGCCTTCCCCAGACTGATCAGAGCAGCACAGAGCAATTATACCCGAACATCTTTGTTTGTAATGTAATCACCGCCCCAGCTTTCTTCCCAATGGGATGGCAACAGTGTAATTACCTCTTCAGGATTCATTGTTTAGGAATGTAATTCTTTTACAGGGCCCTCTTTTTAAGGAAAAGAAGCTGCAACAAGAATATAGGAGAATCTGTAGCCCCTTCCCAGCAGCAGTCTTGTGAACTGAACAAGCTTTTCTTAAAGTAAACCCCGAGTTTACATTTCAGCTCCTCTACCAATAAAGAATCACCCACACCTCATGATGGTTCTGTTTGAAAAGCACCAATTTAAAGCTTTGACTGCTTGAGTTCCAAGTCCTACTCTGTCAGGTATTAGCTATGGTCTTGGAAAAATTATTTCTTCTCTCTATGCCTCCGTTTCCTCATTTGTAAAAATGGGTAATGTTCTGACGATTAAGTGAATAATGTGTGAGATGTGGTTAGAATAGTTCTTGGCATATAGTAAGTGCTCTGGAGTTGTTATTTGTTTAACACACAAGAAGCATCATATCCATAGCCATTGCACTTTGCAAATGTGATCCAACACTAGTTCGAGGTCAAATCTAAGCTTGAGTTACCATGATTTTTCTTTCCACAACACTTTTACCAGTTCAACACAAGGGGCAATGTTCTGGGTAATTTTAAATGATGCTACAGAACTGAGCTGCTACTCAGGTAAAACTTCACTCTAATAGGCAGTAGTGCCTGTGGATATTTTCCATGTAGTCTTTTTTTTTTTTAAATAGATTTTATTGAATTTATACAGAGAGGAAGAGAGAGGGTAGAGAGTTAGAAACATTGATGAGAGAGAATCATCGATCAGCTGCCTCCTGCACACCCCCCCACCAGGGATGTGCCTGCAACCAAGGCACATGCCCTTGACCGGAATCGAACCCAGGACCCTTCAGTCCCCAGGCCGGCGCTCTATCCACTGAGCCAAACCGGTTTCGGCCCATGTAGTCTTTTCATTTGTGGTACTTGTCTCGGGGGAACTAAAAATCAGCAAGTATTACCAAAAGCAGCCATTGGCAATGTGGCAAATTCTGGAGCAAATTCATCTTTCTAGACAGATTTATGTCTGAAAATAAGCAATTTCTTTTTACCACATAGGCACGTACACCCTCCCTCCCTGAATAATACCCTTGTTCTCACTGGGAACTTTGACCTTTTATCTCCTGTTCAGCTTTTCTTCTATTCCTTTGTAGCCTAGACCAGTTTAATTTTCTATTCAGAAATGACTTTTTTTTTTTTTTGCTTATGTTTCACCAGCCATGACCACAAGAAAGTCATGAGTTTGTTTGCTCAGAAACCCCAAAGAACAGAGCCCCTCGGCTGAAGACATCGGGAGTGAAGCTGGGCCCCTTCTGCATGGCACACAGCTGCAGTGGACTAGGCTTAGGATAAACCCAGGACTCATCTGAGTAGCCCTATAATATGGTTACAGGATATCTGGCTCTGGCTGACACTCAACTCTTGGCCACAAACACCCCTCGTAATCTCAACATGCCAAGAGGTCGCTGGTCACCCACAAGCAGGTGCCTCTTTCCACATTATGGCTTACACCAAGACATCCATGCTTGCTCTTGGCTTCCAGCTGAGTGGGATAAGGACCCTGGGAAGAGCTGGCCTTGTGAATCAGCAAGTGTTAAAGAACGGAAATTAACACCCACAGGTTGGTTCTACTTTAGTAGAGAGGGTGAGAGGTGCTGTCTGCCAGCTCTCATGGTATTTCCAGCCCTTTTGGAATAAATGAGGCTGCTTGAGGACATGAAAAGGGAAAAAGAAAGACAAGTTAATGTGAGCTCAGAATTTTAAAAAGAAGGAGGTGGAGGGTTAGCTTCCTACTGATCACTTAGGTAAAAACTGATGGAGTAGATAGGGCAGCAAGTCTTCTCAGAGTTTGTACAAGATTTCTAATTTAAATAAAGTGGAGATTTGGCTGCTGTCTCCACTGGAAAAAATTTGGCTTTGACCTCACATTTGGCGTTTTCTTTCCTCATATCTCTTCTGTAGATTTCTATATTGTTGTGTCATTTGTTCTGTGGGTTGCAAAACATGTCAAAGCACATACTAAGCATAATCTAAGTAGAGAGAAGTAAAAGGGTTCTGGCATTACAGTGGGTACTTTTAGATTAGAAGGCATCATCAGCTCGCCCCTTCGATATAAACAGTATTTCTAAGCGGCACACAACCATAGGACTTAAAAAGCTTTGCAATCACTCCAGGTCTAGGGAAGCCTAGAGTACAGAAACCAAAGCACAAGGTGTCTCAATTCAGACATGTTAGCATTTTTTAAAATACAAATATTTTTCTTGATTTTAGAAAAAGAGGGCAGGAGAGGGTTAGAGAGATAGAAACATTGATCACTTGCCTCCTGCATGCCCCCTACAGAGGGATCAAGCCTGAAATCAGGGCATGTGCCCTGACTGGGAATTGAACCCGACCTCTTGGTTCATGGGTTAATGCTCAACCACTGAGCCATATCAGCCAGGCTGTTAACATTTCTTTTTCAGGAAGACAATGGAGAACATGTGGGAAACTGGTTAAGAAGTTCAAAGAAAGATTATAGGTTAACTTCTCCTAGCAGAGATGACAAGAATCTGTTTATCTAGCATGAAAGCTTAATGGACTTCTATTTTCTGTTGCACAACAGTGCAGGATGCTGACCTCTCACAGTCGGCTTTGTGTTTATACTTCTACCTTACCATTTATCACAATGCCCACTGTCCTACAGCTGTTTATAAGCATGATAGGTTTGCTCAGTAGATGGAAAGCTTATGAAGAGCAGAGATCATGTCTTTTTCACCTGGATACTATAAGTAACAATAAACCACGTAAACTACAGCTCAGTAATGCTTATTGAGCCAAAAAGGCTAGTAAGACAACTAAATAGTCTGTAGGTAATTAAAAATTCATTTATTTTCCCCATCCTATATAATAAAAACCTAATATGCTAAGTGTCTGGTCATCTGGTTGTCCATTCAACCAATCAAAGCGTACTATGCTAATGATATGCTAAGGCTGCTCAACCACTCACTATGACAAGCTTCTTCCTTGACCACCAGCGGGCAGACAGTTGACAGGTTGACCAGTCGCTATATGTGCACTGACCACCAGGAAGCAGACACTCTGATAGGTTAGCTTGCTGCTGGGGTCTGGCCAATCGGGACTTAGTGAGACGGGCTGAGATGCCCTGGAACCCTCCTGAAGTCCCTCCCTGGCTGGCCAACCTCCTGTGTCTCTCTTTGACCCCAATCTTGCACTGGTGGGGTCCTTTATCCTAACCTGAGCTCTCTTGAAATCCGGGACCCCTCGGGGGATATTGGAGAGCCAGTTTCTACTGATCCGGCTCAACACAGCAGCTGCCCCCTGGTGGTCAGTGTGCTCCCACTATGGGCTCATGGATGGCAAGCATAGTGGTGATGGCGGGAGCCTCTCCCACCTCCATGGCAGCACTAAGGATATCTAACTGCCGGCTTAGGCCCACTCTCCATGGAGCCAGCAGTCAGACATCCCCTGAGGGCTCCTAGACTGCAAGAAGGTGCAGGCCAGGCTGAGAGACACCTACCCCCCAGTGCACAAATTTTGTGCTCTGGGCCTCTAGTTACTAGTAACTCCAGATCAAGAGAAGTTATACAACAGCTCACCAGCACAAACACATCTTGGATTACTAGTATATGCAACCCCTCATGTGTTACCAAGTCATCTCTTCCCATTCCTCTGCCTCTGCTCCTGGCTTAATGAGTTAATTTAGACCACTGTTTCTCATATTTTAAAGTACACCAGGATCACTTAAAAGACTCCTTAAAACACAAATTCCTAAGCCCATAACTAAAGTTCCTGACTCAGTGGGTCTGGGTAGAGGCCAAAATTTGCATTTGTAACAAGTTCCCAAGTGATGCTAATGCTATTGGTCTAGGAACTACATGCTGAGAATCCCATGTTGCCATAGTTACATAGTTGTACTTGTTCTGTTGAGTGGATACTTATTTCATCAGCATGGGTTCTGGTGGAGTACTGAAAAGGGTTTTTCAAATGCAAACTTTGTGACTCCTCTACTCTTCCCACCTTGATGCCACTTAGGCAACCGTGAACACATTGGCTTGTCAAACTATCAACACAGGGACCTTCAGATAACATCTATAGATGTCACAGCACAAGCCCCCAGTTTTTTTCAACTCGCTGAACATAGAAAGGGGAGACATCTCTGCTTGGGATCCAGGAAGTACAGCAATAGGGGAAAAAGTAGAACAGTGAGATATCAATAAGGAGACTGGCATAGCTCTCACACTGCCCACCCCAATTTATAATAATAATAACAGCAATTGAACACTCGTATGCCAAAAAAATACTAAGTGTTTCACATGTATTAATTCACTTAATCTTCAAAACAATCCTATAAGCTAGAAACTATTTTTATGACCATTTTACAGATGAAAACAAAACAAAAACACAAAGTTCCCAAAAGGTAAAATAAATTAACCAAGATTACATTGCTAAGAAGTAGCAGAGCCCTGGCTGGTTTGGCTCAGTGGACAGTGTCGGCCTGCAGACTGAAGGGTCCCAGGTTCGATTCCAGTCAAAGGCACATGCCTGGAGGTTTCGGGCTTAATCCCCAGTAGGGGGCATGCAGGAGGCAGACAATTATTCTCTCTCATTGATATTTCTATCTCTCTCTCCTTCTACCTAGCTCTCTGAAATCAATAAAAATATATTTATTTTTTAAAATTAGCAGAATGATTATTTGAAACTGGACAGTCTGGCTCCAGAGTCCAAACTCTTTGCAATATTGCAAATGGCAGCTATCCTCCTCAAGCTCCACTTCCACTCCCTCATGCTCACAGACCCACTTTAAGATGAATGGGGACACATTCAGAGTTTCTTCAAACTGTTCCAAAAAATATAAATCCCTGGTCCAAGTCCAGGTTTGAGTTGTGCCCCCTTAGCTATTCTATCAGGATTGGCAGTTAAGGTCTCAGGAGAATTATTAAAAGTTTTAGTGGCAGAGCTAAAACAAAACAGAAAACAGGCCACTCCCTGGTTAGACTGTAAACTCTCCAAGGGCAGAACCATTTATTCTTTTATAAGACCCAAGTGCCCTGGAAAAGGCTAAGCCTTTAGAAAATGCTATATACATTTCAAAGTGACAGTATAAAAAGGGTACAGGTGTAAAGCTTCCATGGGGAAAGATCAAGAGGAAATTTCCAGGAGGGAGAAGCGAAGATGGACAAAGGCACATAAAAACTTAGTCACATAATACAAAGGAACAGAAATGTTAATTGGCCCAGTAGTCTTCTCTAGGAAAGCCAAAGTAGCACATGAAATTCAGCTTAGAAACTGGGCCCCCGTTTCTCAATAAGCACACCACTCACTAGCAGTGCGTAGTATATGGCATATGAAAATATAGTGAAGAGTTTAGGTGGAGAGGACATTGATGCTCCAGTGATTGGTAAGTAAAAGGCCTTGAGTGCTATAAGGCTCTCTGAGAAGAGTGCTGCATTTACTTCTGTTTCCCAGGCAACCAAGCCAGCCCCCTTATCGCCTTCACTCTCATCACTGGAGCAGAATGAAAGGTAATTGGGTTAATTATTAAAGCAGCACTAGCTAGTACCACCACCAATAATTGTTTATTTATTTGGGATTTATAAATAGCCCTCTTACTTGATGTTGAGTTGGAATGTGCCTCTCACTTTACTTGCCTGGCTACTAGATAAGAGAGAGGACAGAACATGCAGATAAAGGGTCCAACACCAGAATTATTATTCATTTCTGTTCATACTCATTTAAGTCTAACATGCCCTTAAACTATGTCTACTACACTACTATTCATCTTTCCCAGGTTTGCCAATTCAAGTGAAGATCTTGTATACAGTAATTAAGTAATTTGTTGTATTAGAGACCTATGATATTAAGTTGAAAAGCCAGGCTAATTCCTAAAAGTTGTCAAGCCCAAGACCCCAAAGCCCACCTAGTTGGCCAAAACAGACTAGAGAGGGCTCCTGGAAGTAATTCCCTAAAGTACCAAGGAAGTAGGGACACCTTCTCTTTAGAAACTTGTGTTTCTAAAAGAGATGAGCGGCAAAGACAGGAAAAAATAATAATAAAGCTAACAAGGAAAAGTAAATTCTTGCAAAAGAGGTAGTTCTGTCTTACCCACACAGGCAACAAAAGAAGGATGCCTGGACAATGAAAATACATAGGAAAACAACAACACAAGGAAATTTCAGAAATTCAAAAGTATGTGAAAACTGAAGAACATAATCCTACACACTCCTAAAATATACATTGTAGAGTTAAATGTATGTATACCTCGTTAAGTACAGGTTCAGAATTTGTGTTGTCTATTGGATCAAAAAAGAAATCCAAGAGAAACTAGAATGGCTGGGCACAAAGCCATTGCTAGCCCAGGACACTCGACCAGACCCCAATGACCTGTGGCTAGGAGCAAGAAAACCCTGACACTTCCCATTGGTTTTAATTAAAATACTAAATTAAGTACATCAGGCCAACCATCTGCTGGGAACAGATGCTCATTAGGATGAAAGTCAAAAAGATGAGGCAGGCCAGATAACTAATACCCTACATTACCCAGGTCCCAAGCCTTCAGAAGATTTTTGTTCTTCCAGAAATTACCAGGAATATGTCAAATACCAGGGCTTCTCATTTCAGTTTTATGATCTGCAAACATGCAGAAAAATATTATAAGCTTAACATTTTGGCAGATACTCTCTATTGCACTCAGGTAAAACATGGCACATAAGACAGAATAGTTATTCTAAGCCAGGCAGACCAACCTGGTTTAAAGTTCCAGGACTACTACCTCTCACTGTGTTATACTGTGCAAGTGACATATCTTCTCTGAACCTCAGTTTTCTTCCCTGTAGAATGGAAATGCACCATCTACTTCATAGGGCTCTTATAATGATTAAAGGAGATAATGATTAGGAAAGCACTTAGAACAGTACCTGGCTCATAGTAGGCAGTCATTAATTTTACCTCCTTCTTTATTATCAGTTGCTGTTATGACAGAGCTAGAGCTGTCTGCTAAAATGTCAGCCGGGGGAGCTCTTAAGATTTTAGTGTTTCCCCAAAAATATACCTGGTAGAGTTGCAGTAGCTTTAAATGTATTTATACCTCTTTAAGTACAGGTTCAGAATTTACATTCTGAAGAAGGGGCAGGAGGTGGTTTGATGGGTACTGGAGGCCCCCAGAAACCTACAGAATTGTGGGGAATGGATCAAGATGGGTAGAAGAGATGAACATTCACAGACTATCAAAACACTTCTCGGAAGTAGGCTCTTATGGGAGGAAATGGGAAGAATGGATCTTAATTTTCTACAAATCCACTTTTGTTGATGATTTTGAATGTCTATGGTTAGGGCCCACTGGAGACTCATATGCCACCACAGTACTGATCATGTCTCCTAAAATTACAGGTGTTTATATACTTTTGTCCTGCAGGTATGTCAAATTTCCATGTGTTACTCTTGCAAAAAGCCACTCACCACACAAACTTTATGTTTAGAGCTAAGAAGCAAACAGCAAGACTGATACATAGCCAACCACCTAGACTTTGAGCTATAGGAGGGCAGGGATCATATTAACCCTGGTAGCCTAGAACAGTACCTGGCACATTGGTGCAGAACAAATATCTGCTGAATGTAATTGTTATGAGACCATCACAACCTCATTCCAATCATACAAGAGGAAATACCTTACCAGGAAAATTGAGAGTGCTTACTGCTAAAAGGCCAATTTGTCTTTCGCTTCAAGAGCCATTATTATATCAGTGATATTACAAGATCACAAGTAAGATTAATAAAACATAAAACATCTGTGTCTAGGAGGGCACAAAGGCTCGGGGAAAGGGCTGTTACATAATAAGATTTTCCTCAGCAAGCACCACTGTATTCATGGAAAGCTATATCTAAAAGCCACTTAAAATCCAGGCATACTTCATTTTATTTTGCTTAGTTCACTTTATTATGTTTCACAGATGTTGCCCCCTTTTTAAAAAAAATAAATTGAAGGCACAACCCTCTACCAACAAAAAGATTAAAACTCACGTTATTAAGGTGATCTAAAATCAAAACCACAATATTTACAAGGTATGTATACCTATAGAGGAACTAAAATGAGTAAGGAAAATCCTGAAGATCAGCAAGTTCCCTGAGGGTGTTTGCTCTGTTCCAGAGTAAGATCCTGGAAAAAGAATGCTATTTTGAAGCTTTGTCCTTTAAAGTAACTGTGGGGAGACAGATTAGGAAGCTCTGGAGTCCCACTGCCTGGTTCAGTTCTGGCTCCCCTACCAGCTGCATTACGTTGGGCAAGTCGACTTTCTAGGCTTTAGTTTCCTTTACTGTTAGATAACACACTCATCTCATAAGATTGATTACTATGAGAGAAATGAAATTCCCGGGGGGAAAACACTTAAACCACTCCCTACGGTTTCATATATAGCATGCACTCAATGTTAGGTTTTCTTTGGTTGCTGCTGTTGTTGTTATTGGACTTTTCTCAATAGAAATACAAGGTAAGACAACTGTTAATAGAAACTGGAGAGACATCCAAATATCCTATATAATAAATGGCTAATATGCAAATCGACAGAAAGATAAGTCACTATGATGTGCACTGACCACCAGGGGACAGACGCTCAATGTTAGAGCTGCCCACTGGTGGTCAGTGCACTTCCACAGGAGGAGTGCCACTCAGCCAGAATCTAGGCTGATGGCTGCAAGCATAGTGGCAGTGGAGGGAGCCTCTCCCACTCCCAAGGGCTCCTGAGGTGCCAGAGGGATATCTGACTGCCAGCTTAGGCCTGATCCCCTGGGGAGTGGCCCTAAGCCAGCAGGTGAACATCCCCCGAGGGGTCCTGGACTGAGAGAGAGCACAGACCAGGCTGAGGGAACCCACCCCCTTACCCCCACTGAGTGAAAGAATTTTGTGCATTGGGCCTCTAGGCTACAAATAATGAAGGCTTTTAAGAAAAGATCAATGGGCACTATGTAGCATGTATCTTGAGAAGATGGGAGAAGCTAGTTTAATTATGAATGGAAAACATATGCTAATCTAACTCAGAATGACATTCTTTAAAAAAAAAAAAAAAATCTAGATTTCCCTCCCCCTTTCTAACTTTGTTAGAGAACTTTTCTTAGTAGAAACAACTGGCTGCTGGAACACAACCCCAATATTCAAATGTATCCATAAGTGGAATTGAGTCACTTGGGGTCAGACCTCTGGGCATAAATTAGAGAACAGAAAATGAAGGTAGAGTTATTAAATCAAGAGAGAAAAAAATAACATACAGCTGTTACAAAAAAACTAAATGCCAGGAAATAGAGATTTCTCCAGCAGTAGAGGAGCAGGAGGTGCTGTGTGGGGTGGTGGAGGCAGATGTCTGGAACAAAGAAGGGTGGAGAAGAGCTCCATAGTACTGTCTGGCAGCAAGTGATTATCTGCCAGCAAAGAGCTTCTACATGTCCCCACCAGAAGTGACAAGCAAGGAGAATCTGAGCCATGGGATCTGTTTACCAACTCGGGCCAGAAACTTCCTCAGATTAGGTTGTCAGGAGACCATGGTGTAGAATGCTCCTGGCCAAGCCTGGACCTAAGAAATCCTGATCTCCAACAGAGAAAGCATGAATGTTTCTGGGAATTCTAGGCCTTGATATTGGGTCAAGGATACTGTTCATGGGATGCCAGATCTCATGCCTTCCAGCTGTCATAGCAGCTTCTTTAGAAATCACATTCTCACACTAGCTGGTCTGGCTCAGTGGATAAGAAGTCAGCCTGCAAACTGAAGAGTTCCAGGGTCTGGTCAAGGGCACGTACTTCAGTTATAGGCTCCTTCCCAGCCTGGGTCCTGGTCAGGGCTCGTGCAGGAGGCAACCAATTGATGTATTTCTCTCACATCGATATTTCTCTCTGTCTTTCCCTCTCTTAAAAAATCAGTGGAGCTCAAGCAGCATGGCTCAGTGGTTAAGCACTGACCTATGAACCAGGAGGTCATGGTTCGATTCCCAATCAGGGCACATGCCTGGGTGGTGGGCTCAATCCCCAGTATGCAGGGTGCAGGAGGCAGCCAATCAATGATTCTCTCTCTCCCTCTTCCTTGCTCTCTGAAATTAAAATAAAATAAGTCACATTCTCCCACCTGACAGTGCCACTGGCTCACATACAGATCCTTACCTTTATCCAACACGTGGCCCAGATTTTCCAAAATATAAGCATTGCTTTATATTTCCACTTTAAAAAAAGATATATTTAAATGCCCTGATTTTTAAAAAATATTTCATTGATTTTAGAAAGAGGAAGGGATAGTGAACAACGGGATGACACTCAACCAACTGAACCATACTGGTATAACTTGATTTTTATACTTTTTATGCCTTCACATACATAAATTTACAAGTTGGCAGTAGACATGGTGGGAAGGGAGGAAAAGAGTGTGATGGAGAAATAACCTTTATCAGGAAAAAAGAAAAAGAAAAGATTGCTGCATTATTTCCTTCTTCAGACTGCCCAGAAGCAGCAGCACACACTATGTCTCAGAGCTCAGTTGCATTATGAATCTTAGTCCATGTCACTAAGCTCTTCAGGTACATAAAATTGCCTCAATTGGGCTTATCCAGCCCATTTCTGTTCGGTGGAGATTTCTGAGCCAGTTCTAAGGGTCTCTCCTTTCTTAGAAGATTTCACAGTGCCTGGAAACACCATGTGCTGCCAGTAGCAAAGGGTAGAAGAGGTATGCATAAGCCCTTAATTAAATCACAGGATCTGGCTGAGGAGTATCTCACCAACTGAAACTTGAATAAGACACTGCTATCATTTAATAGCCAAAATCTAATTGCTAGATTAAGGGGGGGGGGGTTTCCAATGGGGGTGGGAGGTGAGGAGAAATGGGATGGGATTTGAAAGATGTTTGAAGGAAGTAGGAATATGCAAGAGAAACAGCTTTCTTTAATCTTACAGTTTCTTGCTTTGAAGTAAGGAACTAAGTACACCGCAAAACAGAGTTTTTGTCCAGGTGGCAAGATGCTGTCACATCAATATAAGTAAAGGAGGGGAAAGCTTTACCTGGCTCCTTGCCCCTTCAAATTTTCATAATCCAAAGAAACATTTCCTTACCTGCCAGGACCCTATTAACAGAAGAGTGAGTAGCCAAGCCGGGCTGTCCACGTTCATGAAAAATTCCAGCATAAGGCAAGTACTCAGGCAGCAAGAAACGCCTACAAGAAGGAATCACATGTGAAAAGCCTACTAAAGAGGACCATAAAACAAGGGAGATATACTATGAATCAATGTTATCAGATCCACTAGCCCTAGGAATCCCCAAAAGCCCAAAGTGGAGTAAAACTTGCTAGGATTTGTACGTTCACAGAATTGTGCCTCCTCCTTGATCTTTCTTCTAAAGTTTCCCAGGGCTCTTATTCTTGAACAGGATGCTCTCAATACCACTATTCTCACTCTTTTTACTGTGGCCAATCATCCCCTGTCAAGTCTTTAGGTAGCAGGGCTGGATCACAGGCTCACTAGAAAATAATTCTAGATATGGACAGTCCAAAGACCAAAAAGTAGGTTTAAAAATGAAATCCCAGGTGTTCATAAAGGCTCCTTCATAAATGTCTCTCATAAAGGCTAACTATCTAGTTCTTACCTTGGTACAAAGCGTCCCAGCGAAGGTGCAGACATCCGGGCGTTGCGTGGAGCTCGGTGCCTGGATCTATCACCATTGTCCCTGGAGGAAACAAAAACACTGCACTTAAGAGAGTCACTAAAGCAGAATCAGCCACCAGCCCAAAAAAACAAGCATCCCCCAAAACTAAATTCCTACACCTGGGGGAAGACCCCAGAGAAATCAGTGATCTGTTTACTTTCTAATTTGGGTGGCACGTTCATATACTCTATTTCTGTAGTACCTCAACTAAATGATCCAGGAGCATTTATTTCAGTAACCAAGAGTGTAGGGAGCAGCTATAAGGTCAAGCCCCAGACTGACCTGTGGCAGAGCCACATACAAGTCCCAGCTTGCAGAGCAGAGCCCTCCTAACACAATTAAGCTTGACCTTACAGCCCTCCCTTGTTCCTACGTAGCTAATGGGGTATGGGAGGTGCAGCAAGTGCTGCCAAAACAAGGCTTCAGTAACGAAATAGATTTGAAACTCTTTCAACATGTTGACCACTCCCCTTGTTTTGCTTTGTGTGACCTGACTATAAAATAAAGCTTCAGCTTACAGGTTGTGTCACTGTTTCCTCACAGTGATCCTACCTAACCCCAACTATATTCTCTTATCTGTTTTCTTTAATTGTTCACTGTCCCTCTCAGGTTCACCCTTGGCTGTGCCGGATGCGATTCAGAGGAGGGTTTTGCTTGAATTAATAAGGTCTCTGCTGCTTTTGAAACTGAAGCCAGGCTTAGATCTTCTAAAGGATCTGGAATGGATATTTTTTTCTAAGTTGAAAGATAGGAATTTTGGCTTTTGGGGATCTTGAAGGAAGAAAGCTTCCTTCATTGACTTCATCCAAAAAATAGTTATCTTTCAGTGAATCTGTTTAGGTCCTTGGTGTGGAAAAATTACTAATAAATGAAAGACAGTAAGTAGTCCTTTCTTTTAGAGATGGAAAAATGGACAATGACAAAGAATTATTTGACAATACAAATATAAGTCAGGTCAGTTGAGTTAAAAAAAAAGTCTAGGTGTTTTCTTTACAGTCTGTAATAACCACCATTTATGAAATATCTACTAAATTATAATTCAAAGGCTATTAATATGTTATCCCATTTAACACTTTTAGCTATTCCATGAGATACTATTAGCTCTATTTTACAGATAAAGAACCTAAGGACCAAAGAGGTAAATGCCCAAAGTCACACAGTAGCTGAGGCAGGATTCAAGGAATATCTAACTCTGAAGCCCTTGCTTATTGCACTACACTTCACTGCTTCCTACAAGGAAAGAGAGGGCAGAGACTTCACGTGGCTTAGTTTCCAATGCATCAAAGGAACAACAAGCCAATGGGCACTGGCTGGCCAGAGCAGTTAATTAGCTGCTTAACCAAACTCCACAAAATAAATGAACCTCTGAGAGACTGATTTGGGATATTTCCTAATTCTACCTTTGATTATCTTCAACTTAATAAAATAATCTTCAAAGTGGCCCTGGAACCAAAATTAAGACAACACTTTGGCTTATGGATCACTGGGAGCTTTACAAGCCAGCAACAAAAGCCTAAAGAAGGTTTTCATGTCCTGGTGAAACTGGATGCTGAACATTTAAAGACAAATCAATATTGGAAGCTGAACCATTAAAAGTCAATACTTGGTTTTTATTTTCCCAAAAGAAAAAGCATACTATTATTTTTCCTAACATACATTCCCTTAATTTAAAAATTCTAAAGATCAAGGAAGAGGCAAAAGAGAGACTATATGGAAATTAATACATACATATATACATGATGGCTCAATTTTGAAATGAAATGTATTTTAATAAACACTGCCTTTATAATTATTCAAAAATATGTGTATAGTTTTTGAGGGGACACCATATGTGTGTGTAAACACACACACTAGAGGACTGGTGCATAAAATTTGTACAAGTGGGGTAGGGTGTCCCTCAGCCCGGCCTGAACTCTCTCCAATCAGTAACCCCTTAGGGGATATCCGACTGCAGGTTTAGAGCTGATCCCACAAGAATCAGGCCTAAACCAGCAGTCGAACATCCCTCTGACAATCTAGGACTGCTAGCTCCTAATGGCTCGCCAGCCAGCCTGCCTGCCCCTAACCACTTCTACCTGCCAGACTGATCGGCCCTTAACCACTCCCCTGCAGGCCTGGTTACCCCCAACTGCCTTCTCCTGCCAGCCATCTTGTGGCAGCCACCTTGTGATGACATAAGGATGGCCATCTTGTGACATCTTGAGACAGTACCTAGGCTTTTATTATATAGGATATATATATATATTTGAATGAGATCAGCAGCTCAGATACAAGCAACATTTCAATCTGATGGTTACATTAGGCATCATTACACTGGGTAGCTCAGTTTCTTAGAGCATTGCCTTGATATACCAAGTTTGCAGGTTGGATCCCCAGTCAGGGCACACACAAGATAAAACAATAAATGCATAAATAAGTGGAAAAACAAATCAATCTCTCTCTCTCTCTCTCTCTCTCTCTCTCTCTCTCTCTCTCATCAATAAATAAAATAATTTAAAAAGTTGTAATATACTAAGTGAATGGAGATGTATTTGCTGGTCCTCAGCTTAACATCTTAACTAATGATGGAGAAGGAGGAACTAAGGAACATCTCAATAAAATATAAGAATGACCTCAGCCCTGACCAGTTTGGCTCAGTGAATAGAGCATCAGCCTATGGACTGAAGGGTTCCAGGTTCGATTCCGGTCAAGGGCATGTACCTTGGTTGCGGGCACATCCCCAGAAGGGGATGTGTAAGAGGCAGCTGATCGATGTTTCTCTCTCATCGATGTTTCTCTCTCATCGATGTTTCTAACTCTCTAACTCTCCTTTCCTCTATGTAAAAAAATCAATGAAATATATATATTTTTAAAAAGAATAACTTCAAATTGACAGTGCTCAGAACCCTAGCAAAGGAGAAATGGCAGAATAGGACCCAGATTAGGAAAAGGTGAAACATGGTAAACATACAAATGAGATGATGCTCCCCATGGGCAACAAACAAAAACATCTAGGAGAAAACAGCCCATGACAAAAACAGCTCAAGCATTTACTGACCAGAAAAACCTTAAAAACAGAAATAGGTAAGGTGTCAAAGGTTTTATAGTCTAAAAAGAAGGGAGGATTCAGAAATAATAGAGTTGAGATGGGAAAACAAATTTTACCGCATAGAATATTTGTGGAGGGGTGGAAGAGGGGTGGCTTCGAAGGAGGGGACAGAAAGATTGGTAAAAGTTCCAGGAAAAAAAGCAAAGGAATTAAAAGCACTTAAAATAATGCTGTTTTTAGAAAACTACACGGATTCTGCCACTCACTTCAGTGCTACCCTGTTTCCCTGAAAATAAGACAGTGTCTTATATTAATTTTTGCTCCCAAAGATGCGCTACATCTTATTTTCAGGGGATGTATTATGATTCCATGAAGTAGGTCTTATTTTCGGAGGATGTCTTATTTTCGGGGGAAACACAGTAGTACAAGATTAACATGAAGCATGGCTCCATGAGATGAAGGAGGTAAAATTTGTCAGATAGAGACAGTATGATTGATTTAGAAAATGTTTTATAGATGAACAGTGGAAAAAAGAAAGATACAGAGAGGGTTGATCTTAGAAACAGAGGAGAGTGCTAAATACTGGGGCCTAATATAGTTTATGCCCTTTTCAAGGGGAGCTTAAGTAAAATAAACAACAATGGTTAAGACCAAGAGCTCATCCACTGAAGGGTCCCAAGTTTGATTCCAGTCAAAGGCATGTACCTGGATTGTGAGTTCCCACCCCCAGTTTAGGTATGTGCAGGAGGCAAACAGACAATATGTCTCTCACATGGATGCTTTTATTTCTCTCTCTCCCCCTCCCATCCTCCCTTCCACTCTTTCTGAAAAAGCAATGGGGAAAAAATATCCTCTGGTGAGGATTAACAAAAACAAACAAAATAAAGGTGAAGACCAAAGTGTGCGGATGTGCCAGTGCTTTTCCTCCAACACAGGAAGACTTTCCCACCACAACACTTGGCAGGGAGACACCAGAAAAATCTTGATCAATTTCATCAGCTAGAAACTAGAAACTGCCTTTAAGCTAGCAGGATAGATGCTGACAGAGTTATTAATGGCTTTCCCAGTTGTTGAACTCTATGCATCTCTGATTAACTCTCTGAGGGGTATTTGAGGAAGAGAGGGAGAAAATGTAAGATTTTCTTGTAAAAGATTTTATAAGGGAAAAAACACCCTTCAAACAATCAAGCATCTAAGACAAGTACCAAACACGAGAAAATATATCTTTGGGACAAGGGAGAAATACAGCAGCAACTCCTGCTAAATGCCTGGGATTAATTGCCTGAGAAAGGCTATAATTTAAAAATACACCTACAGACCGCTATCTGATTCCTGACCAGACAATCAAGTTGTTACTCCTCAGTGACAAATGACTCTTACTCGGGCTTTTATAAATGAAGTTCTTGCAGCAAACAGTTCAAAAGACCATTGTCCTCTTGACAATACACACATGACTTTGCTGAAAATTAGACTATTAAAAAATATTTATCAGTCCTTGTGGTTCAGTGGCTAAGCATCAACCTAGAAACCAGCAGGTTATAGTTCGATCCCAGTCAGGTTTCAGGATCAATCCCCAATAGGAGGCTTGCAGAAGGCAGCCAATCAATGATTCTCTCTCATCACTGATGTTTCTATCTCTCTCTTCCTCTCTGAAATCAATAAAAACATTTAAAACAAAGAAAGAAAAAGTGTTCAGTAATAGTGTACGTTTGTTTAAAAATATACATACTTATTTCTCTATGCTCTTTTGTTTCTCCTCAATCTTCAGACAAAAGAAGGCCTGTTTGGAATTCCAGTCCCTGGATGGCACAGTGATCTTGGACAAGACCTTTCCTTACCTGGGCGCTATTAGAAACTGAGGCCCCAGTCTCTAGTGCCAGACTGTGTATGCACGCAAGTGCTTAGATTTCGATAACATTCACAGAGAACACCTAAGAACATAGGTCTCTTGAAACAACATAGCCTTAATTTTTCTCGAAGGAATAGTGACATAACAGATAATTACTATCAATAAATTCCTCTCCTTGTTTATTCTACCTTTAATTTCATTGCATACATTATGAAAATCATATTCCTTTTGTGCATTTTATGTAAAAAGACCTAAATATATCTCTAAGTGGTTATGTCCTCCTTTCCCCCTTCTCCTGTCTTGAGTGTTTGGAGGTTCTAGCAGGGGAGTGAAGCTACTCATATACCCCTGACCTAAGACCAGTCCTCTCCACTGGGGGGAAGGTCGTCCTCTTCAACCGGAGTGCACAGCTTCGGGAGGGACCCACACCTAGCCAGCCAGATCGCCCTCACATCCTGTCTTGAATGTTTAATTCTTTCCTTCTGTATCTTCCTATTCTAAACCCAGACACAATCCAAGCACAATCCACTTTCTTTCTCTTTTGTGTTCTTCATAATAAATATTCATATATATTTTACTTGCACAGAAAGAGTAATAATTCTAAAACTGCCAAGCAATATTATATTTCTAAGCAATAGGCTCCAAATCCTCAATAAAGAGCTAGACTTTAGGTAGGCATATATTTTATAAATATTCAGGGTACTACAGGTACCAGATATATTATTTCTAATCCTCATGAAGTCTCCTTCACTTTTCTGAGACTTTTCATTATTCTAAGTCTGCTATGTGCAAGGGAAATTCGCCTAAGATAGTTAACTCCAACAAAGATCCAAGAAATTTAATGCTAAAAAAAACTTCAGAGATAATCTAATCTCAGTGTACAGAGCAGACACTGAGACCCAGATTGGGCAAGGGACTTGCCCAAAGAGAAACAACAAATATAACTCAGGATTGTCCCTTAGTCAATAGTTATCACTCCTCATGTGCTCTCACCTATACTTTGCCCACAGCTTTCAAATTGGTTTTCCTGCATCCACATACTTGTCACTTTAGGTCACCCTTACCAGTGCTGTCACAGTTAGCCTAATATACATATTGACTAATGGATGGCCCAGACAAAAATAAAAACTTCTTAGCCAGGCACTCCACACCTTCAATGGTTCAGCCTTTTCTGACCTTCTCCCTCATATTATAAATACTCAATAGCTCTATTCAGGGTCCTCAAATAAACCCTGTAAGTCTCCAATCTCTGGGCATTTTGTTTAATCAACCCCCTTTCTAGACTCTCCTTCCCTAGCCCCATCCTCCACATCAATTCATCTAAGTCCTATGCAGCCTTCACACCCAGCTGAAATCCACGAAGCCTTCTCTCCCCAAATGCTGTCCTGTACTTCAGTGGTATCTGTTATGGTCTATCTTGTAAGACACTTACGTAAAAATCCAATCGTATTATTCCATAGCTTACAACTCTTCAAGGGCTCCCTCTCACCTCCGGAATAAAGGTTCCCGCCCACTCGCCCCCCCCCCCTTGTCCTCCCCCACTTTGTAAGGCACAGAAGGCTCTCTAAGATCTGGGACTACTTTAACTCTGCAGGCTCGTCTGCCACACATCTTGGACTTTACAGTCTAGACATACCATGCCGTTTCATGTTTCCATGACTGTGTTTATTTACCTTTCTCCTAAGCATAATTAGTGAAAGGTCCTATTTCAAGACTTAAATCTTTCTCTTTTGTAAGCCCATCCTGTAAAAACAATCAGCCACCACAAAAATCAAGTAAATAAAATTACTTAAGCCCTGGCCGGTTTGGCTCAGTGGATAGAGCATAGGCCTGCAAACTCAAGGGTCCCAAGTTCGATTCCAGTCAAGGCATGTACCTTGGTTGCAGGTACATCCCCAGTAGGGGGTGTGCAGGAGGCAGCTGATTGATGTTTCTCTCTCATCGATGTTTCTGATTCCCTTTCCCTCTCCCTTCCTCTCTGTAGAAAATCAATAAAATACATTTTTTTAAATTATTTAAAACCTTCTGGTAAAAAGGGAACAGTTTCTTATCTCATCACATTTTAAGAACTATTTCTTAAATTTCTGTACAATACCACCACTCAGCAAATGTAGTTAGTTGCCGATTCCCAATCATTGCTTTAGCAGGTTCTAGCAACATTACAGTGTTTCCTTCGAGTTTCTCTTGCACTTCTAACATTCAAGAGTCTATGTTTGTAAGTCAAAGGAAGAAACAAAGGCAACTCTGTTTCAAAATAAAGTAGATAACATCTCCCTCTGAAGATTTACCCTTCTCTTTCTTGGCTACAAGTTAGGTATTTGCTATTAGTATTACTGACTCTCCCAGGGGTCCTAGAAATTCTGGGCACAGAAGGGAGAGCAGGAGCAAGTACTACCAAGGACATATGGCTGGCTTTGCTCTACTGGAATTACCAACCACAGGAGCTTGAAGTATGAGTCTCACAAAAGCTGTCAGATTTCGATGACAGATGATAGGAGTAGTATGACCTGATTTCTGACATATTTTCTTTGTCACAGCTCAACTAAATTTCTGTTATGCCAAAAGGGCAGATGGAGAATATAATATTCCGAACTAAAGACAAGCAACTTCCCCTATGTTATACCCAATCAGAAGGCAGGGCTGAGTAACAGCCTTCAGAACAGCCCTCAACTACATCATATATATACCAAGAAGACCTTTTAATGACTTTGCCAGAAGGTGTCTAGCAAGGGGACCATAAAAGGAGAAGTCCTGGCTGCAGGATGCTCCCCTGTACATATGTGTATGTTGTACTGCAGCATGTAAAACTGAGAAACAGGAACCCATCTCCGGCCCAGAAATGACTGTCATTCTCAAAAGAAAAATGTTTGCCCATTGGATCACAATATGAATTTCTGGGTTAAAGGGAGCCAGTTAATTAGAAGAATTAACAAAATAAATGTAATAGACTTAGAGATTTCATCATGAGGCTGAAAGACTAGAATTCTCACTGAGATGTTTTTCCAGAGTACAGACTAGTGTCACAACTTGAATGTAGCACTTGTTCTTTTCTGTGCTAGCAATAATTTTTAAGAAGTTGAGAATGTCAACTGTAAATAAAAAATTAAAATAAAAAATATTGAATGCGATTACCTAGTGGCTAGTATGTGTAGTGGAAATATCTGTGACTGATCTAATCGGAAGGTTCTATAGTTCTGTCATGAGCTCAGGTATCACTCCTTTGCCTTAGAAGGCAAAGCAATAACAAAGTCAGAAAAGGAAGGAGCCGGGACCGGTTTGGCTCAGTGGATAGAGCGTCGGCCTGCGGACTGAAAGGTCCCGGGTTTGATTCCAGTCAAGGGCATGTACCTTGGTTGCGGGCACATCCCCAGTAGGGGGTGTGCAAGAGGCAGCTGATCGATGATTCTCTCTCATCGGTGTTTCTCTCTATCCCTCTCTCTTCCTCTCTGTAAAAAATCAATAAAATATATATTTAAAAAAAAAAAAAAAGAAAAGGAAGGACATGAGCTGGGATCATGAGTACATCTTATACTTAACAGATAAGATGTGGAAGGGGCAAGGATAGCTGAAGTATATGATAGTATATGACTGCATCAAGTCATATGCTGTTCACTACCTCTTTTATGGGCTTTAGCAACTACTGGGATATAGCACTTAACCTGGGGTTCACAAAAAACTCCCTCCTCTTTCCAAAGGCATAGTAAAAGTGAAAACTGGAATTTATCTTATGCTTTTTTGAAATCTACATTCTAGCAGGCAGATACACCTTTACCCTGCTTGTAAACATCTTTATGCAAAGATGGATGCTGAGGGCTTCAGGACAGACCTGCTGACAGCGGATTTCTGGATGTCTTGTTTGTGTATTTTGACAAACAAAGGGAACCTGCAAGTCTCAATCCTTCCCCCAGACAGAGATGAATGGCAAGAGAAGATACCTGCCTGGGAAAATGGTCATTAATCCAGGCCAAAAAAGAACAGAAAATTTAACCTGATACTAACCAACCTTTAAAGCCATCATCCCTTGAGGTAAATCTAGACAGTCTTGCTCCACGGCAAGCTCATGAAACAAGGGCCCAATTATGGCTGTACATCACTTTTATTTATTTTTTAAAATATTTTTATTGATTTCAGAGAGGAAAGGAGAGGGAAAGAGAGACAGAAACATCAATGATGAATCATTGATAGGACGCCTCCTGCAATCCCTCCCACTGGGGATCGAGCCCACAACCCAGTGTGCCCCTGACTGGATTGAACTCAGGAACCCCCAGTGTGCAGGTCAATACTCTATCCACTGAGCCAAACCAGCTAGGACTGGCTGTACATCATTTTAAAAGGCTTTAAATCTGCAGGACAGTAATAATCAAGATACTAAATATGATTTTCCTATTCTCTCATCTTAAGCATGTCTGATTTTGGTGAAGTATTATTACTTAGAATACCACAAAGAAGTCAATATCTCATCCCAGCCAGTTTGACTCAGTGGATAGAGCATTGGCCTGAGGATTGAAAGGTCCCAGGTTCAATTCTGGTCAGGTGCACATGCCCGGGTTGAGGCTCAATCCCCAGTAGGGGGCATGCAGGAGGCAGCTGATCAATGATTCTCTCTCATCAGTGATGTTTCTATCTCTCCCTCTCCCTTCCTCTTGAAAACTAATAAACAACAAAAGTAAATATCTCATTGCATTATTAAAACAAAATTTTAAACATATATACTATTTTAATATATTTACATATACTACAAATGTTTTATATATTATAATTTAGTATACATATGAAAATTATAACTGCCGAAACTGGTTTGGCTCAGTGGTAGAGCGTCGGTCTGCGGACTGAAAGGTCCCAGGTTCGATTCCAGCCAAGGGCATGTACATTGGTTGCGGGTACATCGCCGGTAGGGGGTGTGCAAGAGGCAGCTGGTCGATGTTTCTCTCTCATCGATGTTTCTAGCTTTCTATCTCTCTATCTTCCTCTCTGTAAAATATCAATAAAATATTTTTAAAAAAGAAAGAAAATTATAACTGATATCTTTCATTCAATGCATGATAAAAGATAATCAAAATAATGGATCTGAATAATGGCTCCCCTTCATTTTCTGGGGACTCTGTACACCTGAATGGGACAAACTAGAGAATAACAAAATGATCCTTAAGCAAATGAAAGCAAACTGAAGAGGTCAAAGTGGGGTGGCAAAGGCAAAAGTAGGATATGCTGTGAAGGTGAGGAGATTCAATGAACAGTTTATTTTCATGGCAACCTAAGTGTGTTAGCAGGATTTCAAGCCATGTCTAACTTACTCGAAAAAAATATAAATTATGGCCGTACACGCCTCTAATTTTCCTTCCAGTTATTAAAACTAAAGGAAAGGACGGGGGCTGAGAAATTAAAATGTGCTAGCATATTCCCTAATTTCTCTCTCACTTCTTCCTCAGAGTGCTTTGATATTAAATGAAGAGGAGAACCACAAGCAGCACTCAGTTTACAGTGGGGGTGGGTGGGGAGGAAGAGGGTAGAGATGAATGCCAACAGAATGAACAGACGTAAATGAGCATTGGCCAACCAGCAACACCCTTCACCAGAACACCTAGACTACTAATATTGAGGTGACAAATTCATAGCTGCTATTAAAAATAAGATTACAGTCTGTATCAGCTCAAAAAGAAAGGCAAACACCAAAGGGAGGACTTTTAGCGGGGCACTAGAGAAATCAGCCTACTCTTACCAACCAGGGAACGCCACAAGACCCCCTAGGAAACCACAGTTTAAGTCAATCAGTGCAAGGAAGGTGAAGAGGCGATGTAAATTCAGGTCGTGCTGAAGCCGAGGGGAGGTGAGAGCACAGGTGGGCTGTGGGGAGCACAAGGAGGAGGCAGTCTGACATAGGAAATCGAGGGGGAAGGAAGAGGAGAGGGAGGAGGTGGTAGCAGAAGAAAGAGAAGGTAAGATGAGAACAGAACATTTTAAACTAACCCAGAACTCCATTGTGAAGGACAAGTCACGAGGCAAGACTCAGCTCAAAGGCATGAGCCCCACGCCCCACCACTGCAGAGGATAACACAGCCTTCCAAGCGTGCACGGAGAGGGGCCTAGGCAATCTGCGCCGACTCCCAGAGCCACCCAAGATCACTAGTCTCCTGAGCAGCACCAAGTCCCAGCAGCCTCGGTGGGTACACTGTAATTGCTTCCCTGAACAGACCTCAATGCTGGGAAAATAATCCCATTTACAGGGGAACATATTTCACTATAGGTGTCTGCCTGGCTAAGGGAGGAGAGACACTTTCCCCTCACTGTTGCTATGTATACCCACCATCACCTAGAGTGGATGGAAGGAAGAATGGCATGTGCTCAGAGTCAGAGGGTAGCTGGGCTCTTCTCTCGGTCAATGACAGAGGCCACCGCGCCTGCTTCCACTTGCCACACCACAGTGTTTACTGCATCCCTGCCTTCCACATTTACAACTTCCTCAGACAAATGAATCTCCCAGTTAGTCTTCCTTCTGCTTCCAAGTACACAATTGCTAGTGTGCTTTTAAGGATCGCATCAGGAAGGTGAACTGGTACAAAGGGTGTTCCCACCTTTTCAGTTCTTTTTGGCTGAGAGATTGCTCAAACACACCCTAAAACTCGGTTGCAAGATGTCGCCTGGGGATTAATCATTCAGCTCACGAAAAAGAAGGTTGAGGGGAGGCAAGAACTCTTAAGATCCCAGACCTGACCAGGCTATGTCAGGATGGAGAAGAAAAAAGAAAAATGACTGACAGGCTATCCTATTCCAATACTGCCAGTAAAAGAGGAGGAATAAAATACTTAAACACCCTTTTTTCTCTCTTGTTTTACATGTTTGAGAATACAAAAAAAAAGAAAGAATCAAAACAAAAGGTCAATGTCCAATCTGATACAAGCCAGAAAAGCTGTTTCAGAATGGAAAAAAATGAATGGCTTAGAAAGGCCATGAGCACCAGGTCAGTGAAGGCAAACCCAGAAGTCAGAATGGGGAGCTTGAATTCTGGAGCCTGGGCTAACCCTGTAGCCCGGGCTAACCCTGCTCCTTTAGCTCACTCAGTCCCCTAACTACCAACTAAAAGAAGAGGAAGGAGTCACCTCGAAACTTACCACGTTAACCTGACAGGCAACTTTCAAAGGATCCTTGTTGGGGATGGAGGGAGAATGAGAAAGTTTAGGTAAAGGAGTAAAACCTCAAAGTACAAGTGTGATCAAGGGTTCTAAGAGAACCCAACTTTTAAGAAAATCTGAGGCATTTTTTTTTAATCTCTCAATATCTACTCTGCTTAAGAGAAAAAAACACCAAGCCGCCTGCCTCCCTGTTGTGAAGACAGTTCAGGAGATGCATTCCACAGGCACTGCTCACACAAAAGGGAAGTAAGCACAGCTGCCATCTTCTCCCAGTGTGGCCTGGGGCCCAATGGACGGCCTGTCCCCACAGGTTCCAGTGAATCAGCAACAACTGCCGAGATGGGCGTGCCCAGGACATTTTAACCCTCCATCCCTCACCCCATCCTATTACTCATAAATAGTAACTTAAAGGTTTGAAGCAAGAATGTCAACCGCTGCTGCTCAGACAGTGACCAACTTGGAAGCACTCCCAGCTTGGGCGCAGAGGGAAGAAAGCAAGCTGAGTATGTACTTACTCAAAGTCCTCAAATTCCAAGTCGGTTCCCTCTACTGATGGACCCTGGTTGTCTGAAGAGGAGGAGGTGGAAGAGCGAAGCCGGTTCTGTTGGTAGCGCATGGAGCGCTGGCGAATACTGTCTCTCCGTGAAAGATACTGGATCATCCTCTGAGCGTAGTATGCAGCAGGAGATAATCTGAGAGAGACAGAGATGGACAAACACAAACTAGCACTAATGTGGGGTAACTGTGAAAGACAGTAAATCCAGTTCTCCCCTGGCATCTCCCTGCTGAGACAATCCGGAGACATGAAAAATAAAGGGCATTTAACTCACCAGGAGGTCTGTACAGCACAATATGCTTATCAGATTACCACCAATGTTTCTGTTCTGAGATAAGGCAAAGAGACTGTCTAATCAGTCCTTATCTGATCAACAGCTGTCCCCTCCCAAGAGAATAACACTTGGGACTTTTCTTTTTAATCTCTTAGGGACCCCTTTAAGACTCACAGCATTCCCTCAATCATCCTTACATAAAATACAAGAAATAAAGGGATCACAACAATTATCAATAAGTCATCTCTTCTTTCCATTTTAGATGAGGAAGCAGGCCAGGAGACAGGAAACCTGAGATCACTAAAGAAATCATGTACAGGCATTTTCATCAGGAGCTCCTTTTCCCCCAACCGACAGACAGACACACTCCAGATTTGTTCTAGCTCCTTAAAATGATCTGAGCCTCTTATTTCTCCTTTAACAATTTATTCAGAGATATTTGTAACAGAAGACATAGACTGAGAGTAAAATATACTTGGAAAAACAGAAAAACCTAAAAGGATAAAAACAAATTTTTCTGCCTTACAAGAGAGCATCAGAAGCTATATGGGGACTGAGCAGTACAGAAGGCAACAGTCTTTGTTTTCCTTCTCCCTTACTAGACTATTCTCAGTAAAGAGTCTAGACCTACATTCTTCCAGCTGCTTAGTGTCTTTATAGTCCTTGAAAACATCAACTATCCCATACAACATGCCACATTCCCTTCTTTCTCAAGTTTTCACTCCATCTTTCACAACATCGTTACATAATTTGAGGCTATTAACTGAGAATGTGAGAGATGAACTGTAGAAGAATGTTTTATGATAGTATTAAATGGATTACTAAGAAATTTCCAGACTTAAAACCTGCCTGAGGTACACACTGACTCAACAATTCCACTAGAAATTTTAGCTTACAGAAACACACAAGGATACAAAGATACAGAGAGATTAGAATTAATGAAAACCTGGGAAACACTCCAAATGCCCATTAACAGATTAAACAAACTATATCCATACAAAGAAACACTATATAGCTATTAAAAAGAACAAATTATCCCTATATGCCCACATGAAAGACCTCTATGGAGGAAAAATTGAAGACTGGTATGTATATACTAATACGTATGTGAGCAATATATTTCTGTATTTAAGACAAAAAATTAAAAGGGAACACAGCAATCCTAATGAGGATTACTGGGGACCTGAACTTATACAATGTTTAAATATAAAAGGAAAAAAGCATGTCTCTCTATTTTTTTTTTTAATGGAAACCTGAAAACACTGATTGAGAATGGAAATAAAGGAGTTATATCCAAATGGTAGAAAAAGTATTTACAAACATCTTGCTGCCTGACCTTTCATTACCCCTGGCAAAGTCTCTGGGCAAATCTTCAATAAATCTACTGACTCAGGGCAAAGGAGATCCTGGAGTCAAATGCTATAGGACCTGAGGCTGCTTTTCAAATAACTGTCATCAGAGGTGGTGGTCCTGGGCCAACCATCAAATAGACTCCCAAGCAGGCCAGCTGACAATCTTTGGAACTCAAATGTCTATGTTATGAAACAAGATGCTGCATTTGGACCTGAGTCCAAATTATCTTTATGTAGCTATCTTTATACAGTGGGTGGGCATGGGATGAGCAGATGCTTTGGCCAAGATCATGAGAGCACAAGGATCATTTCTTAAAAGTATTCACTTGTAGAACTTTCATTATTTGTTTGGGTCTGTTCCTATGCAGTTTGAAAAAAATCAATCAAGAATCCTCTATTTTCAACAAATAGAAGTCAATACTATTGAGTTGTTCCTATATCTACCAAATACTTTAAAAAAAAAACTTTCCAGCATAAACCAACCATTATTGCCTAAATTATTAAGTCAATCAGACCAGAAAAGTAAGTAAAAAAGTTTCAAGAGGAGAATAAAGATTTTTTTTAATTGATTCTGAAAAGTGACCACAAGTACACTCATTCCTGAGTTTATAACCAACCCTAACTAATGGGAAAATTTTGCAACTCTTATTGGTGATGGTGGCAAAAATAATGTTGAAGCTGACAATAAGACTTATTTCATGTGCGGGGGCACAATCTCAGCACTAGATAACCCCAACTATTTATTTCACTACTAAGACTGGGTGCACAATATTCATGCACTTGGTGGGAGAGGTGTCAGTCCAACCTGTACTCTCTCACAGTCCGGGAGCCGACAGGGGATGTCTGATTGCCGCAGAGGCAGGAGGGGCTCCAGCCACTGCAGGCAAGCCACTGCTGCACTCGCCAGCCCTGAGCCCGGCTTCTGGCTTCTGGCTGAGCAATGCTTCCCCTGTGGGAGCCCACTGACCACCAGGAGGCAGCTCCTGTAGTAAGCATCTGCCCCCTAGTGGTGTGTGTCATAGCAACCGGTCGTTTGGTTGATTTGCATATTAGCCTTTTATTAAATAGGACAGGACAGAAATTCCCTAAGCTATAGAACTAGGCATCAATGATTTTTTTTAAAGGATTCTTGGCACAATTATTAACTACAAATACATCCCTATCCTTGTCTTTTTGGGTATCCAGAGGGCAGCTAAGGATCTGAATGCTGACTGCTCTGGCCTTTACATACTGTGCACAGGGTGAATCTAAGAGAAAAAAGAAATGAAACCATCAGTAATGAGGTATCAATCCTCCTCCCACTGAAGAGCTGGAAAACCCCATAAAATCCTGAAGTGTTTCAAGTGAAAATTTTAAATGTTTTAATAAATCTTTTAAGTTTTCTTCAGGGAAGAAAACCTTCCCTTTTAAAAACACCTATTTTGTGTTCAAAGGAGACATGTGAAAACACCAACACTATAAAGTATGATACTTTCTGTTATTTGTTTCTCTGAATAGGAACAAATAACATGAAAGGAGGACAAGTTGAGGTCTTTAAGGATTACTGGTAAACTGTCAGGTTCTGGGGATGAGATTCCCACTGCTATCCTAAAAGAACTACAAGAAGTTCTCTAACTCAGTGTTTCAGAGAATTTTATTCATGTGAAAATATTCCTTTTCTTATTTAGGGCTATTACTTTTGAATATGATTATGAACTAAAATAAATGTTCTTGCTTCAGGCATCATTTAAACTGTCTACCTGTTTGAAAGTCATCAATCCCCATGTTCCCTGATCCTTGGATTCACCATTCCAAAGGAAGAGGATAATGGGGAACCTTTTCACTAGTATCTCAGAACGAATGCTCAGCATCATGACATAACTGTGCCAACAACAAGATCATTCAATATCACTGGAATCAACTTGGTCTAAAGGTTTCTCTGACTTGAAATTCTTAAACTAGAGCAAAACTCATTTGGCTTTATGTGACCTGTATTAACTTGCCAGCCCCACCATTATCAACACTTTTCTTTTGGCAGAGCCTTACAATGTGCTCTGGCACTGCTTAAGTGCAGGTTATCCCTCCTTTAGATCATTAACAATCAGTAAGTCCAGCTGTGACAACCCTAAAGGGCTTCTCACTGTAAACATTCATCAACTCAAACACTCCAAACTTGGCACTCAATTACCAGTATCAGGTTAAGGCGGGTCTTCAACTCATTTGAAAATTTTTTAATCTCTTCAAGAATTTTTAAAATGTCTTCTAATCAGTATAAGTGAAGCATTTAATGAAGTTCCAACTTGTTATATTTAGTTCCATTTGTCAGTCATCTCTTCCTTCAGATAGTCTCAAAAAATTCAACAAATGAGCCTGATTTCTGCTTTCTTATATTCTAAACTCTCTCAAAACATAATTCCTTTATGTTTGAATGTATAGGTAATTTCCCTATTAATAAATACTTTTATTTCCCTTTTGGCTGTCCATCTGAATGAAAGCAGTCTCACTGATCGAAGAGAAGAAATATATTCTATCCTGTGACTCTGCCAGTGGCCTCCCCAGGTTCCTCCTCTAGTGCCATATTCACAGAAATGAGCCCCAAAGAATAAGAGCTCAGCCACAAGTCTGTCACCAGAGGTTCTGTTCACTTACCTGCAATACTTCCCAATCACCTGAACCACCTGTCTCAAAACTGTAACTCAAGAATAAAAGAGCACCAGGACCAGAGAGGCACAAAATGGGGCTTCCAGCAATTGGCAACCCCAAGGGCAGCCCCTCCCCCCCACCTAGTGCCATTTCTCACTTCAGCCTTACCTCGCTGGGTCTGGGTAAATTGGGTGCTCTCTGGATCCTGCTCCATCATAACGGGATAATGAAATGAGGGAAGACTCCAGCAGCCTCCTAGCAGAGATTAAAAAAATGGCAATAATCCCTGTCAATTACCAACTCAGAGGTCATTCATTAAGGAAAATGGGGGGAAAGATAAATAACATCCCCCTTTGCAGCTAGCTAATACCTGCTATCTGGGATCACACCCTTCCTGCAAGCTAAGTACTTAGAGAAATAAATAAGTGAAGAGCTACAGAGCTCCTACACTGAATATGGCCACTGTATTGTGTAGAACTGCTCTTCAGTGAGAAATGACGAAGTGCTTCAGAGACATGATCTTATTTCTATTTGCAGTACCTCCAGGTGACAAACAGGAGATTAGGATCAACACATGAGGGGGAAATTAGGCATACTAGAGATTATCCTGCAGTGCCAACATTCATATTGGTGTTCAGCACCTCCATTTCATCCTAATCCACATCACCCTATCTTCTACTTATCAATTCTGCTTTGTAAGAAAGAATGTCTGGGACTCTCTTAACGATTGACAAAAATTGCTAATTATATAATCATAAGTTCATCTGATCATATGTGATACACACATTTTATTGAGCACTCTTTTTGATGCAATACTTTCCAATCACCTGAACCACCTCTCTCACAACTAACTCAAGAGTAAAAGAGCACCAGCACCTGGGAAGTTAGGCATTACTATATACACGAGAACACTGGGCTGTGTGGCACACAGCTATTAAGTGATAGCACTAAGATTCCAGTGAAGGTCAACTCCAAAATGCTTCAAACCACTATGCTCTAGTGCAGGGCCTTCTGAGCTCCAGGCAGATAAAAGTGAATTATGTATCCACTGTGAATCCAAGCTAGAACGTGGGCTCAGTATTGGTGGACCTGACTATTTATTAAGTAGTCAGAAATCTGGACTTTTGCATAAAATCTCCTGTTAAATTTTAGCTAAAATAGTGTTTCCTTTTTTTGTACAACACGGGCCAGTTGAAAACACATCTGATAAACATGGCCACGGGCCCCCCTAGTTTGCCATGTCTGCCACACTGTTTCCCAATTTAAATGTGCCTTGGCAGTCAATCAGGCTCCTGACATGGGACACGTTCCTAAGGAAATGGTCTCAGCAAGAAATGCACATTGCTCTTCTCAGACAGCATTTTGCTCTCTGGGAACAGGTCTCTGGCTCCCTGCCAGACTCTTTAAAGCAGATCTGCAGAATAAGGACAGCAGCTACCAATCTTTTACAATTGAGTTAATTCAATTCATTGTTATTAAAACCAGCTGGCTTTAGCTATAGTCATGTGCGGTCACTTTATCCCAGCAACTGGCTGTGGAAGCATTTCCTCTAACACAGTGGTGGGCAAACCACAGCTGGCGAGACACATGCGGCTCTTAGGCCCCTTGTGTGTGGCTCTTCCACAAAATACCGCGGCCTGGAGTCTATTTTGAATAAGTGGCATTAGAAGAAGTTTAAGTTTAAAAAATTTGGCTCTCAAAAGAAATTTCAATTGTTGAACTGTTGATATTTGGCTCTGTTGACTAATGAGTCTGCCGACCACTGCTCTAATTGCCTGGAGAAGTACAGCAGAGGCCCTGTCAACCTAGCTTGCTACCTTTCCCACCCAGGAAAACCAACTGTTAAATAATGTTTCCTATCTAGAAGAGGCCTATAATCCCCACACTTAAAACACTTTAAACCAGCTGTCACCAACCTTTCGGACCTCACGGACCACCAGTGGTCCTTGGACCACCAATTGGCGACTGCTGCTTTAAGCCATTCTACCAGTGAAGGGAGAATACAATTTAAGGATGAGGAAGAGAAGACAATAATAAAAAATATCTTGCCCAGGAGGTGTGGCTCAGTACATGAGCATTATCCCATGTATCAAGAGTCACTGGTTCAATTCCAGGTCAGGGCACACGCCTGGGTTTCAGGCTCAACCCCCAACAGGGGGTGAGCAGGAGGCAACCGACTGATGTATCTCTCTCTTCATCTCCCTTCCTCACTCTCTAAAATAAATAAAAATATATTTTAAAATAAATAAAAATAAAATACATCTCTTTTGCTGAAAACCTGAATCCTCAATGATATCAGTTTACAGCAGCAGAAATGGTGTTTCAATTCTAAGACATACTTTCCTCCCCACATTTACTGTATTTGAAGTTGGAATGCTTCTTATAATAGTGTGACACGGTTTAATTAGTAGGACTGTTTTCCATTCACAGGGGCACATAAAACAACAGCATGTCTTTGAGTCCTGAAATACAGAATGTGATGGGAAAGGGTAACGAGACTGGAGAGAAAAAAAGAAAAGTGAAATTATGAGAACAGTATTCAGGGCATTTATGCAATCTTAAATAAATAATACTTAATAATAAATTAGTTCTATAGGAATCAGATGAATGGAAGCAAGATCTGGGAGCAGCTGACTGCCTTGGAACACCCAGAAGCTTCTTCCATCCCAAAGGACTCTGGAATCTAGTCCTGAACATCACTGAGCCCTGTTGTGTTATCCTATAAATGGCGGCTTAAGAAGCAGAATGCCTTTGGCAAGGAGCACCCTCCAGAGTGACCAACATTTATCCTTAAGTATTTCTGCCTAGAAAATGATCCTGCTAGGTTAGAAAGCCAATCTGACCCTTTACTATGCCAAGGAGTGAGAGTATTGAGATGAGATGACTTTTAGGAATCCTATACAGGAGAGTCTTGAACTAGAAGAGTTGAATTAGATAATTTCATTTTTAATGATTCCATTTTATAATCCTGCAAAGTCTACTTCCCACCCTAACTTCCAGCTTAACTAAAAGACTTCTTTAAATCAGAGTAAAATCAAAATGTTAAGCTTTGTCTCTGGGGAGACCCTGATGAGGTTCTTTTGGAACATGCATCCCCTGTGCCTACTTACTACAGATCTGCTGGCACCATCTGTTCCCCAAGCAATACAGTGGACTGGCAAGTCATATATGTGTGACATTTTAACTGCTAATACATGAAATCAGGAGAGCAAATTACTATGACTAGCACATACCTCTCACCCCCACATAGCACTGATGAAAGTGCTATGTGGGGGTGAGCCTAGGATCTCTTAAGTCAGGTGTGGCCTAGGATCTCTTAAGTCAGTTCTGACTTAAGAGATCCTAGGCCACACTTTGGGAACCATTGCTCTAGCAAAACTAAACACCCTCGCGGTCTATTTATGTATTTTGCTTAGCCATTTCTTCTTTCTGGAAAGTTCTTCCCCCTCTCTACCTGTAAAAATCCTTCACAGCTCAAATACCTGACTCTGCCAACCATAAGTTAACTCTCTCTTCCCTAATACTCCATTACATTTTGAAACCTTTCTTAAAAGGCCTTGTTCTTGAGTCACCTTGTATTGCAGTTACTTGAGTCTGATCTCTGTTGCTGGCCACACGCTACATGAAAGCAGGTACTGGGTTCAAGTCACCTTTTTATCTTCCTAAAATTCACATCCTAATTAACACATAATAGGAGACCAGCAGATAGCTAAAATAATAAACCAACAGGTCCAAGTAGATGTGGAAGAATAAGTAGACATCTGATTGCCTCTCAATTACCCTGTGACTTTCATAGGTTGCTAGATGTCCAAAAACTCATACTGAAATTCCTGAAGGAACAAATAATTTTCAGAAATTTTTTATATGATCTTTCATCCCTTTGGTCATTTAAGGTTAAAGTGATGACATAATTGTCCTGATAAACACAGCACAGCCTGGTCCCTGGCTGGCTTATCCTATCTATATAGTAAAAGGGTAATATGCTAATCAGACTGGACAGACCAGACATCTTCCGAATGTTCAGAACTCCATTAGGATGAAGCCATGGTGGCTGCAAAAGCCAAGTGAGGGCAGGCAGCTGTGGCGGCCCACAGTGGCGGCAGCAGCAGGGTGATGGGGGCAGCGCCTTCCCCTGATAGGCCCAGTCCCAGGGGAAGCAAGCCCAGCTTCTGGTTGAGCCACACTCCGCCCCCCAAGGGGTCCTGAACTGTGGAGGGATGTCTGAGTTCCAGCTTAGGCCCAATCCCCCAGGGAGTCCTGGACTATGAGAAGGCACAGGCTAGGCTTAGCTTTTTCCCCCCACTACCTCCCCACCCCCACCCTCCCACCCCCACCCCGTACACAAGTTTCGTGCACCGGGCCTTTATTCCTATATAATAAAAGGCTAATATGCAAATTGTCCCATCAACCTGGAATGGGGTGGGGCTGGCTGGCCAACTGCCCACAGCCCCACCCTCAGCCGGCCCCCCCAATTGACACCAATAGGGACAGGCTGGCTGGACCCCAACCATGCACAAATTCATGCAACAGGACACTAGTTAAACCATAAAGTCAGAGTCTGGCTACTTGCCTGGAAACTACCACTGATACTCCTGGACAGTGTATTGCCAAGAGACCCCACAGGAGAAAAAGGGCAATGTTTTCAGGAGGACGAAGGAGCAGGAGACCACAGAAACCAGGATGGACTCTTGCCTTCTTTACTTCTGAATCCTGCTCTAAAAGCTCCAGATCTCTGCTTTGGTGCATGCCTGAGCTGGGAAATGACAAGCCCTAATTCTTTGTAAAAAATAATTGTGTGTTCTGAAACGACACCTCTATTATGATTTTCAAATTGACATCTCTGCTTTAAAGCGGAGGCATCAGAACCTCCCCATTTCACACACTGGCAATTATCACTTAAGTTATTCAACGATAGGTACTCATCTGATCCCTGCAGGGCCCCCCAGTTTCTAGGGGTGTACTTGTAAGCAAATGGTGCAGTTGCTAGCAGAGCCTGGCAGGCAATCCCTGCCCCTTGCTGTGGGGTAGACAAAGGCAAGGTGGCACTCCTAAAAGGCAAATAACCTCAGGAAAAAGCCAGTTATACTACAGAAAGAACTCACAACCCACACTGTGTGGATCGGCCTTATTTTACTATCATCAAGCACAAACAATGTGCTACACCAGAAAAGCTTTAAAGCAAGTATGTCAAACTAGCGGCTGCGAGCAAGTTTGACATGCTTGCTTTAAAGTATCTTTATAAAACATTAATGTATCGCTCTGTGTAATGAGCAATAGATGGTAAAACATCAGAGCACAACATAATCACATACCAAAAGGGAAGAAGCTGAAAACAGAATTCTTATGCAGTGTGCAAATGTGTATCTAGCTATACAAAAATCTTGCCTGAAAAGCCAGCCAGATCCTTCTGAGAACATCTGACCTTCTGCTGTTTGGTGGGTAGTTATTTTCATCAACTGTAAAATGATTGGATGGTAGTATGCTTAGCTCTTTTATATCCTCAACATATTGCACTATAGTTATGATTTAAAAAAACGCTTTTGTCAGCATCTGAACTCAAATGTCCAAGGCCATCTACATAGATATGTTTACTCTGCCTCCAAATCCATTTTCTCTGGGTGAATTGGGCGGTCTGCTCACTGACCATAGACTTTTTTTTTCAACTAGGAATTTAAATCAGAGGCTTCTCACTAAAGATTAAGTATAAGTAGCCGAAACCGGTTTGGCTCAGTGGTAGAGCGTCGGTCTGCGGACTGAAAGGTCCTGGGTTTGATTCCGGTCAAGGGCATGTACACTGGTTGCGGGCACATCCCCAGTAGGGGGTGTGCAAGAGGCAGCTGGTCGATATTTCTCTCTCATCGACGTTTCTAGCTCTCTATCTCTCTCCCTTCCTCTCTGTAAAATATCAATTTAAAAAATATATTAAAAGTAAATAAAAAGATTAAGTATATCAATGACAAGTCCACAGGTATTTCTGATACTCACATGCACACATCCCCCTACAAACAGCAGCTGTGATGTACAGGTTTAGACTTTAATTAAGAGACAGTGAATCCTGATTGACTGCCCCTTCCCAATCAATAAGAGATTTACAGAATCAATAATCCTGAATTCTCAGGTAATTTTGTTCAGAACAGACATTCCAAAACAGTCTATCACTAGACCCACTAATTCAATAAGAATACATTGGTAGAATCATTTGTTGTTCAGTAACAGCAAACCTGTACATTCCCTCTTAGGTTATTTTTCACATTCATGTTCCTGACCTAAAATTGAAAAAACCCTCAACCAAGGACATTTGCTCTTAAGTGGCAGGCTACTGACCCTGGTATATTGCAAACACTATATAATATGAAGCAAAACCTTAAAGCCAACATCAGGTAGGCAAAGAGTTAGTCAATGAAGCCTTACAAGAATGAGAAAAAAACCCAAAAACAATGCAGTGGGCTGGGGCATTTACTAGTATTAACGACTAGAGGCTCAGTGCACGAATTCCTGCATGGGTCCGGACCCTAGGCCGGGCCTGCGTGAGCGTCTAGCATGGAAGGGCAGGTCCCAGCTGACCTCTGGGCCCTTGGCAGCACCTGGGCCCCCTGCTCGCACTTGCCTTGGACTAGCACTGCCTGATCACCTGCTCCACCATCCCACCACGGTCCGGCTATCAGGGCTAGCAACCCCTACACTGCTGCCCACTGCCAGTGCCACATAGCCAATGCCCACCATGTTCCGTGCTGCCCTAGTGGTCAGAGCACGTCATAGCGAGAAGTCGAACTCCTGGTCTCCTGGTCTCCTGCTCTCCCATTCTCCCAAATGGCAACCCAGGGGGACAATTTGCATAGTGGGCTTTAATGGAATAGGATAGGCAAAGAAGCAGCCTTCCTGGCGCTCATGTCTGTTCCAAGTAATGAGGTTTCTGGAATCTACAGAAATAGAGAAGAGGACAATCTCTAGCTGAGACCCCCAAACAACCCATTATTAGTCCTTGAGCTAAAACAAAACTCAGAGTACACCCACTCTTCTTATACCCTGGATTCATTCTGACCTGCTTCTCTTCAACATATGATTTTCACTACTTCACCTCTGGGGTTTACTTGCCCTTTCAGACTATTTCTGACTTAGCAATCTTCTTGATTCCATTTGGACTCAGGATTTGACTCCAGACATGAAATAATTTCTCCACCATTTCCCCCTGTCTAGACAACATGAAATTGTCATAAATGACACCTAAAGTACAATTAGTAGTGAAACTGCAATTTCCACTCTCCTCCCCCATTCCCCAAAGAATCATATCCCAAAAGAATCACACATTAACATCCTCCAGCATGTCAATCAGTACCACCCAGAAGATTTAACTCTGTGGAGCCTGGAAGCCATTTAATTCCCAGCATGCTAAGCATTTATTCATTTCCCCCTTCTACTATAATTAGAAAGTAAATTAAGTTTTTTTCACTAGCACTAATGGTTATAATCTCCGAGATCTGGATGCCTGCTGAATGGATACCTATGTAAAAAGTCCTTATAGCCCTAACAAGTTTTGCCCAGTGGTTAAAGTGTCAGCCTGTGGACTGAAGGGGTGCAGGTTCAATTTCTGATCAAGGTCACATACTTGGGATGCAGGTTTGATCCCAGGCCCTGGTAGGAGCACATGCAGGAGATAACCAATCGATGTGTCTCACATTGATATGTTTCTCTCTCTCTTTCTCTTTTCCCCTTCCTTCCTTCCACTTTCTCTAAAGAGCAATGAAAAAAATATCCTCAGGTGAGGACTATATATATTTTTAAATATATTTTATTGATATTTTACACAGAGGAAGGGAGAGAGATAGAGAGCTAGGAACCTCGAAGAGAGAGAAACATCGACCAGCTGCCTCTTGCACACCCTCTACTGAGGATGTGCCCGCAACCAATGCACATGCCCTTGACCGGAATCGAACCCGAGATCTTTCAGTCCGCAGACCAACGCTCTACGGCTGAGCCAAACCGGTTTCGGCAGGTGAGGACTATATTAAAAAGTCTGCTGGAGAGGCCACGTGAAGAAAGGAAGCCCTGAGATAATAAGAGGAAAAAAGGTTGCCGGAACGGGCCTGTGAACAGAAAGGTCCCAGGTTCGATTCCGGTCAAGGGCATGTACCTTGGTAGCAGGCACATCACCAGTAGGGGGTGTGCAGGAAGCAGCTGATCGATGTTTCTCTCTCATCGATGTTTCTAACTCTCTATCCCTCTCCCTTCCTCTCTGTAAAAAAAAAAAAAAAAAAAAAAATCAATAAAAAATATTTTTTTAAAAAGAGAGAAAAAGACTTCACTGTCTCAACTGAACCTCCAAATGACTCTAACTTCAGAGAGACCCCAAGCAAGACCAACAGAACTTCCCAGCTGAGCCCAGTCTACCCAAAGAACAATGGAAGATAATAAACTGGTTTTTTTTAAGTCACTAAGTTTTATTGTGTGGTTTGTTATACATCAACAGATAAAGGAAATAGTTCTTTCAAGCTGGTCACAACAGCCAAACTAAGTCCATGAAGTTAGCTTACAAGCCTAAAGTAATCACAGCTGTTCTCAAGGAACCTTGGCCACCAAAGCAAAACATCAAACAAGACATTTGGAAACAGACCTTGAACAATAAAACTCAGTGCAAACTTGGTATTGGTCAGGAGGATAACTGTGAATTTCAAAAGACTTGCTACTCTTTCCTCTCTATCTCAATCAGGCTCTCCATCTTTCTGGAACACTTCTGCCCTGCATGCAGAAGGTACCCCTAGAATTTGGGAAATTAAAGCTATTTGTGCTCCCTTCCTTATCACAATGCAGGACCAGTGTCGTTGTTGTTGTTGTTGTTTTGTGTGTGTGTTTTTGCACAAATCACTACAAAGGAGTGCAGGAAAAATGAATATCCCATTCCCTTGTTATAGATCCAAACTAGTTTTGTATTATTCAACTTTCTAAAATAGAACCTTAGTGTGTCTGCAGTAAGTTACTAATGGAAGTAACCTGTACCAGCCCTACCTCAATAGCCATTTGTTAACCTCCCTTTACAAGGCACCTCACATTCTTATGTATTCAATTTAGTCCAATTTTAAATGGTGAGATTTCAGAAATCCCATGGAGAATGAAATCCAAAAAATGGTACTAACAGACAAGAAAGAAAATAACCTGCAAGGATTAAGTCATGGCAAAATAAGAGATTTTCTGTTTTGGCTTTATTATTATTATTGTTGTGTGTGTGTGTTGTGTGTGTGTGTGTGTTTTGTTTTTGTGTGTGGTTTTTTTTTGTTGTTGTTTGTTTGTTTTTAGCAGAGTAATAATGGAAAAAGAGAGAAAAGAGAATGCATTTCTTGGCAGTTACCACGTGGTACTCGGACCACTGGTGGTCTGTGAGGTCCGAAAGGTTGGCTGGTTTAACTTATTTAATCCTCACACACACTTTAAAAAAAGTCCTCACCCAAGTATATGTTTATTGACTTCACAAGGGGTGTGGGGGGAGGATGAGGGAGAAAGAATCACAAAAGTGAGAGAGAAACACTGATCAGCTGTGCCTCTTCAATTCCCCCATATGCACCCAGACCAGGGATAAAACCCACAACCCAGATATATATACCCAACCTGGTATATATACCCAACCTGGGAATCGAACCTGTAGCCCTTTTGGTACATGAGATGTTGTTCCAACCAACCGAGCAACTGGAACAGTCCAAATACACAATTTTACAATTGAGGAAGTTGAGGTTTAGAGAGGCTACTTAACCAGGTTACACAATAGAGCCAGATGAATGAATAAAGAAAATGTAGTATAGCCATAGCCAGTTTGGCTCAGTGGATAGAGGTCTGCCTGCAGACTGAAGGATCCCGAGTTCAATTCCAGTCAAGGGCACACACCTAGATTGCAGGCTAGGTACATGTGGGAGGCAACCAATCCATGTATCTCACATCGATGTTTCTCTCTCTCTCTGTCTCTCCCTCTCCCTTACACTCTCAAAAAAAAAAAAAAAAAATCCTCCAAAACCGGTTTGGCTCAGTGGATAGAGCGTCGGCCTGCGAACTGAAAGGTCACAGGTTCGATTGGAGGTTGTGGGCAGATCCCCAGTAGGGGGTGTGCAGGAGGCAACTGGTCAATGTTTATGTTTCTCTCTCATCGATGTTTCTAGCTATCACTCTCCCTTCCTCTCTGTAAAAAATCAATTATATATATATATATATATATATATATATATATATATATATAAATCCTGTCATATGATACAACATAGATGAACCTTGAGAACATTATACTAAGTGAAATAAGCCAATCACAAAAAGACATAGACACAATTCCACTTATATGAAGTGGATCATATAAGTGGAATCAAACTCATAGTAATCAAACTCATAGAAAAAGAAAACAGAATGGTGGTTGCCAAGGGACAGGGGCAGGAAAATGAATTGTTCAATACAGTGTTTCACTAATGCAAAAAGCAAAATGTTATAGAGATCTGTTGTACAACTATATGCATATACTTAATAATACTGTACATTTAAAAATAAGAGGGTAAATTTGTTTTGTTTTTAAATTACACACTTACACACACACACACACACACACACACACACACAAATAAAGTAGTCCACGGGCCTGCCTTATGCATGCACCGCTGTCGGGCAAGCCATTTGGACAGGGCTAGGCATGCAGTCTATTTTCTTTGACCTGGACAACAAGCTCATTAACATGGCCCCAGCAAGTGGAAAAGGTAATAAAGCCCTCACAATCAAAATATTATTACAAAAAGAGGCTGAAATCATTTGTGACAAAGTTCAAATTAAACTCAGCAAGGATTGTTTCCATCCTCTCAACACATGCATTACTGACCTAGGGACTCACACTGGGAAGAAGCAGTTCAAGAAACAAAGGGTGGTATAGCCAATAGGAAATTGGCTAAAGAATGTTATTTTTGGTGGAAATCTACACACTTACAGAATATGACTCTAGCAGAAGATGTCTAAGCCATGCTCACTGAACTTGGAAAGGAAATCTGCCTTTTATTACAAATGGAGACTGACAGACCTAAAGGAAGAAGACAGAAGCCTGTGCCTGTCAGTCCTGTTTTGATGTTACTATTGTAGGTGGAGAACAGAAAGAAGAGAATCCAGCCCTTCCATATTTTATTACTGCTGTGACCTCCTTGGAGTATAGCCTGGGACTGGGTGATGGTTGGTGATACAGAAAGAGGCCTCAATGCATGGCTGAAAGCAACAGTCTGGACAAATATAGAATAAATGTCGCTGAAGTCATTGCCCATGCTACATTATGTGGTTTCTTCTGAGCTACAGTTATCTGCTCTCTTACAAAATACAGACTGCAAAGTCAGTATGTCAGCTTAAAGCAAATAAAAGGGCAGGGTTATGTACTTACAGGATTTGAACTAAGAAAAGTTAAGGCATTCCATATATTCTGACCCAGAATAATTTACTTATGACTTAATAGCCAACAAACAATTGACTGGTATTTATATCTGGAAATCTAGAATAAATTAATGTAACTTTTAGTAGTGTTATTGAGAAAACTTGAATATATTATTTGTTATTAAAATATATTATCTGTAACTTGAAGATTTTTAAAATTAGTTTTATTAATCTTTTAGCATCGTGAATCCAAGAAGATATCAAACAGTATCATTTATTCATGGGTGCACAAATACAGGTTTTATGAACTGGCTTAAAAATAAGATTATTTTTAAAAAATAGACATTTTAAAATATATGTACCCTGTTTCCCCGAAAATAAGACAGTGTCTTATATTAATTTTTGCTCCCAAAGATGCACTAGGTCTTATTTTCAGGGGATGTATTATGTTTCCATGAAGTAGGTCTTATTTTCGGAGGATGTTTTATTTTCGGGGAAACACGGTAACAGAAGTTTACCATATGTACTATGTCACATGCAAATCAAGGCATTTCATAGTGAGATTATTTTGTATATTTTTAAATACACACACACACACACACACACACACACACCATTTTTGCATACTTTAAATGTATACTTTTTTCATGAATTTAATTTTTCTGCATTATCTTTGGGGGGAGAGGAGCCTCCAACTTTCCCATGGTGTAAACATGACAAATAAATTCCTCCAGTAAATAAATAAATAAATAAATAAATCTGTTAAAATCAGCATGCCGTGCTCTTTTTCCATGACATTACCACATCTCTCCAGAGTGAGCTTGTAGTTTCCTGTTAGTCTTTCCCTCCTATGGAGGTATTTTTACTATATTTTCCCAGGCACACAATGCAGTTGAGGGGACTAAACTGCCTTGATGAAGATGAGCCACAAAAAGTCATTTTCCCTTTGTAGATACATCAGAGTGGATTTGTTTTGATACAGCCTAACCAGGCACCTCTCCCCTACCCTCCATCTATTCTCTGACTAAATACTTTCACCCATATAATGAAAGCTAATAGAAAATTAGGTTTTGCTATGAACCGTTTTCAGGGTGCTATTTAAATATTTGACTGACTCTTCTTGACGTTACCGTCTGCTTTAAATCTCCTTTCTTCAGATTTGGGGAAATTTATTATTGTTTCACCGATTTCTGTATCCAATTCAGGTTCACTTTGAACTTACTAATTAATTACTCCATTGCAAAGAATCTTGTGATTAGAAAAGTTTCTCTAGATAGTCTCATGATTTCACCAATTTTAGAGTAAAATATTTAATTAAGGAAACAAGAAATAACTTGGGCTGTTTTTTGGTAGGGTGCTTTTTTTAAAAGAACTTTTGGATAAAAAACTATCAAAGTAAAGTAATAGACTCTGATAGGATTTGTATGACTTTTTCAAGTATCCTATTTTTCTGTTACTTAGATTCTAGATTATGCCTCTCCATGAACCTATTTCTTAATCAATTACTTCCTGACTACTATCAAGAACAGAATGTTCTGCCATTGTATAAAAGCCTTTGTTGTGTTTACTTCTCTTGATTTTTAAAAATGTGACTGTGCCATTGACTGTCCCAAGGTTGCTATAAAGCTAATCATTTGTGAATAGAGTATGTTTGTGTGTAGTTCCAGGTATGGTACACATGTGACCTCAATTATATTTTAGCTACTTAAAAATTGTTAAGTTGGAGGATCTTGATAGAAAAATAATTACGTGCACAACTTCTCTAATAGATGATCTGTGATACTGAGGATCTGTCCTTTAAGCTACCTCACAGATACATGAAGGCAGCATCACATCATTACCCTAACTGGAAAAGGCTCATCACTGGTAGATCACAGTGGCAGATCTCAACAAGATAGTTCCTACGATGTTAAGTGAGAAGTTCTTCAACAAAAGTGATCTGGGGGATGGGAAATTAAATAATTGTGTTTCTCTCTCTTCACAGTTTGTATTCTGTACAGTGCAGTAATGCAATATTATTTTCCATCTACACCTGTCCTCAGGGAAGGACTTTGTGGTTTTCTACCTTCTGAATGGGATGTTACATAAGACACTGAGAAACCTTGGAATAGACCTATGGTTTTATTAATGTTTTTTGCTTTAGAATAATATTCCTTAAAATTAAAAAGGAAAAACAAAAGGAAAAGAAAAAATGCAAATGGGTTCTATCTGCCATCAGAACAAAGAAAATAAATATAAGCTATTTTGTTGAAGCAAAATGATCCAAGGTGATAGCAGGGAGATGAGAAAAAAAGTGAGAAATATATGTGAACATCTGTAGGGGAGGAAAATTAAAAGAGACAAAAGCTTGACACTCAAACCCTCTGATGCAGCAAAGGAAAAGGAACACAATGTTATTAACAAGCTGCAATTCTCTTTCTATAACAAGGCCATACTTTCAGTCTTTTATTCCTTTATCGTTACAATTTCCTACTCCTGCTCTAAACTGACTTTTCATTTCCTAGCAGGTGACATTCAAATCAAGCATCCTTTTTACTGGAATCCACTCCTCTGTCCAAGACACTCTGCTCACATCAGATACGTCAGAATGGAATTGTCTTGATACAGCCTAACCAAGGAGAGATGCAAGCATTCTTCTCTAATATTTTATTTCACATAGCTCATCATTAAAGGATGGCTGCTTTCATGCTGCATAACCTGACATAACAGAGATCTGCTCACTAAAGTGCACCCTAGCCAGCAAAGAGCTTGGCACCTCCACTTTCCCTCTTTGGAAACAGAGGAGGAGTTTATTAATTGTTGCTATTAAAAAGTCAGGCAGCTTCTCCGTTGAGGGGGCTGTCAGCATGTCAGCCTCCAGCAGGAGGACAGCCCCTTGTGGATGAATTAGGCAGGATGCAATGGGTACAGAAGGTATTGCAATGTCCAGTGCCTCCCCCTGGTGGAGCCAAATGATAGGGCACCCATAAACATCAACACTTTTTGCTTGAACTCATGGAATGGTAACCAACACAAAATGGGAATTAAGTAAAGTCAGCCCAGTGCAGGCTAAGTTACAAAGAAAGTCTAGGCCTTGAGGAAAGGGATAACTACTCAACTCCTGCTTATTATTATTTCAGGGAGTACAAGCCAGATCCTTTCATGTTTTCCAATAGAATCCAGAAATCTGTATTTGTGTGGGGGAAAATGAAATATTAGAAACCTTATAAGGGCCAAACAAACATACCTGAAGGTTGTTTTGCACTCTCTGGGCTAACATAACAGGCCCACACACCAACGCCAAACTTGTGCAGATGGAAATGTTTTCAGGAATACTACTCCCAAGAAGGATACGCTGGATTCTCCCTCTACCCACATAGATATAACAAACCCAAGAGGATGAAGGGAAGCTACCTGCACAATTCTACTGAGCTGGGACTAATTACAATAAGCAAAATATATTATGAAAACAAAACTTCATACACCTGATGTTATTGTCTTAGCAAAACCTCCAACGCACCCTTTAGAGCACAACTCTAAATAAATACAGTAGAGAGGGCGATCTGAAGGGGAAGAATGAGTACAGGGGAAACTACTCCCAATGTATTTGCAGCACACATATGGATCCCACTGTTGTCCCTGTAGCACTCCAACACCCTGAGATGACAGAAGTGATTACATCTTTTCCAGTTCTCAGTGCACCTACAGAGCACACAGCCTGTTCTACACCATTTTGCTTCAAAGAGAGGGATGATGGGGGATAATTTACATCAGCCTGACAGGCACTAATTTGACCTGTAGTTGGGGAAGGGCTGTCTGTCAGGTATACTGCCCTGGAGGACCTAGAGGTGCACATTCTCCCCAGCTACAAACAATTCCCCAGACAAATAGTATAGGAAACAAGAAACTCTTCATGCTCTTACTAGTATGCCTGCTCTTAACCATCAAAATAGTCTTTCAAGCCTTAACCGGTTTGGCTCAATGGACAGAGTGTTCACTTGCGGACTTAAGGGTTCCAGGTTAGATTCCAGTCAAGGGCATGTACCTTGGTTGTGAGCACATCCCCAGTAGGGGGTGTGCAGGAGGCGGCTGACTGATGTTTCTCTATCATCAATGTTTCTAACTCTCTCCCTCTCTCCTTTCCTCTCTGTAAAAAATCAATTACAAAATTTTTTTAATAGTCTTTCAAGAACCAATACTTTAGCCGAAATTGGTTTGGCTCAGTGGATAGAGCGTCGGCCTGCGGACTGAAAGGTCCCAGGTTCAATTCTGGTCAAGGGGCACATACCTTGGTTGCGGGCACATCCCCAGTAGGGGGTGTGCAGGAGGCAGCCAATCGATGTTTCTCTCTCATCGATGTTTCTAACTCTCTATCCCTCTCTCTTCCTCTCTGTAAAAAAATCAATAAAATATATTTAAAAAAACAAAAACAATACTTTGGCTCAGGGGATAGAGCATAGGCCTGTGAACCAAAGGGCCCTGGGTTCAATACAAGCCAAGGGCACCCCGTACTTTGGTTGCAGGCTCCTCTCTAGCCTGGGCCCTGGTTGGGGCGCATGCAGGAAGCAACTAATCTATGTCTTTCTCTCATATCGATGTTTTTCTGTCTCTCCCTCTCTCTCCCACTCTCTCCAAAAGATCAATGGAAAAATATTCTCAGGTGAGGCCAATACTTAGGACATCCTGTCCAAATTAGAGGGAGAGGAGCCCTCTACCTAGTTCTTCTGGGCCCTAATTATCATATCTTCTATTACTATCGCACCTAACTCTCTTCCAAATCACATTCACATAAAGCAGGGATTGGTAAACCACTGTCTGTCAGCCAGATCTGGCCTGCTGCCTATTTTTGCACAGCCCACAAGCTAAGAATGGTTTTTATATTTTTAAATAGCTAAAAAAAAAAAAAATAAAAAGTAGACTATTTCATGACACGTGAAAATTAAATGAAAATAACATGTGTCCATAAATAAAATTTTATTGGAGCACAGCCACACTCATTCATTTACATATTGTCTATGGCTGCTTTCATGTTACAAGGGCAAAGTTCAACATTGCAACAGAGACAGTATAGTGTACAAAGCCTAAAATATTTACTATCTTGTCCTTCACAGAAAAAACTTTGCCAACCCTTAGAGAGGATATAAGTAGGGATTACACAGAGTTCAAAAAGGCTGGGCAGATGAACAGTAAAGGTGAAAAAGATTAACCACAATGATACCTCTCTATTCCACCCTATCCTCATTCTCATATTGCCAAAGAGAGAAATTAGTTTTCTAAATACTCCTAAAGACAAATAAATCAAATATCTAACTGTTACTGACTTATAGTTGGGGAAGAGATTCTCCCAATCATTTAACAAGTCCCAGAAGACTGTATGTGGCCCAAAGTCAGTAAGAAGAGAATGCCATAAATGGAGCCAATTTGTTATATAAGGCTGTTGAGAAGAAAAATAAGCAAACACCTACAGGTGGCTGATATTCAGAATTACTAAAACATAAGTAAGTCCTTCTCAATCTTGAAGAGCACAGTCCTGAAAAACCCAGTGCTAGAATTTACTGTTGAGAACCTTAAAATCTTATGGGAAAAGAAAAAAAAAAACAAACCACAGCATTAGGAGCCCCAAATCTATGAAATTATGAATACCTATAAAATTATGTTCACTAAAATAAATAGAAAAGGGCATTTTACAAATCTTAAGTGACTAAGAATGACTACTATACAATTGAGCCGTCATTTATCATTAACAATATTCATACTCTTTGGCCCCATCAACTGTGCCTCTAAAAGTTCATCCTCTCTAGAAACACCTGCACAAGTACACAAGGTATTGCAGCATTGTTTGTGAAAGCAAAAAAACAGAAACAACCCAAATCCTACCAACTGAGAACATGTTTAATTATGGAGCATCCAATTGTGGGAACACTATGCCATTGTTAAAAGAATATAACAGATCTAGATAGATCAACATGGGAAAATGTCCAATATAGTAACTGAAATGTGTAAATAAATTATAGAAGATTTAGTATAATAGATCCCATTTTTACAAATAAAGGAAAAAATTCTGGTGTTAACACAAATTGTTAACAGTGGTTAACACTGTTGAGGACATTTAGCTTATATATCACACATTTCTGTAATGTTTGGATTCTTTAATTTGTATTAATTTTTTAAGTAGAAAAAACAAGCACCTCAAATTTTCCATTTATGACCCCTTGCTCATTGTAAATTTTTCAGCCTCTTCCTTCTGAACAGTTTCAGTAATATGCCATCAAGGTTGGTGAGCTGGCAGGGCTTTGTTGCAAATATGCTACAAAGAGGCTTTATTTTATTTATTTACTAGAGGCTCAGTGCACGAAATTCATGCATGGGAGGGGTGTCCTCTTATCCCAGCCTGCACCCTCTCCAATCCAGGACCCCTCGGGGGATATCCTACTGCCAGTTGAGGCCCGGGGATTCCAGGGATCAGGCCTAAACCACCAGTCGGATATCACTCTCACAATATGGGACTGTTGGCTCCTAACTGCTCATCTGCCTACCTGCCTTATCACCTCTAACTGGACCCCCCTGCCAGCCTGATCACTCCTAATCACCTCTGCCTGCCAGCCTGATTGTCCTTAACTGCCTCCCAGGCCGGCCTGGTAGCCCCCAACTGCTCCCGCCCCCCCCCCCCCGCCAGCCTGGTTGCCCCTAACTGCTCGCCGCCCTCTCCCCCCCACCCACCCCACTCCCCCACTGGCCTGGTTGCCCCATGCAGCCTGTTGTTCAGTCGTTTGGTTGTCCTTCACTAAACCCCTTGCCAGCCTGGTCACCCACAAAGCCTGTTGTTCAGTAGCATGTCTGGTTGTTTTTGGTCATGACGGCCCCTGGCTTTTTATATATTAGGATTTAGCAATTTGTCATCCACATATTTAAGGCCTATCTAACTCTGACACACTTATTGACTCTTGTCTTCTGGTTTTCACCACAATCTCAAGACACAAATTAATTTTTAAAATATGTGAAAAAAGCTCTAGCCAGTTTGGCTCAGTAGATAGAGCACCTGCCTGCAAACTGAAAGGTCCCAGGTTCTATTCTGATCAAGGGCACATGCCTGGGTTGTGGGCTGAATCCCCAGTGGGGGACTTGCAGGAGGCAGCCATCCATGATTCTCTCTCATCATGGATGTTTCTATCTCCCTCTACCTCTTCCTTCCTCTCTGAAATCAATAAAAATATTTTTTAATATATAAATAAAAAATAAAATATGTGAAGAAAAAAAACCTGTGATGTTGGCCTAACACTAATTTACCCCATTTAGCAGGGCCTCTTTGATCTATTCTCAATCAGCAGCCACAGTGATCCTTTTAAAATATTAGATCATGCTACTCCACTTCCAATGGCTTCCCAAAGCACTCAGAAAAAAAGAGGTAACATCCCTTAATTTTTACTAATTTTTTTGTAAAGTCCCTTAAATGGGTTAGAAGGCCCTGCATAATCTGGTCCTCGTTACCTCTCTAACCTCATCTCTTTCTTACATCTTTGTTGTGCTCTAGCCAAGCGTCTCAGGGACTTTGCATTTGTTCTCTTCTGTCTAGAATGCCCTTTCCCCAATATCAACAGAGTTTACTTCCTTGTTTACTTGATTGAGGTCTCTACTCCAGCGTCAGCTTATCAAGACTTCCTCTGATGACACCCCCCCCTTTTAGATCCTCACCAGAGGATATTTTTTTCCATTGAATTTTTTTTAGAGAGAGTGGAAAAGAGGGAGGGAAAGAGAGAGAAACATCAATGTGAGAGAGACACATCAATTGTTTGCCTCCTACACATGCCCCGACCAGGGCCAAGGACAGAACCTGCAACCCAGGTACATGCCCTTGTCCAGGAATTGAACCCATGACCCTTTGACCCATGAGCTAACACTCTAACCGCTGAGCACACCAGCCAGGGCTGATGGCCCTTTTTATTTATTTACTAGAGGACTGATGCATGAACTTTGTTCAAAAGTAGGTCTTCCTTCCCCCAGCTGCCAGCACCAGCTTCCCTCTGGCACCAGAACCCAGGCTTCCCTTGCAGCCCTGGCTTCTTCCAAAAGGTTGTCTGGAAAGATGCCTGGTCTAATTAGCATATTACACTTATTATTATAGATTTTTAAAATATTTTTAACTTATTTCAGAGAGGGCGAGAGAGAGAGAGAGAGAGAGAGAGAGAGAGAGAGAGAGAGAGAAACACTGATTGACTGCCTCCTGCAAGCCCCCCTACTGGGGATTGAGCCCGCAACCCAAGCAAATGCCCGTGACCAGAATCAAACCTGGGACCCTTCAGTCCACAGGCCGACTCTCTAGCCACTGAGCCAAACCAGCTAGGGCTGATGGCTCTTTTTAAATACTGCAAACTTCCACTTCAGCACCCCCTACATTTAAACATATTTTTATTAAAATACACACACACACACACACACACACACACACACACACACATCACCACTTGGTAGTCTAGATATTTTATTTTTTATCTTTCTCCTAGTAAAATGAGAAATTTATTGCTGTGCTTAAATAATATCTGGTACACTGTAGGTGCTTAGTAAATATTTTTGTTAACTAAAGGAATAAACAAACGAATTGATCAATCAGTAACTTTTTCACTAGCTCAATTCCCAGTATTGTAAGAGCCATGTTCACGGGAGGGGCAGTAATTCTTTATACTCCTCAGCTTCCACCTCTAAGGATTGGTTTTACATTCCCCCCAGCTTCCCTTACCTCTCTTAAAACTAACTGCTTAAATTCCACCATCAGCTTTGTCTTCTTTTTTTATTTCTCTTTTCACAGCAGGAACAAGTCATGATTTATCCATACCACAAAGGATTCTTCCCTATTCTGTATCTTCCAATACCAAACTTCTGAGTTAAGAACTCAAAAGTTAGGAAAGGTTATTGTAACTTGAATACCAAAGATAATAATTCCATTTTTTAGGGGCATAATTAGAGGAAAAGCAAAACTCTCTCTTAATATAAGAATTCTGCCAAAACCGGTTTGACTCAGTGGATAGAGCGTCAGCCTGAGGACTGAAGGGTTCCGGGTTCGATTCTGGTCGAGGGCATGTACCTTGGTTGTTGGCACATCCCAAGTGAGGCGTGTGCAGGAGGCAGCTGATTGATGTTTCTCTCTCATTGATGTTTCTAACTCTCTATCCCTCTCCCTTCCTCTCTGTAAAGAAAAAAAAAAAATCAATAAAATATATTTTTTTAAAAGAATTCTGCCCCTCAACCCTGTCAAAAAAATAAAACCCAAATCATCTCAAAACTAAAAAAGATTTATTCTAATAAATGCATGAACCCCAAAACAAAAATAGATGAGCATCCACTTTTTCAAACCCAAAACGCCCTACTTCTAAGCACATTCAGTGAAAGCCTTCCGCAGAAACTAAAAGAAACATAATGCACTTTAAAACCTTCACACTTAATTTGGTTTACTCAAATCTAATTTGGACTTTATCAAGAGCAAGTATATTATCATTGAGACTGCAGAGAGTCTTTAGGGAGAAAAGCACAACAGCAGCACTGACTGGCAGACATATTAGTATCACTGAAAGGTCAAGCCAAAGACCAACAAAATAGTCTCAAGAGAAAGCTGTAGTTGAGGCCAGTGAACTGAGTCGTCCTGTCAATATCAGCCAGTATGAAGGACAGATAACCAAGTATATAAGATTTTTTAAAAATATGTATTTTATTGATTTTTTACAGAGAGGAAGAGAAAGGGATAGTCAGAAACATCGATGAGAGAGAATTGATCAGCTGCCTCCTGCACACCCCCTACTGGGGATGTGCCCGCAACCAAGGTACATGACCCTAACCGAAATCAAACCTGGGACCCCTCAGTCCGCAGGCCAACGCTCTATCCACTGAGTCAAACCGGTTTCGGCCCCAAGTATATAAGATTTATTACAGGCTTCAGGACAACCAATATACAAGTTGAAACAAAGGAATATGTTCTCAGTCTTTTGAGTTCAAGTTATAGAAGGTGTCTTCCATGTACTGTAGGCCCAACCGGTGGTCTGCAGACCACTAGTGGTCCGTGAGGTCCAAAAGGTTGGCGACCACTGCTCTAGGCTTATGGTCGGCAAACTGCAGCTCTCGAGCCACATGCAGCTCTTTGGCCCCTTGAGTGTGGCTCTTCCACAAAATACCATGGCCTGTGCAAGTCTATTTTTAAAAGTTGCATTAGAAGAAGTTTAAGTTTAAAAAATTTGGCTCTCTGCTGCCAAAACCGGTTTGGCTCAGTGGATAGAGCGTCGGCCTGCGAACTGAAAGGTCACAGGTTCGATTCCGGTCAAGGGCATGTACCTTGGTTGCGGGCACATCTCCAGTGGGGGGTGTGCAAGAGGTAGCTGGTCGATGTTTCTCTCTCATCGATGTTTCTGACTCTCTATCCCTCTCTCTTCCTCTCTGTAAAAAATCAATAAAATATATTTTTTTATACAATTTGGCTCTCAAAAGAAATTTCAATCATTGTACAATGGGTACTTGGCTCTGTTGACTGAGTTTGCCAACCACGGCCCTAGGCAATGCCACTGCATTTATTCAACACGTACTTACTGAGTCAATAACACTCTATAAGAATAAAGGGATATATTACTATAAAGTTATTTTTTTCTTTTTTTAGTAAAACGACAAAAAGGATTATACTGCATACTGGATCGTAGGGGATGTCATTTCAATCCCATTTGTTCAATTCAACTACCATTTAATGAGTACCTACTATGTGCCATGTAGTATTCTAGGTACAACAGGCATAGCCACTGCCTTCAGAGAGCTCACTGGTGGAAAGGGAAACAAATACTTTCTGCCATAGGTGCAATTTCATATATAGTACACTACACAAGCAGCAAAGAAGAGGAAGTGATTATTTCAACAGTCAGGGAAGGTTTCTCGAAAGAAAGGATGACAGCTGTGCTAGATTTTGAATAATAAACTATGTATACTCCCCATCCAAAGAAATTGGGAGGGATTTTAGATAAACAAACCCCTTAGAACAGTTAGGCCAGTGGCACACACAAAAAAGTTGGTCCTGATCAGTTCGGCTCAGTGAATAGAGCACTGGCCCTTGGACTGAAGGGTCCTGGGTTCAATTCTGGTCAAGGACATGTACCTTGGTCGCAGGCTCAATTTCTGGCTCTGGTCAGGGCTCTCTCGGTCTCCCCGTCTCCTTTCCACTCTCTAAAAACCAACAAGAAGCCCTTGCTGGTTTGGCTCAGTGGTTAAGAGCATCAGCCTACCAACCGAAGGATCCTGGGTTTGATTCCAGTCAAGGGCACATGCCTGGGTTGTGGGGTCAATCCCCAGTAGAGGATGTGCAAGAGGCAGCTCATCAATGGTTCTCTCTCATCATTGATGTTTCTATCTCTCTCTCCCAATGGGAAAATATCCTCAGGTGAGATTAACAACAAAAATATTCAAACTGCGCCGAAACTGGTTTGGCTCAGTGGTAGAGCATCGGTCTGTGGACTGAAAGGTCCCGGGTTCGATTCCGGTCAAGGGCATGTACCTTGGTTGCGCACACATCTCCAGTAGGGGGTGTGCAAGAGGCAGCTGGTCGATGTTTCTCTCTCATTGACGTTTCTAGCTCTCTATCTCTCTCCCTTCCTCTCTGTAAAATATCAATAAAATATATTTTTTTAAAAAATATATTCAAATTGGATTACTCTCTGTATTATAATCAATCTGAGAAAACTGGTATCTTCCTAATTTCTGATTCCTTCTCCCTCTGTGAACTTACAACTAGCCCTGTAGACATATCCATTTATTTCTATCAATGGTGTTTCTGCTAAAAGTTCCCTGGAGCGTCCCCATGTGAGCAGAGCTAAAGGATCAAACAAGTTAGTGGACCTATGAAGCTTCAAAAGGCTTCAGATTGCTCCAAATTCCAAAGCAATCCCCTTACAAAAGTCTTTAAAACAAAAAAAAAGCAAAAAAACAAAAACCCTTAGAAATCTAATGAGGGCTTCCAACTCTAACCTTCAATGTTTCAGGCCAAATTTTATGCTATAACCAATGTCCTCCCCAATCTTCATTGATCATAAGGGAAAGGCAAAAATCAAAGACAAAGTTCTCAGAACACACTCAATCTTAAACACTTTAGACCTAAGGCCTTAGGCATTCCCTATCTAGAAGAGTGCAGAAACAATTTATTTGGGGAAGACTTACTCCAATTTTGATCTGTCACTTGTTGGGATTTAACAGTGAACTTCCCTAACTGGGATCACTGACAAGAATGTCAAACTTGGGACCGGTGGAGCCACATGTCTCGTAGGTCTATGCAACACAGACCTACACTAAAATACACACTACTGCTTAATATTCAAACTATTTGCAACAATATTAATTCTATCAGAGACATTAAGGATCAAAACAAGCCTCTTTAGTCTCTCCCTCAACTACAAGACCAGAGAATAAACCTCTCCCTTCAAATAGTCATTGTACACCTTGTTTTCCCCCCTACCATTCTGGACTAGTGGTAGCAGCAGCCCAACACTGACACCTGCTGGGGAAATCCAAGCAAGGGTTTGTACTGTACTCTTGATAATCAGCTCAAAAATGTCACAGCTCTTTAAAAGTAGAAGATGCCAATTAGCACCTGTTTGTCTTAGTGACTTATACTAGAACTCAATTTATGAGGAAGTGGTGGCCCTTCTATAAAAGGTGTACACTTATAAATTTTAAAATATATCTCATTTTTTAGTAGAATGTCAGCATTCATGGTATACCTCATCTTAGCTCATTTAAAAGTGACTCCTTAAATAATGTAACTAACAGTATTAATATACAATTTTATAATAACCATGCATTTCTTATAATTTTCAATTTTTAAAGCATATATGTAAAATTATTTACAAGATGACAAGGGACTACATTTTTACAATATACATTTTTAAATGCTAGAACTTTATTTAAACCACAAACCTAGTACTTTTTTTCTACACAAATTTTTGGTAGATCCTCAAAAGTTTCTGGATTTTATTTTAGTTTTTAAATCCCCACCCAAGGATATATGTTTTTATTGATTTTAGAGAAATCATTTGCCTTCTGCATATGCCCCACCTAGAGATCAGGCCAGTGACCTAGGTATGTGTCCTGACTGGGAATCGAGCCCCAACCTTTTGGGTGTACAAGACTATGCTCCAACCAACTGAGCAACCCGGCAAGGGTAGTTTCTGGATTTTATTTGATTATTTAAATGGGTTTTTAATTGATTTTTTTAGAGAGAGAGAGGAAGGAGAGATAGAAACATTCCTGAGATGAAAACATCGATCAGCTACCCCCAGTATACTCACAAGCTGGCTAGTGCCCTGACTGGGAATCAAATTGTTGACCTCTTGGTGCCTGGGACAATGCTTAACCAACTGAGCAACACTGGTTGGGCAGGTTTCTGGATTTTAAATCGACCTGCTTTATTAAGAAGTAATCATTAATATTTTAGTCACATGTGGCTACTTACATTTAAATTAAATTTTTAAAATTTAAGTGTAGATCCTCAGATAACATTAGCTGCATTTCAAACTTTTTGAATGGCTTCTATATGTCAGGAACTGTGCTTACTAACTTCTCAGCTCTCCTGACAAAGAGGAAGAACAGAATCCACATTTGGCTAGTGGCTACTCTCCTGAACAGCATATATACAGAACATCTCATCATTTAGAAAGTTTTCTTGAATAGCATTTCTCTAGAGAAACACGTTGGATTATTTTCAACAAAATTTTCAACAAAATTATATAACATGTAGGTGGAGGATTGGATAGGGGACAAAAATGAAAGAAGGCTGCCAGATATTAATGTTTTGAAATCATGTTTATTATACTTTTCATTTTTATATGTTTAAATATTTTCATAATAAAAAGTTAAGAGAAAGGAAAAATAAATTTTAAAAATGGTCTGCCTAAAAATGGGAGGTTATTCCATTAGGAATATGTCATGGAGGGCACCTTGAAAAAATCTTTAGTCATCAAACCAGAGTTCAAATCCCTATTGACCTATTATGGGACCTTTAACAAGACACTGAACTCCCCTAAGCCTCACTTTCTTCAACTGTATGATGGGAAATTTAATACCTGCCTTGCACAAAGTTGTTGTGGGAAACAGAAAATATTCATGCAAAGCAAGAGCATGGTACCTAACACATAGTAGGCCCTCAATAACTGATATCTCTATTATCAAATAGCAGAGTTTACTTTAAACCAGCCAGGTATTTCTCTTTAAACCACTTAGGTATTTCTCAGAACAACAATAAAGAGGTCCTGTTGGAAGAAGGTGGACAAAGGCTGAGCAGAAACCCACTGTTGCTAAGGAAACGGGCACTGGTAGGCTTTCAAAGCAGTAAATGAAGACAGTCCCTTTGTGGCTACCTTTAATAAACTTTTTGAATGCCTTCTATATGTTAGGAACTGTGCTTGCTACCTTCTCAGCTCTCCTGACAAAGAGAAAGAACAGAATCCAAGGCTCCAGATGTAAGATAAAATATTCCAAAGCCGGAATTTTGGAAATATTCAGAACTGGCCTCAATCACAGGGGCATAGCAACAACCTCTTTTTTTTATCTTTTATGTCCAACCAAGTTTCCCTGTTCCCATTAAGAACCACCTACTGTCTTGCATACATCATGCCCTTCCTCCCCTAGTATGGACTGTTCCCCTAAAATAAAAAAGTTCTCTCTCTCTCTCTAAATCCCACCCATCTTTCAAGACATGATTTTGTAAAGCTTTCTTTGATTCTTCCCTTTTTCTGAAATTAAAACACTTAATCTCAGTAACATACAATAAAGCATTCCATTCTCTACATTTTTTACATACTTTCATGTAAATAAGTCTTGCCTCTACAATAACAATGTATACTCCCAGTGGGCAAAAACCGGGTATTTGCTTCTTTTGGGTTCCCCACAGTGCCTAGTGCAGTTCTGGAACAACTGTAACCATTCAACAAATCCTTATTAACTAGGTAACTCTCTGAAGCATCCTCCCAAAATAACAAATACATTATGTGCACAATCCATATTCCCTCCCTTGCTAGAACCTCATATCAGAGAAATTTCAGTGGCTTAAACAGAGGATATAATGCAGAGCAATATGCTGCTTGGATCCAAAAGGCAGATTCTGCGAGTTGGTGATTACACTAGATTTGACCTTTACAGAATTGCAGAAAGAAGACCCTAATAAATCAAGATAGATGCACACACAGCCCCATTTGAACATGTGGTAGGCTATCAACTATATCCACTCAGTTCTTCCATAAAACAGCTGCCTGAGATGCCGATATGAGTATGAAGAAGCCTCCCACCTATGCATTATTCCTCTTCCCCACCCCAAGGTTAATGTCCATCTGGAAGATCTACTCAAAAAATCCTAACTGCCAGAACCGGTTTGGCTCAGAGGATAGAGCTTCCGCCTGCGGACTGGAAGGTCCCGGGTTTGATCCTGGTCAAGGGCATGTACCTTGGTTGCGGATACATCCCCGGTGGGGGCTGTGCAGGAGGCAGCTGGTTGATGTTTCTCTCTCATCAGTGTTTCTAGCTCTCTATCCCTCTCCCTTCCTCTCTGTAAAAAAATCAATAATATATATATATATATATATATATATATATATATATATATATATATTAAAAATATATATTTAAGAGATGAACACAAAGCAATACAAGAAGAGCCAATATACTAATCTGTCCCAAGCAGGGTTCTCTTTTACTACTAATTTCTAGACATACTGGGATACTTTCTTGTTTCATAGTAACTAGCTCAGAACATACAATCCTTTAAGAAGGTAAAAAAAGGCAGAGGACGTCAATGGTTCTATCTCCTCTTCAACTCTTCATGCTCCTTTAACCTAATCTACACTCTCCTTTAAGGTTAAAGGTCACAAGAGCTTAACCAGAAAAAGAGCTAGCAGAGCCAACTGACTCATACTGCTAGGCCCTATCTTCCCTCTGCCACCAGAGCAAGACTTTCCAAGAAGATTCAATGAAAGTAGGGAGAGCCGAACCAAAAGCATGGGTCTCAGACACTCCAGATCCAGCCACAACAGCTGTAAAACTAAAGGAAGAGTTATAAGGAGAAAAGTAAGGGATGTAAGAGAGGACAGAAAGCACCTGCTTACCTCCTGAGTGAATCTTCCTCAGAGCTTTCCTCAGGCATATCCTGATGTAAGGCCTCCTGTGAAACAGTTCCAGTTCTGCTGGACTGGGTGTAAATTCTTTCCCAGTGGCCTGTCTCCTGATTGAAGGCCACCCCCACAGTCCTCTCCTCCTGCGGACTAGCAGAGCTGCTCAACTCCAGCCTGCTGGAGCTGGGCGCATGGCCCTCAGTCCGCTCAAGAGGTGGTAACTGGCTGCCACTCGATGGCATGCCCTCAAAAGTACTGGAGACCTGCCAGGAGGAGCTGGCCTCGCCAGAGGAGTAGTTAGGTGTGGTTCTTTCCCAGCGCAGGGTATCGTTGTTAAAGGTTAACAGATTGTGGCAAGCACGACAGTGATTCAGATGACCACGGGACAGGTTGGAGTTATTCTCACTGCTGTGTGGGGTGGGTTGGTGGGAGGGGCCTGGCCTCTCAGATTCAATGTTATTATTGAGCATTTCCTGAGCCTGTTGGGTTTGGGGGGGTTCCCCATTCAGGCTCTGGTCCAGCTCCTGAAGCCGGTCATACTCCAAAAAGAAGCGTCTCAGGTCACATGGAAGATCATGGCGAATGCTGCCTGAGTTGTTTTGGCTGGAGCTATTCCCTCCATCCGGCTCAGTTGCCAGCCCTGAAGCTGGAAAACCCCTCCCTTCTGTGGCTGAAGTGTACACAGATGCTTGAGAGCCACCTTCCTGCTGCCTCAGCACAGACAGCAAAGTCACCGAAGAGGCACTGGTCCTGGGAGGGGGCATGGATTCCGCCTCAGAGCGGGAGTTGAGACTGAGCACTGTCCGGGTCCATTCAGATCCTGTCAGTCCGGAAGCTATTTCTCGGTGATACCTAGAAGCGTGGCTAGACAAAGGGCCTCCCAAAGAGCGACGGGTGGGACCCAGGCTGAGGTTGCGGAGCGTGTTGCCGGCAGTGCTGCTCTGGACTGTACTGAAGGCAGACGGCCGGTTCAGGAGGCCCTGGTCCTGCTGCGTTGATGAGGCCTGCTCCGGGGGGTGGAAGGGCTCGGTCTGTACAAAAGAAAAGGAAGGGGTAGTAGCCCTGGCAGAAGCAGGGGGAACACTGTCCTGGTGTGGCAAGAGGGAAGGAACTCGAGTGCCAGAGCAGCGGCTGCAAAGGCACAGGATCCCAAGGTGCTGGCAGCACTCAGCTGTGGGGTAACTGACCCGCTGTCGGAGCCTGATGTAAGCGGAAGTCCTGGGGCGCTCCATGGAGGGCTGAGGGGGAGGCGGTGGGGGAGAGGGGGTAGCAGACTCTTGCACTGTGCTTTGCTCTCCCACCTGGATGCCAGAGGAGCGAGAGGACAGCATGTGCAGGAAATTGTGGAGGAGAGGCGTCCGACGAACTGGCTGTGATTGCAGGAGGGCACGCTGTCGGTAGTGAGATAATTCTGTTCCATCTATGGGGATCTCTGGTTCATCATCACCCTGCAGCGTGGACCAAGGTGGGATGGAGGCAGAGCAAGACAGTTAAGTAGAACTTCCAGGCAAACCAAGAAAGCTACTGATAATCATCCAAGAAAAACTTTCACAGACAAGCAACAACTCCACCTCTGAAGTGCTGAGAACTGGCATCAGATTCAGAATCATCATATGATATTAAATTATTCCCTTCCAATTAGCAACATTTCTGAATGAGTACAGCTGGCAAACCAATTCTCTTAAAAAAAGACATCTTCATAACACAGAGGCAGTGAAGGAAAGCAAAATGTTAACCAGCCAGAGGCACATGAATGACAATCTATCCAATACTGCCTAGTTACTTCTAATGATGGAATCACTTGGGTTTCAGAATTGACTCCCCTGTCATGATTACGGCTATAACTCTGAATACAATATGAAGCTAGTTTTGAATATTGACTGGAGAGAAACACTCAGGCATTGAAAATTAAAGTCTAATACAATCAGAATTGGAACACTAGTTTAGAAAATAAGCCACAATTTAGATGGACTTGGAAATGTTGACTAACTTACCTGCTGATTAGAGGGGTTAACAATTGCTGTAAGTAAGTAGTGTCCAAGAGGATCAAATCTCACCAGACTGAAAACAGAAGAAGAAAGAGACAAAGAGATGCATAGAGATTATGCTGAGAAAAGGAAACATGTGTACAAACTTATAGCAATCAATACTGTAATGTCAGATTACTTAGGTACCCACTTCACCCTAGAGACTTGCAAAACTTTCAAAGAGATTAAAATAATAAAGTTTAATACTTATTATCTCCTTATACTTGCCAAAATAAAGGGATTTGTATCACAAAATAATTTCAAAAAATACCTAGACTTCCATTCCAAGAAACAGCTACATTAAGCACACATTTGCTCATATATATGAGCTCATCATAACAGCAAAGCATAAAATGCTCACTTACTCTACCACAAGTTCAGTTCCTCCCTCACATGGTAGCTACACTGGCAAGAAGCATGAGTTCTGGTGACAATGAACAGTTTCAGAGTAACTTGCAGAGTCTATAAGCTAGACTAGACTAGCTTATATCCAACTCTAAGACCAAGAGAACCAAAGGAAACTGCATCAGCTTTAATTCAGGCAATGTGTGTTTTCATCTTGAGAGCTAAATAAATATCAAGTGGCATATTTGATGCATACTTACATCTCCCTCTTGCAGTTTGATAAGCATAGATATCTAGGGATAAGCAATTATCCATCAAGCATCCCACAACCTGAATACCTTTCAGATTTCTCAAAAAAGGGGGCTCTTCCAAACCCAGATAGTTTTGAATCTAAAAAAGATTCTAATAACCCCAATTTTCAAAGACCAAAAGATAGGCCAATAATGAATAGCTGAAATGAACAAAATTAACTACTTTCCAGCTAACTGGCCAGCTGCTTAAAAGGGAGGAGGAGCACCCTGGCCGGTGTGGTCAGTTGGCTGGGCAAGGACCTGTGCACTAAAAGGATGCCGGTTGAATTTCCAGTTAGGGCACATGCCCAAGTTGTAGGCTCTATCCCCAATAGGAGGCACACAGGAGGCAGCAATTGATGTTTCTCTCTCTCTTCCTCTCTCTAAAAAAATCAATAAAAAATCTTTTAAAAAAAAAAAAAAGTAGGAGCTGAAACCGGTTTGGCTCAGTGGATAGAACGTCGGCCTGTGGACTGAAAGGTCCCAGGTTTGATTCCGATCAAGGGCATGTACCTTGGTTGTGGACACATTCCCAATAGGGGGTATGCAAGAGGCAGCTGATCAATGTTGATGTTTCTCTCTTATCAATGTTTCTAACTCTCTATCCCTCTCTCTTCCTCTCTGTAAAAACTCAATAAAATATATATATTTTTTAAATAGGTAGAAGGAGCTATAGGGATAACAATCTGTCTCTCAAGGTGAAAGTCAAGTGTAAATGTTCTCTACCATGCTAATCCCATGTCAGACATCACTGGTGGACAGAGGACTCACCGGACTCGTTCCATCTCGCTAGCTGTCTTCACCACAGCAAAGGGCTCTCTTCGGCTCCAATCCCAGAAGTGGATCTCATTCGCAGTGGCAATTAGAAGGAGCTGAGCCGTAGGGTGGAAAGCCAGAGAGGCAATGGCATTGTTGCTATCTGTGAACCAGCTTTCACTGCCACCCTATGAACGAATCAATCCCAAATATTCTCAGGTTATTACCAACTGCCAGCAAACTGAGATGTCAAATTCTCAAAAGGTCCATATTTAAGGTAAAATTACTATGGCAGGGCATACTTTAAATATTTCTTCTGTAAAACGACGTAGAAAATCAGTGATTAAGCAATGTCACCGATTTATCAGAAAAATATTACTGTCAGCTCAGTTCTCCAAGTCTTCTACAAGGTACCAGCAAAACTCCTGTTTCTGAAGCCTGGGAAAACTCAAGCTTGGTGCATGATATGGTGTACATGCCACTAGCCACTCACTAGGACAAAGAGCATATGGCTTTGATGATCATGATCAGAGTACAGTATAATCCTTGCTTTATTTAAGGCAACAAAAATCCATCCTGAACACATCTTAGAGCATGGAAGGATGGAAAAATAGTTAAATAGGGCATTCATCACAGAATGGAGGCTTGACTTGCTATCAAGTGGGAAAAGGCTACCACTTACTTGGATGTAGTGATAAGAACCTGGCTAGTCTCTCCTCCAGAATTAAGAACCCAAAGGTAAACAAGTCTCTGAATTTAGAATACCAAAGACGACAAAATACTTACGTGTAAATCCCAAATCCTAACCTCCCCATCCAGGCAGCCAGAAGCAATAAGGCCTGAAATAGTGGGATGGAAAGTGACACACCATGGAGTGCGACGGTGCCCAATCAGAGAATGAACACACTTGCCAGTCTTGACCTCCGTAATATAGATATTATGGTTCACATGGGTGGAGGCCAAGAGAGTCCTAGGAAATCAGAATACAAAGTCAATCTGAAGCATGTGGGAGGGGAACAAACTAGCAGCTTTGGGTGACACAGAAAATTGATACTATTCCCCATCTCAGGACAAAAAAACTACATTTTGGGCACTACAAACAGCAGAAATATTCTGATCTTTAAAAGCTTCCGAACTCTCCACAGTGTCCCCAAATGAACAAAACCCCTTCAGAGAATATTTTTTTCTAGCCGGGAAACTATCACACTATTGGTGGCTATATTGCACATGCAAGGGATGATTATTGAAAAACTTTCCAAGTTTTGTCCTTTGATGTTATTAGTTTTCTTTGCTTATTCCTATTATTTATATGGTTAGAACTGCTCGTCAACTTTCCCTTTCTGATACACTGTCAAGGTTTTGTTCATACAGTGCTTCAGAGAGCCTTTAGGGGTAGACTTGGAGGATCAAGTTAGGTCAAATACCCAGAAAGCAATGCTATCACAAGTCTTAAGTAATAGATAAGTACTAGGTACCTGTCTGGGCTGAAGGCCAGTAAGAAGGTAGAGCGTGGACTATCCGGCAGTTCTACTCTCTGCGAAACAAAAAAAAAAAAGTTTAAAAACATTATTTATAAACTATGGCCCACTCTACCTCAAAAATACACAAACCTATCTAGATTGGTATTCACAGTGTAAATTTACAAACTGGACATAATGATGAAGCTGCAAATTGAGAAAGACAAATCTAAATTAGCTTTAGAAAAAATGTCTGGCGGAAACTGGTTTGGCTCAATGAATAGAGCGTCAGCCTATGGACTGAAAGGTTCGATTCCAGTCAAGGACAAGTTCCTTGGTTGCCGGCACATCCCCAGTGGAGGGTGTGCAGGAGGCAGCTGATCAATAATTCTCTCTCATCGATATTTCTAACTCTCTATCCCTCTCCCTCCCTCTCTGTAAAAAAAAAAAAAAAATCAATAAAATATAATAAAAGAAAAAATGTCTAACTGTAAAAAAAAAAAAAAAAAAAGTACTTCTAGCACATGAGTTCTTACAAATTTGTTTTACCAAACTCCCCTAGCTGGTTGGGCTCAATAGGGGTCTGGGCTCAATTCCAGTCAAGGGCACATGCCTGGTTTGTGGCCTTGATCCCCAGAAGGGGGTGTGCAGGAGGAAGCCGATCAATGATTCTCTCTCATCATTGATGTTTCTGTATCTCTCTCCCTCTTCCTTCCTCTTTGAAATCAATTAATATATATATATATATTTTTTTTAAAATCTCCCTAAATGACATAGAGTTGGGACGTACTAGAAAAGATATACTACATAGTATATAAGCTTTTTGATAAGCTTATCAAAAATAAGCTGTATATAAGTTGTAGTACACAAAATACATTACGTCCCAACTCTATGTCATTAACCCAACCCAAGGTCCCATTCTACTGTCAACTCTGAACAAACCCAATGTTAAAAATAACCATTTTTCTTACCTTGCCCTCCCATTTCATCCACCGGGTTTTATCTTCCACAAGCTCCTGCAGAAGCCGCTGAGCTCCAAAGGTCCGAGTGCCCCGTTCTCGCCCCCAGAGTATGCGGACAGCATTTTTCTCTGGAACAACCTTCATGGTGCTCAGTAGCCACTGTAACACCAGGCACAGGAAGAAAAGGAGCAAGCAATAGCTCCACACGCTGAAGCAGCTAAAATGAGGCCATTAAGGTCCTTGTAAGTTGTCTTCATGGAAATCTAAAGTATGAACATTAATGTCAAATAACAGGTATTTTGAAGAGAAGATTCCCATTGCAAATACGAATCTAGCCCAAAGAGTAAAGTATTCTTTTCATATTTTACTAGAGGCCGTTGCACGAAATAGATAGGGTCCTTAGGCCTAGCCGGCAATCAGGGTCTATGGCTGTCTCACCCAGTTCTGATCAGGGTTGGGCCAGCCAGGGCCTGCTGGCCTGGGGGAGAAACCAGGGGAGACTGGCTGTGGGAGAGCAATGACCACCAGGAGGAAGCTCCTGTGTTGAGCGTCTGCCCTCTGGTGGTCAATGCACATCATAGGTCAACCGGTGGTTCAGTCGTTTGGTATAAAGGTCACACAGGCTTTCATATATATAGACTAAAAGTCCAGTGCATGAAATTCATGCACGCTTAGGGTCTCTAGCGGCTGCTGGACAGAGGCACCTCCCTTCCCCTGGGCACCTGCTGCTGCCGCCAGCCCCATCCCCTAGTTAAACTCCAGGTAGAGGGGACAATTTGCACATTAGGCTTTTATTATATAGGATGGCACTTTCTCAGAAATGATCCTTCCCTCAGAACTTTTCTTCCAGAAATATTTCTTCCTTAAATTCCGCTTATATCCTTCATAACTCAGCCTTTTATGTGAAGAACAGACCATTCTGCTCTTATTTTATCGGACAGGAAGAGCTTTTGCTACTAATAAAAAGGTCTAGAAGCTTATCAACAATAAGACATGACTCTTCTGTGCCAAGTCGCTACGGCACCCCTCCTTTCACTTGGTCAATCTCCAAACTAAAGGACAGGTAACAGATTTGAAGAGGTTATTACCTATGGTATGGCTCTTAGTAGTAACTGCCATTCTATTTCCTACCTAAAAGCAAGTAAGTAGATGAAGACTACTTTGGAGTACCTTTCTCACTCTATTTTTCTCTTCTCCACTAAAGTTGCAAAGTAGAGAATAGAGAAGGGAGAGAAAATTTTTTCAGTTCCTTTTTCTCATCCACCACAACTTCTAAGAACATAAAATTGTCATAAATAAAAGTGCTACTAAGGTATCAACTAGCAGCAAAATACATATAAATATGCAAAAATTAAAGAATTGTGGCTCCTCTATACAATGAAATATGCAGCCCATTAAAATGGTGCTTCAAAACAATATATGTTATTTGTTGCAGCACTTTCTTCAACTCTATTATGAAAATTTCAAATATACAGAAAAAGTTTTTAAAACAGTAAAACTATTCACCACTGAGACTCAAGAAATTTTAATACTTTGTCAAATTTGCTTTATCTAATTCTATCAACATGTGTTTGTTTTTCCTGAAAAACACTCTAATCTTATATACCCCATTATACATTTCCTAATAATAAGAACATTTAGTTCATAACCACAATACCATTATCACACCAATTATCTACGTAATACTCAGTCTTCACTAAAATTTCCCCAAAAATGCCTTTAATATGTTGGCTAGCCGAAACCGGTTTGGTTCAGTGGATAGAGCGTCGACCTGTGGACTGAAAGGTCCCAGGTTCGATTCTGGTCAAGGGCATGTACCTTGGTTTCGGGCACATCCCAGTAGGGAGCATGCAAAAGACAGGTGATAGATGTTTCTACCTCTCTATTGTAAAAAATCAATAAAATATATATATTTTTTAAGTAAGTTGGCTATTTTTTTTTAATTATATTGATTTTCCAGAGAGATGAAGGGAGAGGGTTAGAGAGCTAGAAACGTCGATGAGAAACATCGACCAGCTGCCTCCTGCACACCCCACTGGGGATGTGCCAGCAACCAAGGTACATGCCCTTGACCGGAATCGAACCCGGGACCTTTCAGTCCGCAGACCGACGCTCTATTCACTGAGCCAAACTGGTTTCAGCGAGTGGGCTATTTTTTAAATCCAGAATTAAATCAAGATTCAAACACAGAATTTGGATGCCATGTCTCTTTAGTCTCTTTTATTCTAGAACTAGAGGCCTGATGCACAAAATTTGTGCAAGAGTAAGTCTTCCTTCCCCTGGTGCTGGCACTTGGGACCCAAGCTTCCCTCACAGCCCCAACTTTGTCCAGAAGGTAGTCCAGAAGAACATTTGATCTAATTAGCATATTACACTTTAATTATTATATATGGCCTTAGGTTAGTTTTGGTTGATTTTGTTTCTGTTTACACAAGTTTTTTTGTTGTTGTTGTTGTTTTCCCCTTAATACATTTTATTGATATTTCACAGAAAGGAAGAGAGAGAGATAGAGAGCTAGAAACGTTGATGAGAGAGAAACATCAATCAGCTGCCTCCTTCCTGCACACCCCCCATTGGGGATGTGCCCGCAACCAATGTACATGCCCTTGACCGGAATCGAACCTGGGACCCCTCAGTCCGCAGACCGACGCTCCACCACAGAGCCAAACCGGCTTTGGCAACACAAGTTTTTTTGGTGTGTGTGTGTTTTTTTTTTACAACACAAGCTTTTGACTTCTAGAGTGTCTAACATCCTAGTTTTATTTAATTGTTCCTTCACAGTGCCATTTAGAATTGCCTCTCTATCCCTTATATTTCCTGTAAACAGGTTAGGTCTAAAAAATACTGATTAGCCCTAACTGGTTTGGCTTAGTGGATAGTGTCAGCCTGCTCAAGGGTTCCAGGTTCGATTCCGGTCAAGGGCATGTACCTTGATTGCAGACACATCCCCATTAGGGGATTGTGCAGGAGGCAGCTGACTGATGTTTCTCTCTCATCAATGTTTCTAACACTCTCTTCCTCTCTGTAATAAATTAATAAAATATATATTTTAAAAACACTGATTATAGTTAGATTTGTTGTGTGTGTTTTTTTAGAATGCTTCACAGGTGATGCTATATATAAAACCCTGGTATAGTACATATTCAGGTGGCACATATTCTCAGACTGTCCCACTTAGTCAGACTGGGAAACTTATGTGGTCACTTGGCAAAACATGATCACTTGGTTGGATGTGTAGCAGCCAGAAAGCTCTCTAAATAAAGGTGTACTTCTCCCTTTACAATGATAATCTCTGGCTAACATTGGCACCATGTGAATATCTTGTTCTTCATCGACCTTTTGCTTACTGGTTTAGCAGTCATCGATGCTTTTTTCTTGAACTGTTTCACTTGGAGGAAGATTTTTCTAATATCATTATTTCTACATTTATTAGCTGGCATTCTAGAAAGAAATGACCTTTAATAACTAAAGCAGATTAAATCCTTACTTTTTGGCCTTTAATAATTACTTCTTTCTTATTGTTTATAATAACAAAAATTGGGGTCAACCCAAGTGTCCATCTAAAAAGGATTAAATGGCCCAGCCAGCATGGCTCAGTGGTTGAGTGGCGCCTCATGCACCAAGATGTTGCCAGTTTGCCGAGGTCGGTTTGGCTCAGTGGTAGAGCGTCGGTCTGCGGACTTAAAGGTCCCGGGTTCAATTACGGCCAAGGGCATGTGCATTGGTTGCGGGCACATCCCCGGTAAGGGGTGTGCAAGAGGCAGCTGGTCGATGTTTCTCTCTCATAGACGTTTCTAACTCTCTATCTCTCTCCCTTCCACTCTGTGAAATATCAATAAAATATATTAAAAAAAAAAAAAAAAAAAGATGTTGCCAGTTTAAAACTGGTCTACTTGCCGAAACCAGTTTGGCTCAGTGGATAGAGCATCGGCCTGTGGACTGAAGGGTCCCGGGTTCGATTCCGGCCAAGGGCATGTACCTTGGTTGCGGGCACATCCCCAGTGGGGAGTGTGCAAGAGGCAGCTGGTCGATGTTTCTCTCTCATCGACGTTTCTAACTATCTATCCCTCTCAATTCCTCTCTGTAATATCAATAAAATATATATATTTTTTTAAAAACTGATCTACTTGCAGGCTCAATACTGGGCAGGGGGATATGGGAGGCAGCCAACCAATGTTGATGTTTCTCTATCATGGATGTTTCTATGTCTCCCTCGCTCTCCCTCCCCTCTCTAAAAGGTAGGTAAATGACTAATCTACATAAAGAAGATTCTCTGGGTACTGACAACAAGAGACCTCCAAGATACATTGTTAATGGGGGGTGGAGGGATGCAAGGTACAGATCACTATACATAGTAATGCTATCGTTTGAATAAGAGGAGAACTTTAACAGTCACTTATTAGAAACTGAAGGAACAAGGTGAATGAAAACAGAGATGGAAGCAAGACTTCCACCTTGCTTGTTTGTTTTATGTCCTTTTTAAATTTTTGAAATGTATTACCTATTAAAAATTTATTTTTGAAATATTTAATGATGTGAAAAATGCAGAATGCAAAATTATATACATGGTATAACCCCAAAAAGATATTAAGAGAATAATGACTTAAAAGAAATATAAAAAGATACTAACAAGGTTATCTTTGGATGGTGGGACCACAGGTGATGTAATAATTAGAAAATGCCGTATTCTTTTTACTTTTTAGATTTAAGAAGTAATAAATGCTTATTGTAAAAAGTCAAACAACAAATTGGCTCTTTACATTTTATGAAAGGCGGCAATCTAAAAAAGTACACAACTAGATTCATACAAATACTCAGAAGGAAAAATATTTATAGCCTCTGCTAAAAGGAGTTTCCTCCCTGTAATATTAAAATGTAAAAGTAAGAAAGATTCTATGGAAAGACACAACTCACATGTTCCTAGTCACAAAACACAGTTCCCTATCAAATGACAAAGAAACAAACTCTAGCCTTTATTCTCATGATACAGCTCTCATCCCTCATTAGTGCATGATATATGTATGTACACACTGAAAATGTCAACATGCTGTAAGCCAACCTTCTGAATAAACCAAGGATGAACTAACTGGAAGGAAACAATCTCCTTGGTGACTCACAACTCGTGGTTTAAAACCAAAAGTCTGGAAGTGAAATGGCCTCGCAGCTTAATAATTACTAACCAGTAACATGCAGAAATACAGTTCCCATTAGTTTACCCTAACCCTTTACTGAGTCTAAAACTCTTTATGAGCCTATAATTCTTTAACCTAATAGAGAATTTCTGAAGAAATTAGTTTTGAAGGTTCCTTGACCTAACACTACAATATAAATGTACTTTCTAAAAAAATAATTTTTTTCCATTTTTTTATTAAGGTATTATATGTGTACATATCTTACCATTGCCCCCCCATTCCCATATATGCCCTCCCTCCCCAGAGTTTTTTGTCCATTGGTTTTGCTTATATGCATGCATACAAGTCCTTCAGTTGATCTCTTATCTCCCCATATCTCCCTACCCTCCCTGCTGTAATTTGACAGTCTGTTTGTTGCTTTACTGTCTCTGTATTTATCTTTATGTTCATAAGTTTACAATGTTTTTTATTATCCATAAGTGAGGTCATGTGGTGTTTCTCTTTCCTTAACTGGCTTATTTCACTCAGCATGATGTTCTCTAATTCCATCCAGGTTGCTGCAAATGATAAGAATTCCTTCTTTTTTTTTGCAGAAACCGGTTTGGCTCAGTGGTAGAGCGTCGGTCTGCAGAATGAAAGGTCCTGGGTTCAATTCTGGTCAAGGGCATGTACCTTGGTTGCGGGCACATCCCTGGTAGGGGGTGTGCAAGAGGCAGCTGGTTGATGTTTCTCTCTCATCGACGTTTCTAGCTCTCTATCTCTCTCCCTTCCTCTCTGTAAAATATCAATAAAATATATATATTTTTTTAAAAAAGAATTCCTTCTTTTTTATGGCAGCATAGTATTCCATTGTGTAGATGTACCATAGTTTTTTGATCCAATTATCTGCTGACGGGCACCTAGGCTGTTTCCAAATCCTAGCTATTGTAAATTGTGCTGCTATGAACATAGGGGTGCATATTTTCTTTCTGATTGGTGTTTCTGGTTTCTTAGGATATATTCCTAAGAGTGGGATTACTGGGTCAAATGGAAGTTCCATTTTCAGTTTTTTGAGGAAACTCCATACTGTTCTCCACAGTGGTTGCACCAGTCTGCATTCCCACCAGCAGTGCACGAGGGTTCCTTTTTCTCCGCAACCTTGCCAGCACTTGTCGTTTGTTGATTTGCTGATGTTAGCCAGTCTGACAGGTGTGAGATGGTACTGCATTGTTGTTTTGATTTGCATCTCTCAGATAATTAGTGACTTTAAGTAAAAAAATAATTTTAAACTGTTTATAATCTTGTAACATGTGGTGAAAACAACAGCAGTCTAATTCATATATATATATATATATATATATATTTAAAAAATCTGATCTTTAACTTCATGTAATTCATGCTGGTGAAAACAACAGCAGTCTAATTCATATATATATATATATATATATATATATATATATATGTATATATATATATATAATATATAACTTCATGTAATTCATGAAGAAAACAAATATATAGGTCACAAACATCAACTGATCCAGAAAACTGTGATGCAACATGGAGTTTCTACAGGTATCAAAAGGAAGATAAAAGAACTGCTAGAAATACCAATTATCAAGAAATCTAAAAAAAAAACAAAAACCTACAGTTCAGGATTACCAAAGAGCTTGTCTATCACTTAATTCCCAGGGACCTAAACACACTGAAAGTTCAAACAAGAGAAAGTCTAACTGATGGAAAGAAGTTGAAGGGACTAAAACAACTGCACAGTTTTTCTTTGTCTGAAGAAAAATATTTGCCTGTGTTTCTTTAAAAGAATATAGGACTTCTCTCCTGATATACTCCTTAGAGCCACCTGAGAAGAATGTTTACTTGGTTCTCTATAAAGAACAAAAGGAATTAAATCAAACTAAAGTCAGACTGACCTGTAGCTGAGGAGGAAATGCCAGCCAAGTGTATTTTTCATTCCTCTTTTTAAAAAGAAGCAAAAAGTTTCCCAATCTGTCCCTTAAACCAGACTGAGAGAAAGAATGCCAAGAACAGCTTTTGTGAAGCCATTGCAGTCCTCAGAATTTATTCTCAATTATCAAAAGCCTCATGCGATTAGAACCAAAAGGACACAACTGTGATTAAAAAGTGGGGCCAAAGTAGGTTTACAGTTGTTTGTATGGCAAATAATACAATAAATAATAAATAATATTACAACTATAAACTCCTTTTTGCCCCACCCTGTATACATAACACAAATGCCAAGATTCTACCCTCTTCCCATCCTACCTCCCTTAACATAACTGAGCACTCTAACAAGTTAGGAAGATAAACCACCTTTAAAGATTTTTCTCTGCTAAATTCTAGGACATGATTATATTTTACAACTACTAATAAAAAATCACCAGTGGGAAGTAAAAGTTAGATTTACAGGTTCTCCTTGCAATGTGATCATCTTATGCCAGGAGTATTGCTCCACCTCCTAGCTATATGACTGTCAGCAATTTATTTAACCTCTTTGAGACTTCGTTTCCTCCTGTATGAAATAGGAATCACAGTATCTGCTTCATCAGATTGTTGTGAGGCTCCAGTAAAGAGTGATAGAGCTGATAATTACTGTTGTCCTTAGTAGTCAATCCTCTTTGGGGTTTACTATGGTTTCCCACACCAAATGATAAAACCCCAGAGACCCAAGATGCCACAAATTCCCAAGACTAGCGGATTTCTAAGAAACATTTCAGAGGCTGTTACCAGACAACAAAGTAAAATGAATATACTCAGGAAAATAAAGTATATTTATGTGGCAAAAATAATCAAATGAGATTTGGGCAACCTGTACATAGTGAATTATAAAACAAAACAAATGCCCGGCCAGACAGCTGTTTGTTATAACTCGTTTGATCCCCAGTCAGGACACATACAAGAATCAACCAATGAAAGCATAAATAAGTAGAACAACAAATCCCTTCCTCTCTCTTTCTAAAATCAATAAATAAAAATTTTAGACCTGGAAGGGACTTCACAGAGTGCAATCACCTCATTTATCCAAGTTACTGCATCTCTCCCCACTTCACTATGTTCCTGGAGGCAGCCTAAGGGTCATTCGAATCAGCTAGGTGATACCAACATATATTCCATAACATGCTGGACTGGATTCAACCCAAGGTTAACATTTCAAAAGGAAAAAAAAAAACTTTAAATACTAAATCTAGGATCATTTGTGTAAGTAAAGGTCTCCAAACAACTGGCAAATTAACCACAAAATGTCAGGCTTTTCATTGGAGGCCTAAAAGTGGTCCGGTACTTTTTAGAAACTGCACATAGATTGAAATACACAGGGTTTTCTGCAGTTGTCAGCTTTGCTTTCATTAATAGGACTTTATACAAGGCATTTCAGGACACTTCAAATGACACCCTATAGGATACAAGTCCAGAATGTGATCTCCCCAGGCCAGGGCTGAAAAACAGCATATTTAGAACAAGTACAGAGGCAGTGTTTATATTCTGAAAGCGGGATAGGAATACGGGAGGTTACATTTTTAGAATGCCAGATATAAATGTGATGTGATTTCATGGGTAAAGGTAAGAATGAGAAGTTCCCATAACTGATTTTTTTACCAATGAATTGTTACATAATCTTGGACAAACTACACGCTTCCTGAATGTCAAGTTTTCCTCCATGTATAAACTGAAAGTAGTTACTGTTCACCATCTATCTTAAAAGAGTTCTTTTAAGATAGAAATGGAGTACCTTAGGAGAAAGAGAGTACAAAAATTCAAGGCAGGATTACTACTTTTCAAAGTAAAAGCCAAGTTAGGAACCAACAATAACCAGAGTAATAAATGGGAGTTCACACAAAGATGTGTGGCACCTGCAGTTCTAAAAGAGTACAAAGGAGACTACAGTGGCTATGAAACAGAATGAGAGTATCTGACAAATTGAAAGTAAATAATTTTATAGAATCAAAACCAACACAACCAATATTATATACAATCCCTTTACAAGAAGCAAAAACCCATAAATAAAATGCTTACAGCCAAAACTGGTTTGGTTCAGTGGATAGAGCATCAGCCTGTGGACTGAAAGGTTCCCGGTTCGATTCCGGTAAAGGGCATGTGCCTTGGTTGCGGGCACACCCCCAGTTATCCCCAGTAGGGGGTGTGCAAGAGGCAGCTGATGGATGATTCTCTCTCATTGATGTTTCTATCTATCTATCCCTCTCTCTTCCTCTCTGTAAAAAAATCAATAAAATATATTTTTTCAAAATAAATAAATAAAATGCTTACAGACATACCTATACCCTCTACCTCATTTATGTTCATAATCACAAATACTCTAAATTACAAGTGGTCTCTCCATGTAGAAAGTCAGACTAAGACCGTCTGCCCCAGGGGGAGCGGGTGTCTGGGGAGAGCTGTGTGTCCGGGGGAGACATGTACCCGGGGAGAGCCGTGTGCCCCCGGGAAGTAGTGGGACCCGGGGGGAGGGGCGGTGTGAACCAGAGGAGGTGCGGATTCTATTCGTGTGGTCGAGATAGTCACCATAAAACAAGCAGACTGCCAAATGAGGAGCGGATTCTATTCATGTAGTCATGAGATAGTCACCATAAAACAAGTACTAGATTGGCCGAAACCGGTTTGGCTCAGTGGTAGAGCGTCGGTCTGCGGACCGAAAGGTCCCGGGTTCGATTCCGCTCAAAGGCATGTACATTGGTTGCGGGCACATCCCCGGTGGGGGTTGTGCAGGAGGTGGCTGGTCGATGTTTCTCTCTCATCGACGTTTCTAGCTCTCTATCTCTCCCTTCCTCTCTGTAAAAATATCAATAAAATATATTTAAAAAAACACAAAAAAACAAGCAGATTGTCAAATGACAGCGGGGAGGGGAAGGAGACCTGGGGGGAGATAAGAGAACAACGGAAGGACTGGTATGCATGCATTTAAGTACAACCAACGAACACAGAACTCTGGGGAGGGAGGGCATAAATAGTGGGGTGGGGGGAATGGTAAGCTATGCACACAAATAATACCTTAATAAATTAAAATTAAAATAAAAAAAGATTTCTAAAAACCATTGCAGTATATAATTTTTAAAAAATAATATATATTTTATTAAAAAAAAAAAAAAGAAAGAAAGAAAGTCAGGCTAAGAGGTAATAATCAGTCAAGTACCAGGTACAAAGATTGTCAGCCCAAATTTACCAAGAGTTGAGTAAGCAATGTAACCTCTTTTTGTTCTCATATCCACTACTACTTCCAACATTTTTTACATATAAACTCAGAATAAGGCAGAACTCTCCACAGTATATCACAAATTGGCTAACAATTTTACAAAATGCTCTGAGGATACAAAACTAAATAAATTTTTATTGCTATTATTATAACAAAGGGGATTTTTTTAAAAGCACCAATTTTTATTGCTACAAATTTTGCTTACTAGGTGTAGAGCTTTCAAACAAAATTTACGATGATGTAACCTAATGTCCAAATCACAGGAAAGTTTGTGATCAAAACCAGAAACAGGCCAAAACTGGTTTGGCTCAGTGAATAAAGCGTCGGTCTGGGGACTGACGGGTCTCAGGTTTGATTCCGGTCAGGGGCATGTAACTTGGCTGTGGGCACGTCCCCAGTGGGGGATGTGCAGGAGGCAGCTGATCGATGTGTTCTCTCTCATTGATGTTTCTAGCTCTCTATCCCTCTCCCTTCCTCTCTGTAAAAAGTTAATAAAATATATTTAAAAAACAAAAACAGAAACAGAAACAGAAAGTTTTAAGTCCCAAATCTGAGACTGACAATCTTCCATACTCCCATTTAATTCAGAAGCATAAAGAAAAAAGAAATGACATTTTTGTGGATTTTTTCTAAACATTTTTTTAACAAACTTCATTTTTTAAATATTCTTATTGATTTCAGAAAGGAAGGAAGGAGAGAGAAAAGAAACATCAACAGTAAGTATCATTGATTAACTGTCTCCTACAGGTCCCCTACTGGCAATCGAGCCAAAAACCCGGGCATGTACCCCTGACCAGAGTCAAACCCAAGACCCTTCAGTACACAGGCCAACACTCTATTTACTGAGCCAAACCAGCTAAGAGCAAAGAAATTATGTTTTATCTTTAAACTTTAAACTTTTCGGGAGGAAACAATGTTGAGAACACAAGAACCCCTGAACACTCAAGGAAGAACAAAAAAGAAATTACTAAACCTAGAGGAAAATGAAGTCAAGTTTTGAGTCTTAAACTATCAAACAAATCAAGACCAGGAAGGCTACTCTTAAGTGTACAAAACTGGCAAGAGATCTATTAGCAAGCAAAGAAAAAATGTAGCTTTTGAAATTTTTTTTTATTTGAGAAAAGGTAGTTTCTGATGAAAGAAATTCAAAGGCAAAAACAATTTAACCCCAGAAATGGGAACTGACCCCAGCTGCCTCAGGCAAACAGGCTAATGACTTCGGCAACAACATACCTTTCATCCACCAACAGTATTAGGAGTCTAAAGTAGAGCCAATCACAAAGGATTACATCTTTCTATTTCTACAGTCCTGGGGGGAAGAGTCCAACCTTCCTCCCTGGAGCACATTGCTCCCTACAATTCTTGGAGACCTCGAGAACCACAGCAACAGTATTGTAAAAAGTTTTAAGAACATTAATCCAAGGGTCCTTTAAGTCTCAGGACAGATGAGATTATTCACTAGCCAAATAAAAATAAAACCTGGAAGAGGCTAAGAAATTCATGTAGGTTAGTGATGAGTCAGTCGCCAAAGCAGGATTTGAATTCAGGCTTTCCCCTCAGATACTATCAGAGCTTGACTCCCGGTCCTTGGCTCAGCAGATACTGTGTTCAGTGTTCTCCAATGTTAGAGTCAGCCCAGGTCAGGTTCTTGGCTGACTAGAATAAGGAAAGAAAAGTTTCCCTCTAGGCTTCAGGAAAAGAAGTCAAATTATTAAGTGCAGAGTTCTTATGCTAAAAGCTCCAGATGCCCCTCCACCTTGCCAATCACATTTCTCAGCCAATCAAAATAAGACACTGGATTTAAGGTCCTAGACACTTTAAGCTCTGACTACAAACTGGATTCCATTTCCCCAATTTTCCAAATTAAAAAAAAAAAAAAACAGTTAAAAGGGCTAGGGGCTGCAAAAGCAATGATAGACAGTACAGTGTTTATTGACCATCTACTATGTACTCTAGGCACTAAGGATACCAGAGTGAACAAGAACATTCCTGCCTTGCCGAAACTGGTTTGGCTCAGTGGATAGAGTGTCGGCCTATGGACTGAAAGGTCCCAGGTTCAATTCCGAACAAGGGCATGTACTTTGGTTGTGGGTACATCCCCAGTAGGGGGTGTGCAGGAGGCAGCTGATCGATGTTTCTCTTATTGATGTTTCTAACTCTCTATCCCTCTCTCTTCCTCTCTGTGAAAAATAAAGAAAATATATTTAAAAGAAAGAAAAAAAAACACTTTAAAAAATCAATTAAAATATATTTTTTAAAAAGAATAAAGAACATAATTTTAAAAACCACTAGTCTGAAACGAAAGTCTGTTTTTTCCATCTCAGCTTTGCCATTCACCATTTATATAACCTTACAAGAGATACCACCATCCACTTAATAGGTCTGTAATGAATATTACATAAAACAAATATAAAATTACCAGCATATTGTAAATATTCAAAAGTTGGAACCTCTCCCTTTTATCCTATAGAGGTGACAGTTGTTGCCAATTCAATAAAGTTCAAACAACAAATACGTAACTATCAACAAGTGAATCTAAAAACCAAGGGAATTAAAAAATCTGATGAACAATATTAACTGGTGAATACAATAGAATCAGAGGTATGGGAGGGGAGTGCACTGACGATTCTCGGGGAAAAGGGAAGTGGGGGTGCGGGAAGAGACTGAAAAAAAACTGTGCACCTATGGATGAGGACAATGGGGGGTGGGGAAAGGGCAGAGGGTGGGGTGGGAACCTGGTGGAGGGGAGCAATGGAGGGAGAAAAAAAAAGAGGAACATTTGTAATAATCTGAACAATAAAGATTTATTTTAAAAAAAGAAAAAAAGGAAGTTCAATACAGCCCTGACCGGTTTGACTCAGTAGATAGAGCTTCAGCAGGTGGGCTGAAGGGGACCGGGTTTGATTCTGATCAAGGGCACATATCTTGGTTGCAGGCTCCTCCCCGACTGGGCCCCTGGCCAGGCCTTGTGCAGGAGGCAACCAATCAATGTGTTTCTGTCTTTCCCTCTCCCTTTCACTCTCACTAAAAATCAATGGAAAAATACCTTCGGGTGAGGATTAACAAAAAAAAGAAAGAAAAGAAAGCTCAATACTTATATTTGATGATATCTTCAAATCTTCAAATCAGGAAACAAGTAAATATTCCAATAGCTCAACTAAAATACACAAACCTAATAAATACTTTATTAAAGGAACCAATGGTAGCAATACCACCTAGCTCAGTTAGCTTTCTGGTCAACGGCTCTTAGACCTCAAAGCCCAATTTTGATGAGACAAGAGATCTCTTACAAGATACCTTAATGTAGACGCTACACTGAGTGGCCAGATTATTATGATCTCTGAACACATAATAATCTGGCCACTCTGCGTGTATGTGTGTGTATGTGTGTGTGTGTGTGTGTGTGTGTGTGTGTATGTATGTATTAGAAGCCTGGTGCATGAATTCGTGTATGGGTAGGATCCAGCCAGCCTGGCAAGGGGGAGGGGACATGGGCGGTTGGCCAGCCTACCTGCTAGTAGAACTCCTGCTCCAGGGAACAATTTGCTTATTAGCAAAATTATTATATAGGATATACACTGAGTGGCCAGATTATTATGTGTTCAGAGATCATAATAATCTGGCCACTCAGTGTTAAGTGCCAGATTGAGTAAGTTAATGCTGTTCTGAGCACCTTAACATTGGTACTTCCTGAATGAAGCATTTAAACTGGAAACTTAATATTGCACTTAATGAATATTTTTATATTCATGTTCTGCAACAGAATCTAATGTTCATTTGCCCATCTTCTGGGCTTCTATTTTTCCAGACACCACAAACCAAAAAATATGGTTACATCATGTGTACCTTCATCTAAGTAATTTTAACCTGGCATGTCCTAAACTGGTAATTAAAAATCTATTATCTCCCGAAACTGGTTTGGCTCAATGGATAGAGCATTGGCCTGCGGACTGAAAGGTCCCAGGTTCAATTCCGGTCAAGGGCATGTACCTTGGTTACAATCACATCCCCAGTAGAGGGTGTGCAAGAGGCAGCTAATTGGTGATTTTCTCTCATCGATGTTTCTAACTCTATATCCCTCTCTCTTCCTCTCTGTAAAAATCAATAAAATATATTTTTTAAATCTATTATCTTAACCTGTTATTGATATGCTCCCATTTCTACAAGTATAAAAGGAGACCAAATTAATTTTTATAGGAAAGAGATTATCAATCTGAATCTAAGCTACAGAAGTTGGCTTTGATCCCCATGGTTTAGAAAAAAAACCCTCATAATAAAAATAATACCATACAAACAAATGTTTAATAGCCCTGGACAGACGGGTAGCTCAGTTGGTTAGAGCATTGTGCCAATGTTGCACATTCAATCCCGGTCACATACAAGAATCAACCAATGAATGCATAAATAAGTAGTGTAACAAATCTCTCTCTCTCCTTCTTCTTCTCTCTCTCTAAAAAATCAATAAATTTAAAACAAATTTAACAATTTTTAAATATACCATAAAGCCAAGAATAACTCATATGATAAAGAACACATCCCTCAGCATAAGATTTAGAATGGTAATATTCCATTTTACCAGGAGGCCTTGAGCAATTTTTTCTTCGTAAGGAGAATTATAATATACTCATTAAAATGACAAATACTATTTTGGTTAACTACCAAACAACTATGTTCTGGGGTTACCAGGTATCTCAGCAAGTAATCTTTCAAATCTCCCTCATTTCTCAACAAGCCCAAACCTAAATCATCCTAGAAAGATAGTTACTAAGTTTTTGAGGAAGATATTTCACAACCTTCCTTGGTAACTTTCCAGGATCTTGCAGTCAGGAAGTTCTGTCTAATTTGTAATATATATCCCTTCAGTTGCAATTAAAACATATTCCCTCTTATCTTGTCCTCTATGGAAAGAGAACATCTGCTTACCACCACCTGAACAATATCTCTTCAAGAGAATATAAAATATAGGAAGCCCATTTCAAACAGCCTCATGTAAATTCAACATGGCTTTAAATGGGTCACCTTAGACAAAGAACATCATTAAGTCTTAAATTCCTACTTCCATCACTGACTTGCTCTGAAAATGATAGGAAGTTAAAATGATGCAGATGCTATGTCTCAATCAGTAAAATGCAAATAATAAAACCAGTAAGTTAGGAGAACACAGTTCCTCAAAAAATTAAACACACAGGAAAGAGATTCTCAATCCCAATCTAAACCTAGCCAACAACTCTCAAATCATACACACTAGGGCCCTGCAATTCCACTCATTTAAGTATATACCCAAAACAACTGAAAACAAGTACATGTACACACAATGTTTACAGTGGCATTACTGACAATATACAAAAGGTGGGAACAATCCAAGTGTTCAATGTGGTTGAATGGATAAAAAGATTATGAAATACAGTATATGTGCGTGTGTGTATACACATGTGTATATATATATACATATATATATGCCAAAAGTTGTATGTATACTATATGATTACATTATATGAAATATCCAGAACAGATCAATCCATAAAAACAGAATGCAGATTGCTGTTTCCCATGGCTGGTACAAAGGAGGAATGAAAAGAAAATGCTTAATTGGAAAGGAGTTTTACATAGGAGTGATGGACATGTTTTAGAACTAGACAGAGATGGCACTTACACAAAACTATAAATGTACTAAATGCCACTGAATTGTTCACTGTAAGATGGCTAATTTTGTGTTACATCAATTGTTTGTTTGTTTTTTAAAGAATGCTAGGAGCCCTAGCTGGTTCGGCTCAGTGGATAAAGCATTGGCCTGCAGACTGAAGAGTCCTGGATTTGATTCCAGTCGAGGGCACATGCAAGAGGCGGCCATTCAATGATTTTCTCTCATCAGTGATGTTTCTCTCTCTCTCTTCCTCTCTGAATTCAATAAAAATATATATTTTTTTAAAAAAAGAATGCTAGGAGAACAAAGATAATATCCATAAAATGCCCAGCCCTTCCCAGGAAAGTAATGATATAAAATTTTAGATATATTATTTCAATATAGCCAATTAGACTCTGGGCAAAGATTATGTAAATGGGAAAATATAAACCAAAATCAAGTCTAGAGTCACAATTATACAATATCTATAATAATAAAAGCATAATATGCTAATTAGACTGGACAACTTTCTGTATGAAGCTGTGGTGGGTGGGGCCAAATCTCCAAAATGTATAGGGAACTCATAAAAATCTAACAAAAGATAAATAATCCAATCAAAAATGGGCAAAGGGCCCTAGCTGGCTTGGCTCAGTGGATAGAGCATTGGCCCATGGACTGAAAGGTCACAGGTTCGATTAGGGCCAAGGGAGCATACCTGGGTTGTGGGCTCAGATCCCCCAGTAGGGGATATGCTCAATCAGTGATTCTCTCTCATCATTGATGTTTCTCTCTCTCTCTCTCTCTCTCTCTCTCTCTCTCTCTCTCTTTCTCCTTTCCCTTTTTCTCTAAAATCAATAAATATATATATATATTTTTAATGGGCAAAGGACCTAAATAGACACTTTTTGAAAGAAGACATACAGAAGGCCAAGAGACATATAAAAACATGCTCAAAGTCACTAATTATCTAAGAGATGCAAGTCAAAATAACAATGAGATACCATCTCACACCTGTCAGAATGGCTATCATCAACAAATCAACAAATGACAAGTGTTGCAGAGGATGCGGAGGAAAAGGAACCCTCTTGCACCGCTGGTGGGAATGCAGACTGGTGTAGCCCCTGTGGAAAGCAGTATGACATTTGCTCAAAAAATTAAAAATGGAAGTTCCATTTGACCCAGTAATCCCAGTTCTAGGAATATATCCCAAGAAAACAGAAACACCAATCAGAAAGGATATATGCACCCCTGTGGTGATAGCAGAACAATTTACAATAGCTAAGATTTGAAAAACAGTCTAAGTGCCCATCGTCAGATGAGTGGATTAAAAAACTGATGTATCTACACAATGGAATACTATGCTGCTGTAAAAAAGGAACTCCTACCATTTGCAAAGCATGTTTGGAACTGGAGAGCATTATGCTAAATGAAATAAGCCAGTCATAGAAAGATAAATACATTATCGCACTCATTTGTGGAATATAATGAACAAAATAAACTGATGAACAAAAATAGAACCAGAGTCATAGAAGCATCAAACACATTGTCCAACCCATGAAGGAAGGTGGCGGGGAAGGGAAGTGTGAGGGGGAAGAGATCAACCAAAGGACTTGCATGCATGCATATGAGCATAACCAATGGACATAGATGAGGGGGGCATGTGCTGGGGGTTGGGGACAGCCGGGGAGAGGTCAATAGGGGGGAAAAAGGAGACTTATGTAATACTTTAAACTTTTTATTTTTAAAAAATTTATAAAAAAATAAAATAAATAAAAGCTAGTACTAAAATACAAAGAACCATTAGGTAGGAAGGTGAAAAAAGAAAGGCTACTTAACAATAAAAAAGTTGAAAATTACATAAACTCTTAACCTCCAAAGCTACATATAAAAATCATGAGAATCATTACTCTCCCCATTTTGCAAATATACTCATTCCCTCTTGCCTTTCTCCTTTAATACAACCTCCTGGCAAGACACCAAGGCTAAGCAACCACGAACACAAAAATGAAAATGTATTGTTCCTATCATCACAGACTGTATTATATTACTTCTTTTTAAAATATTACTTCTTATGGGGAGATAGACATGCTAATAATCAAAATATACAGACCATCTCTACTTCCTCCCTTCCCACTTCTTAAACCCACTTCAATTTGGTTTCTGGCCCTACATTCCTCCAACATTGTTCTTGTTGTGACCATTAATGATCTCTGTGTCGCTAAAATAGCAAAATACAGGTGGAACACTTCCTTCTTGAAACACACTCCTCTTTCATTTCTGAGATTTTCTCTTAAATTCCTTAGAGCTGGGTCCTGTACAATCTTCTCTTCCTAGTCTACTAGTATACATAACTTTCCTCTAGATCAGTGTTTCCCAAAGTGTGGTACGCGTACCCCCCCCCAGGGTACGGGACGAGTTTGGTGGGGGTAGGCGTTGTACTGGAGTTTGGTGGGGATATGCACTGCACCGTGCTTAGCTGCACCTAATTCTACGTTCTCATGAGTCAAGTCAATTTCATCCTTCTCATTGATCCAAATAAATGTTATTTATAATATAACTTTTATTTATATTTTATTTTTCGTTTATTATTTTGTGTATGTACCAAAAAAAGAAAAAATATATTTTGATTATTAAAATACATCTATTTTTTTTGGACGAGGGGTACTAAGCGCTATGAAAATTATAGAAGGGGTACACATATGTTTAATTATAGATAGAAGGGGTACAAAGTTTGGGAAACACTGCTCTAGATAATATCCTCCATTTTCCTTGGCTGTAAACACCACCTATATACCAAGAGCATCCAGATTTATTTCCAGCACCACTTTTGAGTATTAGCTCAAAGATTGCTTGCTTGATATCTCCATTTGTATGTTTTCACACATCTCACATTTAGCAAGACTAAAATGGAGGTCTTCATTCCACTCCCAACTCTAGTCAAAATCTGCTCCTCCTCCATTGTTTCCACCTCAGAAATGGCAACTTCATCCATCCAGATGCTCGTGCCAGAAATCTGGGAATCATACTTGACACCTCCTTCTTCCCACATATCCAATCCATCATTAGGTCTTGCCTGTCCTAATTTCAAAATATGTAATGAGTCTTTCTACTCTCCTCCATCTCCACTGCCTACAGTCAAATCCAAACCCTCATCTTTTGTCTGGACCACTATAAGACATCCTATCATACTCCCCCCTCTTCTTCTCTTTCCAAATTTTCCATAATTTCCAAATTCTTTCCCAAAAATGTCCACAATATAGCCAGAGTAACCTTTTAAAATAGTATACTAGGTCACAAAATGCATTCTTAACCTTCAAAGACTTCCAATTATACTTAGAAAAGAAATCCAAACCCTTCGACACAGACCTGCTTAAGTCTCTACCCTTGTACTAAGCCTCTCCTCTCCCTCTCCCACTACATGCCTGCCACACCAATCTCCTTTCAGTTTCTCAATGTGCCAAGTTCTTTCCCATGCCAAGGATGTCTTACAGGGTATTCCTTTTACCTTCCCTTTTCATCCTCCTAGTCTCTGCTTAAATATCTTAAATATCACTTCTTCAGAGAAAGCTCCCCAAAGCACCAATATAATTCAGGTTCCCCTATTATAATTTCCTTTTTACTTTTCTATTGTGGGACTTCACACACTTTGCAATTATACATTTATTGATGCATTTTTTGTTGTTTATTGTCTTTCTACTCTGGACTATAATTTTTATAAGGTATGGCCAATGTCTATTTTTTTCACTCTAGTCTGAGTACAGTGGTAGTAGTTTAGAAAGCTTAGAATTGTTTATTGTTTAAAGTAGTTTAGAATCAATATAATTTAGGTCTTAAGAGCAGGGACTCTGGAGCCAAGTTGCTTGGTTTCAAATCCTGGTTCTACCAACATGACTTTGGGCAAACTGCTTCATTTCTCAGTACCACAATGTCAACATCTATAAAATGGGGAGAATAGAAGTTGCTACACCAAGAGGTTGTTATGAAAATGAAAAGAATCAATGACACAAAGCACTTAGTATAGTACCTGGCACAAAGCACTTCAATAAGCACTGGTTCTAATCAGTTCTTATGGTATCCTTATTATCTTCCATAGAGGTAGACATGGAATAAACATTTACTAAATGAATGATTGAAAAGAACAGACTCTACAAATAATCCTTAAATAGGTTTTTTACATGACAGAGCAGGAATATTATAGAGATTTAGAGAGGCAAAGACTGAAACAATTTACAACTTATCCTATCCTATATAATAAAAGGCTAATATGGCCGAAACCGGTTTGGCTCAGTGGTAGAGTGTCGGTCTGTGGACTGAGGGGTCCCGGGTTCGATTCCGGTCAGGGGCATGTACACTGGTTGCGGGCACATCCCCGGTCGGGGGGTGTGCAGGAGGCAGCTGGTCAATGTTTCTCTCTCATTGATGTTTCTAGCTCGCTCTCTCTCCCTTCCTCTCTGTAAAATATCAATAAAATATTTTTATTTTTTTTAAAATATATTTTATTGATATTTTACAGAGAGGAAGGGAGAGAGATAGAGAGCCAGAAACGTCAATGAGAGAGAAACATCGACCAGCTGCCTCCTGCACACCCCCCACCGGGATGTGCCCGCAACCAACGTACATGCCCTTGGCCAGAATCGAACCCGGGACCCTTCAGTTCGCAGACCGACGCTCTACCACTGAGCCAAACCGACCTTGGCAATAAAATATTTTTAAAAAAATAAAAATAAAAGGCTAATATGCAAATTGTCTGAACAGCAGGACAGGTCGCTATGATGCGCACTGACCACCATAGTACAAGTAGATAGTAAATCAGTTTAAATAGAAGGTAAATTTCAGATGCTAACATTTTCTACCTGTTTTGTAAAGAAATGTTTTTCTGTCTCTAAAATAGCTCTGGCCTGTTTTACTGCATGTATTACAAAATCCTCAAAATTTTGCCATCTATCTTATATTTGGAACTCTTTCAGACACTTTTGCTTTCTAAGTTTCCCTTTCCTAGCAAGGGCTCATCCTCTTACTTTATTTAATCGGAAGGGCACTGAAGAGGAGGGATATACATGATGCTTTAACTTACTATTCCCTATTCAAGTTTACTAAACTTCAATGTAAGCATCACTATTATTTGTTCTCCTTTTGAAGAACACAAAATCTTTATCTTGTTATAATAATAATAATGGCACTAGCTATAAAGTGATATGTGCTGCTCTTTACATATATTAACTCATTTAATTCTCACAACTAAATTACATCTACAATGAGCACAGAGAGGTTTAGTAAGTTGCCCAAGCCACAAAGCAAGTAGTAGTGGAATTTGTACCCAGAATGCTTGGCTTCACAGTCAGTGCCACTATGTTGTCATCCAAGAGTTTGGGAAGACTGTTTTTCTACCCCGTTTTCACTGGTCAGCTAGACTGAAATACTCCAATTTTCTCTCCAAATCAAACATGCGTATTAATCCTCTTCAACTCAGCAAAAATTCAGATGTTTCACTATATCATTGGCATATATCCCTAAAACAAAATAATTTTAGTTCATGGAAAAATATATGCATGTTTTATCCTGGGAAGCTGAAATAAACAAATGATGAAATCATGAAATGTGAAATCTACCTATTAATTCTACAAGAAGAAAATATATGATTCCACTCTCTATAGTGCTTATCTGACTTCCTCACTTCACATTTACTTCTCAGCCTACTCTGATCCAGTTTTGACTTCCCTCATCAAGATCACTTATAGAGGTAACTTATGATGTCCGTTTCCAAAGCCAAATATCAATTCTCTATTTTTTTTAATCTAAAGTGACCTCTCAGCAGAAATGCAAACAAGTAACAAGCTTCCTTACTTTAAAAAAATCTCTTTATTGATTTCAAAGAAGGGAGAGAGAGAGAGAAACATCAATGATGAGAAGGAATCATTGATTGGCTGCCTCCTGCATGCCTCCAACTGGGGATCAAGCCGGCAACCTGGGCATGTGCCCTTGGCCAGAATCAAACCCAGGACCCTTCAGTCAGCAGGCAGGTGCTCTATTCACTAAGCCAAACCAGCTAAGGCAATTTTCTTTACTTTTAAAACTATTTTCCCCCTTAACTTCCCTCAATGTCTCACTGTTGGGATTTTTCCTATCCCCTCACTGGATGTCCTTTACAAAATCCTTGATTTTCTCCCATTTGCTCAATCTTTAATTGTTGCCATGTTCTAAAGCTCAGTCCTTACCCTGTTCTTTTCTCTAATAAATAAATAAGCCCCTAGTTCAGTGGTTCTCAACCTTTCTAATGCCGCAACCCTTTAATACAGTTTCTCGTGTTGTGGTGACCCCCAATCATAAAATTCTTTTCGTTGCTACTTCATAACTGTAATTTTGCTACTATTATGAATAATAATGTAAATATCTGTGTTTTCCGGTGGCCTTAGGCTCTTAGATTGAGAACTGCTAACAGGGTTGCCTAAGGAACTGTATTAAAGGGTCGTGGCAACATGAGGAACTGTATTAAAGGGTCGCAGCTGCCAAAATCGGTTTGGTTCAGTGGATAGAGCGTCGGCCTGAGGACTGAAGGGTCCCAGGTTCAATTCCAGTCAAGGGCATATACCTTGGTTGCAGGCACATCCCCTGTGGGGGGTGTGCAAGAGGCAGCTGATCGATGATTCTCTCTCATCGATGTTTCTAACTCTCTATCCCTCTCTCTTCCTCTCTGTAAAAAATCAATAAAATATATTTTTTTAAAAAAAAGATAAATAAAATAAATAATTAAAAAATAAAGGGTCGCAGCATTAGAAAGGTTGAGAACCACTGCCCTCGTTGGTATGGCTTAGTTGGTTGAGAGTCATCCTGTGCACTGAAAGGTCACAGGTTCGATTCCCAGCTGGTCCAGGCACATACCCAAGTTGCTGCCTTGATCCCTCCCCTATGGGATTCATGCTGGAGGTGCCAATTGATTCACATGGTTGTTTCTTTCTCAATCTCTCTTACATGAATAAAAACCTATTTTAAAATAATAATAAAATGTTAAAATCTTTGTAAAAAAATAAAATAAAGAGGTACCCCTTAAACACATAAAGATTCCAATAAGCAGCAAAACAAATGTTTACAAAATACTTTAATGTGTGTGTGTATATATATATATATATATATATATATATATATATAATGTTTTTATTGATTTCAGAGAAGAAGGCAGAGGGAGAGAGAGATAGAAACATCAATGATTAAAGAGAATCATTGATTGGCTGCCTCCTGCACACCTTCTACTGGGAATTGAGCCTACAACCCAGGCATGTGCCCCTGTGCCCCTAACTGGAATCAAACCCAGGACCCTTCAGTCCACAGGCCAACACTCTATCTACTGAGACAAACCAGCTAGGGCTGCAATATATTTTTACTTCTTGGAAGACACCAAACAAGATTTTAATATTATTATATACATACTCAGCAGATGCCTACATTTCCCCTCTCTCAATTTCTAGACAACCCTCCTAAATCTTTCCCCTTATATAGTCACTTCAGCTTATTCCCTGCTACAAATACACCTGAAAGTATACATGTATCTAGTGTTCAAATTCATGAACTCTACTTCCAAAAGATAGTTATTTGAGGGGAAAATAATGAGAACTAATTAAAGGCAGATCATATAAGAATTAAAATATTAAACTCATTAATGAAACCTATTAGATATTTATAAGCCATAGTTATCCTTTACCAAGGCAAATCCAGTGTCATCATATATTAAGTAACAGACAAATATTACATGTAGCAATCTTAAATGAAGACTCCTATGGCAGCAAGAGAACCATAATTTAACGAATCATGGGATCTTGTAATTGCAACTTTTTCAAGGGATTAGGATGCCATAACTGACAACTCCAATCCCCATGGATACCCAGTGCCCTCCTTACTCTTTCATCTCTCTGTCAGCCCTGGATTGTTTCCTTCAAAACACAGCCTAAATTTCAATTTTTATCAGACACCTGGTCAACTCTGCTCCCAAGTGGAATAAACTACATAAGAGCAAGAACCATCTGTCTACTCTTGTATTCCAACATCTAATGAGCATTCAATAAATTCAAGATGAACAAAAAATCTGAAATGGTAAGGGTTGAAATAGTCACAATCAAAAAAGAGTTCCAAAGGTCTGATACGCGTATTTCATACCTCGGGAATAAACACAGTACAAGAAAATATTCAATGAAGCCCCAGCCAGGTGGCTGAGTTGGTGGGAGTGTCATCACATACACCAAAAAGGTTGCAGGTTCATTCCTGGTCAGAGCACATACCTACGTCCGGCAGTGGTACATCAGGGCACCATAAGGTACGAAATGCAACCAACCTATGTTTCTGTCTTCTCTCCCCCACCCCTCCTCTTTCTCTAAAAATCAATAAAACATCCTAGTGTGAGGATTTTTTTAAAATGCAATGAAGAAGGTAAAAAGTTTAGGTAGAGAAGTGAAGTGAGAGCAAAGGAAGAGACAGAGAACAAGTTGAAAAAGATACTATAATCTAGAGACACACAGGCCAGGACTAAGTAGGAGAGAGTAAATATGCTTGGTGTCACTCCATCAACACATGGCAGTACCTAAAACTCATCTTTCATGTCTAAGCACTTACTCCTTTCCACATCAGTAAGCTCCTTCAATGCTGGTTCAATGTTTATCACCTCTATCCTCCTTAACTGTCAAGCACAATGCTGCTTTGAAAGAAACAAGATGTCCAAGAACCTAGATGACATCTGTTCATTGTTGCTATAAGATAGCATACAAGTTGACATTTGAAGAGCACTTATCTTTTCAAACCAGCTTCATGTACTTTTTCAACAGAAGTATTATGGTAGAAATATTCTGTATTTAAAGACTCATAAAAGCCTTCAGCCGAAACCGGTTTGGCTCAGTAGGTAGAGCGTCCACCGATGGAGGAGTCCCAGGTTCGGTTCCAGTCGGAGGCATGTGCCTTGGTTGTGGGCACATCCCCAGTGGGGGGTGTGCAGGAAGCAGCTGATTGATGTCTCTCTCTTATCGATGTTTCTAACTCTCGGTCCCTCTCCCTTCCTCTCTGTAAAAAAATCAATAAATATATATATATTTTTAAAAAGCCTTCAAAACCTTGAATTTGAAGTCCAGCTCTGCTATACACTTTCTGTGTGATCTTGGTCAAATTATTTACTCTCTCTGAGTTCAGTATCCATGGGGAAAATAAAATATACCTTAAGGGACTATTATGAGTATTAAATGAGGTTAAAGACATGTAAAGAACATGACATAGTAAATGCTCAATAAAGGACAGTAACCTTCCCTATAACCTTCCTCCTTAAATAATTTGTAGATTTCTCAGCTAGTAAGCTAGTAAGGACTTAAATGCTGGTCTCCTGATTTCCTTAATCTGTTTTTTTTTTTCTTACCACATCACTTTGGCAGACTGCCACAGACTCCTGGGCACATGAATACATTCTGACAAAAACTATTCACAAAATTTTTATCTATCAGTAACTAATTGTAGCTTTGGTGAAAGAAAAAAAATAGATCTAATTAATTTGGGGGGAAAAGGAAGGGGATTTTAAAATATAAATACAGACCACCACCAACAGGACAGGTTGTACCATAATTTAAACAGAAATTATGACAAGAAACAGAAAGTTCTCTTTGAGTTTATGAGGAACAATTGGAGAAAAAAACAAGAATGACTATGATTAAAGGAACTTAAGGGTTTCTTTTCTCTTTATTTTTTTTTATTTTTATTTTTGGTAAACCAAACCACTAGGTAAAAAAGATTTGCATTCCATTTCAAAATAATTCTATCAGGGCTTATCTTTAAAAAAAAACACACAAAAAAAAAAACCTGCCCTAGCCAGTTTGGCTCAGTGGATAGAGCATTGGCCTGTGGACTGAAGGGTCCCAGGTTCAATTCCAGTCAAGGGCACATACCTTGACTTCAGATTCCATGACCCTGGTCAGGAGGCAACCAATCCATGTGTCTCTCTCTAGTCTTTCCCTTCCCCTTCCATTCTCTAAAAATCAATAGGAAAATACCCTCAGGTTAGGATTAACAATAACAAAACAAAAACAAAAAAGACCTAAGCCTTGGCCAGTGTGATTCAATTGGTTGGAGCATTGTCCCAAGGACAGAGACGTGGTAGGTTTGATTCCCGGGTGACTAAACATGCCCAGGTTTCGGGTTCGATCCACAGTGGGGGCACATGCAGGAGGCAACCTATCCATGTTTCTCTCTCACATTCATATTGGTTTCTTGCACTCTGTATCTCATCAATTAAAGGAAAATAAATAAATAAAGAGAGACCTAAGTATGCTAAGAAAAACTTTTCTCTAATTCCTTTAAGGGTGAGATAAATGTCAACATAAAGTGCAAACATTCATGAAGATCCTTGAAGACCATAACATATGGATTCAATATAATATGTAGCTTAAAGGAGCATGATCAAAATGTTTCATAAATTTCCTAATACATGTTGAAAATACTCTGAAAATATACTGTACAAAGCTAAATTATAAAAATAACCACTTGTTTTCAAGTGATATACATAACTCCTTCCAGGGCAAGTTCTACCAGTCAGTAGAAGACATTCAAAGAAGTTCACATCTTCCCAAATCCCCAAGAACTTTCTTATTAAAAGAGAAGGTAGCCCTAGCTGGTTTGGTTCAGTGGATAAAGCATTGGCCTGTGGACTGAAGGGTCCCAAATTCAATTCCTGTTAAGGGCACATGCCTGGTTGTGGGTTCAATCCCCAGTGTGGGGCATGCAGGAGGCAGCTGATACATGATTCTCTCTCATCATTGATGTTTCTATCTCTCTCTCCCCTTTTCCCTTTCTCTCTGAAACCAATAAAAATATATTTAAAAACACTAACAAAATGTTGCTAACATTTCTTTGTGACACTCATAGTAAACTAACATTTATTACTCAATATATACATTAGGAGCCCCTGAGATACTACACTAGCTCTAAATTTGACACAGAACTTATTAATCCCCAAGGGACAGTGTCCCTTCTCTAAATTCTTTCCTCTGATGTCAATTCTCTTCCACCATAAAATCTTTTTCAGAGAACACACATTCTAAGCCTAACTTCCCAATCTAGATTCTCCATAAAGATTGGTGGCTCTGCTGAAACCGGTTTGGCTCAGTGGATAGAGTGTCGGCCTGCGGACTGACAGGTCCCAGGTTCAATTCCAGTCAAAGGCATGTACCTTGGTTGCGGGCACATCCCCAGTGGGGGGGGTGCAGGAGGTAGCTAGTCGATGTTTCTCTCTCATCGATGTTTCTCCCTCTCTATCTCTCTCCCTTCCTCTCTATAAAAAAATCAATAAAGTATATTAAAAAAAAAAAAGATTGGTGGCTCTTCCTTAACCCTTTTCTGAAGTCCTGGTAACTAGAACATCACTCACAGTCAAGGGCCCTTCATTTAAATCTTACTGACCTCACCAAACAGACACACACACATTAGAGGAACAAAAATCTTTCCGAAACACATGTGAGAATTCTATGCTGATAAAGGAACATAGACTTGTATAGTTTCCATCCATGTACTCGGAATTTAGTCTGTTCTCCCTTCAAACCATTCTCCTATTGATTCTACACCTATGGAAATACTTATTCGACCTAGAATGACCTCTCCACTGATTCTTTTTTCCAGCAAAGAAATCACACAAATTAGAATCATGACACTGAATCCAATGAAAATAAAATGAGTAAGAACACTTAGTCCCTAAAGTTTCCAAGTTGGGAGACAAAAGGAAAACATAAGAGTTCCCAGGATATTAACTTTCCATTTAAATATCTCAATATTTGAATGAGTCTTACATACAACTTTTTTTAAAAATATATTTAATTGAGTTTTTTTTTACAGAGAAGAAGGGAGAGAGATAGAAAGTTAGAAACATCACCGAAACCGGTTTGGCTCAGTGGATAGAGCTTCGATCTGTGGACTGAAAGGTCCCAGGTTCGATTATGGTCAAGGGCATGTACCTTGGTTGCGAGCACATCCCCAGTAGGGGGTGTGCAGGAGGCAGAGCTGGTCAATGTTTCTCTCTCATCGATGTTTCTAGCTCTCTATCCCTCTCCCTTCTTCTCTGTGAAAAATCAATTTTATATAGTATATGTTTCTAACTTTCTTTTTTTTAATATATATGTATATTTTTTTTTTAAAAAAAAAAGAAAGTTAGAAATATGGATGAGAGAGAAACATCGATCAGCTGCCTCCTGCACACCCCCCTCAACCAAGGTACATGCCCTTGACCGGAATCAAACCTGGGACCCTTCAGTCCGCAGGCCAACGCTCTATCCACTGAGCCAAACCGTTCAGGGCTTACATACAACTTTTATAACTCTCAGTATGCAGTAACTAAACCACTACTCAAAAATGACAAGACTGCCTGAATAAGAATCCTGGGGTTTCCTTTCGATTCTTCCTAGAAAACACACTCTCAGGAAAAAATAACTGACTTTCAAAATCTTGACCATCAGGTTAGACATTAGCATCTTCACCACGACAGCTGAGACTTCGAGAAAGGAGGAATAAGTATTCATTTTTTTAAAAAAAATTTTAAAAAACTGAAGAGGGAAAATAAAAGCAAACTGGACAGCAAACAAGATTTTCTACTAAACAGAAATAGTCATTGCCACGCTCGTGAAAAGAATGAAGACTTTGAAAAGCAAAACTAGACAAAAGATAGCATGGTCCCTTTTACTTCCGAGGTCTCCGGTGACAAACCTACAATCCTAGGGAGGAGGAACCACAGGTAAACAAGACATCGCAGCAGCTAAAGATCAGTCCGGGATGTGGGGAGACACATCCCAGAACTCCGCCTCAGTTTCCCTAACCAAAAAAAGGCAAGAACGTGACACTTCCCTCAGAGGAACCGGAGGACCTGGTTCCATTTCCTACCCCTACTCAGGGTCCCCCCTTCAAAGGCCAACCTCTCTAAGGGGTCCCCACGGCAACTGAGCCGGGACAAGGGAATGTTGGGGGGTGGGGTGGGGGGGTACGACCCGCGGGGAGGAGGATCCAAACGCCCAAAGCTCTACCGGTTCCTGGAAAGCGATTTCCCCCTACGCTGGGGGTGCCAGCACCCGCCCTCGACCCAACACCCCCTCCCTACCGAGCCACACCGGGCAGCCTCAGCATCTCTCGTCTCCTTCCGGCTTCTCCCTCCGTGCCCAGCCGCCTCTCGGACCGCGCCCCCGAACGCAGCCGGTAGCTCCTCCTCTGGCCGCGTCTCCGCAGCCGACCCGCCCGCCCGCCCACCCGCCGGCCGGCGCCAAGGTCTTCCCAACCCGACGACGGAAGGATGCCGGGCCGGGCCGGGCCTCCCAGGCTCCTCCCGGGCCTACCTGCGAGGCGGGCGGGCGGGGGGGCTCGGCTTGCGGTCCCGCGGGTGGACAGAGCCACCAGGAGGAAGAAGAGGCAGGAAGGAAGCAAGGGTCGGCTCCACCGACCAGCGGGAGAGAGCGGCTTTGAGCGCGGGGCCGCGCGAAACAGTCAGCCCTCGACCCGGCACTGCCGCCGCTGAGGAGACATCAAGCGAGAAGACGGCGCAAAAGATTACCGAATGCACGAACGTCCCAGACATCAAAGGACGAGCGCCCGCGCGATCGCTCAAGGCACTGCAGTCGAGCGCCGAAAACCACCTCCGCTCCAGTTCAAAGTCCGGCTCCGGTCCAAGGCGCAAACAAACAAGCCCAGATCGATCGCTAGCCATGGAGTCCAGAAAACCTTGTACTTCTGCCATTTTCTGTTGCCCGTGGCCGGCTAAGTTGTTTAGAGAACAGGAGTTTTTTCTTGAGAGTGTTGAAGATCAAGTCCTAGCACAATAACACTTGTTTTCATTATAGTTCAGCGACGACCTTTTGGACTCAAAACACTGTCCCAATTGAGCAAATTTGACAGTTTTCTCATGGGACAGTGGGCTGAATGAAAGGTAAAAGATTTTATATATATATATGACAAAGGCACAGAGAGAAAACGAAAGAATCCAGACTAAGGAACAAAATAAAAGTGTATTAAAACTTCAATTTAGCTGCCATAAGCATAGCAAAGAGAACCTGGGAAAAGTCAGGGTTGTGTCTGTCCTTCAGGCAGGGAGGGGGAAAAATACTGCTTTTCCCTTTTATTTTCTTCCAACAGCCTAGAACCACAGGTATGCTTATGTAATAATCAAAAGTCTCTGGGTTCAGAACTTGACAAATTGTGTTGATATTTTCATCCTCACAATAATAGCCTCTTTCTGGTCTCTTAGCAAACAAACTAATATGCTCATCACAAATATGGATTAAGTACATTTTATGCACAATTCAAGATATCCCATAGTCAGATCAGTATAATATCTGACCAGCAATAATAGAGTTTATCCCACCTTCCCCTAAGGAGGAAGGAGACTTGGACAGTAAAGGTATTATAAGAAAACAAGATTTTTTAAAAAGATAGCCCCAACCCTTAGAGAATTTATAATCAAATCAAAATGAAAGACATTACAACATTAGCTTTATTTATAATTTATTGGTGCTTTTTCAAATTATAATAAAGTTTATTTAGAAAGTTAGAGGTTGTAGAAGTGAGCCAGCTGGGCTGCAAAGGTTCAGGAAAAAAAGTTTCAGAAGCAAAAGAAAAGCCCTTGAAGCTTAGGAGAGAGAAAGGCCAAAATACCTTGCCTGGGGGAAGAAGGTAGAGGGAAGGGAAAGATGTGGGCAGGCTCCCTGAGGGAAAGCAGGCCTATTGTTATTTTTAAAGTCTTCTACTTTAGGTTCCTGAAAATGTCTAAGGGACAACTCATAATGCAGGATGAGACCAGCATCCATAATATGAGGACAAATCACTGGGCTTTTGTTATCTACCACTGTTTTAAGGGACTTTTAAAATGAGTAAACATTAACGCAACTAGTGTAACTCAGTAGTTGAGTAGTTGAGGTCAACCTATGAACCCAGTTTTATTCTGAGATCAGGGCACATGCCAGGATTTCGGGCTCGCTTCCCAGTGTGTGAGGCATGCAGGAGGCAGTTGATCAATGATTCTCTCTCATCACTTATGTTTCTATCTCTTTCTCCCTCTCCCATTCTCTCTGAAAACAATTTTTTTAAAAAATTTAAATGAGTGCTGAAACCGGTTTGGCTCAGTGGATAGAGCGTCGGTCTGCGGACTGAAAGGTCCCAGGTTCGATTCCGGTCAAGGGCATGTACATTGGTTGCGGGCACATCCCCGGTGGGGGGTGTGCAGGAGGCAGCTGGTTGATGTTTCTCCCTCATCGACGTTTCTAGCTCTCTATCTCTCTCCCTTTCTATCTGTAAAATGTCAATAAAGTGTATTTAAAAAATAAAAAATAAAAAATTTAAATGAGTAAACATTATGGCAACATTTATAAAAGTCTTTAAAAAAGAATTTACAATGGTAAGCTATGTACACATATAATACCTTAATAAATTTTTTAAAAAGAAAAAATAATAAAAATATTGTTACCAGCCTAAATAAATAAATAAATAAATATAAAATAAAAATAAATAAATGAATAAGAATTTAATCATCTGTTTCCAAAACACAGTTTTAATCTGTTCATGTTTTCTTGTAATCCTTGGAAAGCGCCTACATAATATTTAAAGTTTAAGCAGAAATACAATAGTTTTGCATTGTATCATTTCCCTATTGTGGATGAAACCACATGCTAACCTGATAAGCTCAGGGGAGGCCCGCATGGCAAGTCTTGCAAACTCAGAGACCTAAAGTCACCACAAAGGATGGTCTGAAATTAAACTTTAAAAGCAGTTATGGTGGGTAGTTACATCCTACCGATATCTCCACTAACTAGGTCAATCTGTCCCTTAACTGAGCCTTTCTATCTTTTAACATCTAAGATAACATGCCCTTGAAGTATCTTGGTAACTTGTAATTTCCCTCTTTCTGGACCCCCTGGGGCACAAAAAAAGTCCTGAGCACCAGGACAGACACCACAAATTCCTTCATTATCATTTCAATGGTTCCAGTACCCACCTAGGTATGTGTCCATCATACTACTTTAAAAATATATATTTTATTGATTTTTTTACAGAGAGGAAGGGAGAGGGATAGAGAGTTAGAAACATCAATGAGAGAGAAACATCAATCAGCTGCCTCCCAGCCCCCTCCCCCCCCCCCCCTTGCACTGGGGATGTGCCTGCAACCAAGGTACATTCCCTTGACCTGAATGGAACCTGGGACCTTTCAGTCCCCAGGCCAACGCTCTATCCACTGAGCCAAACTGGTTTCGGTGTTATTGTTTTTTAATGTATTTTTATTGAGTTAAGAGAGGAAGGGAGAGGGAGGGATAGAAATAAGGCTATAGTTGTTATTTGTAACAATTGCACACTATTCCATTGAGAGGATACACTGATCATGCTCCCCATTGTTGAATATTATGTTGCTTCCAAACATTTTCTGTGTAATGGGTATTGCTACTTTTGGAAAGAGGCAGTTATAACGTTACTATTTTTTTTTTTTATCAGGACCTATTGCACATAAACAGAAAGAGTAAGGAGGCATGGCAGAGGTTCATTTCTGTCATATAAAAGAAATCCAGAGACATACAGCCCACGGTAAGGTGTGGCTGTTCAGTATCAGGAACTAGGCTTCTCTCTTGTTGCTTTGACAACTTCAATAAGTGGCTTTCATATCAAGTCCAAGACAGCTGCTCAAGTTCTAGCCAATCATATCGACATTCCAATCAGCAGGAAGCTGAAAGAGGAAAGGCATGTCTCCTAGCCATAAGGACACGTCTTGAAAATAGCACAGGACATTTCCACTTACATTCATCCCACTGGCCAGATTTGTCACATAGCCACACCTAACTGGCAAAGAGTCTATCCTACAATAGCTAGGTAGTACCAAAAGTCAGGGGCAAATGGATACGAGGTGACAACTAAAGAAGTCTCTTATTGCTAGATGAGGAGTGGGCACATAGACTTTCCCTGGCTGTCATCCAGGGTTGAGTTTCTATTTCTACAATACATGCTTTAGAATGCACACAGTCGTATCTAGAACAATAGCCCTCAAAATGGACCCAAATAACAAAATTATTTTGAAATCTCGATGTCAGTGAGAAATGCTACAAATTTTTAAAATATATTATCGCTGCCTTTGGAGAGGAAGAGAGAGAGAGAGTTTTCAGTTTTTCAAAAGCTGGAGATTTTTACTTTGGAAAAAGAGTTGAAGGTAATGCAAATATAAATCTGAAAATGGAGATTTTGGAGAAGTTGAGGCTAGCCTGCTCTGTGAAACCATTAAAAAAAAAAAAAAAAAAAAAAAAAAGATGGCCGAAACCGGTTTGGCTCAGTGGTAGAGCGTCGGTCTGCGAACTGAAAGGTCCTGGATTCAATTCCGGTCAAGAGCATGTACATTGGTTGAGGGCACATCCCCGGTTGGTCGATGTTTCTCTCTCATCATTGACGTTTCTAGCTCTCTATCTCTCTTCCTTCCTCTCTGTAAAATATCAATAAAATATATATATATATTTTTAAAAAGATGGCTTATTTTTCAGGCAGAGTTGCATCTCTAAAAATAAATTTCTTTAAAGAATTGTTTCTTTTTAAATATGGCTTTAAGCTACTGTTTGTTTTTATGGAGAAGTCCATTTGGATAGAGGAGTATATCATAAGAGACCAAATGAAACCCTCACACCTACAGGAAGGAAGGAAGACTTAAAAAAGAAAACTAGGTGGGCAGAAGTAAAGATCATCCAGGGATGCACCACCCATGCCTACAAATTGGATTTAAAACTCAGTAGTAATTCATGATCCCCATTGCTGATTATGGTGCTCTGATAGGATTCTTCTACGGGAGCCACTCCCTTGAAGGTAAGATAGGTGACAGGCTGGGAAAGGAGATAAAGGGAGGAAATTGATCTTTATCTGGGCTTTAGGCTCTGAGTAACAAATTAGTCCTGAATCTAGGATGAGATAAACAAAGCAGTACCAGGAGTCCTCTCATTAGGAAGTCCAGGAAGAAGAATTAGGCCTCAAGTAGCCGACATGCTGAGCTACTTGTAGGTTTTGCAGTTGCAATTCTATTCTTTTAGTTTATTTTTGTATTTTTTTGTTTGTTTTTCTTTTGTAGCCTGTCTCACAGTACTATGGGATAGTATATGCACTTTGGGCTCGATGATAAAGAGGAGAGAGGCTCTTCCTTCTTTGGAATTATTTACATCAGATCTATTTCCAGTGGTGGAACATTTTAATACTCAAGAATGACAAGAAATCAGCCCCCCATGAAGACAGCTGTATATGTAAGGGGTAGAGAAATAAAAGTCTCAACAGAATGATAGATGCTTAATGTTTTGCTGGGCAAATAAGGAGATTCCTTTCAAACAGACTTTTCCAAATTTACAGTGAGTTTGAGGTCTACTTTCTTTTTTTAAATATTTTTATTTATTTCAGAGAGCGAGAGGGAGATATAGAAACATCAATGATGAGAATCATTGCTCAGCTGCCTCCAGCACACCCACTATTGGAGACCGAGCCTGCAACCCAGGTATGTGCCCTGACTGGAGTCGAACCAAGGACCCTTCAGTCTCAGGATGATGCTCTATCTACCCACTGAGCCAAATCAGCTAGGACTCAAGGTCTACTTTCTTTGCTCCTGGCTTAGTACCCAGAGATCCCATCTCTCATCTCATATTTTATTAGTACAAAGGGGACTTTAGATTATAGTCTTACAAGAGGCCCAATGAACTAAGTTTGCGCAAGGAACTCGCAGCCCCAGCTGGTTTGGCTGGCCCTCGCAGCCTGGCTTCATCCGGACAGTCATCCGGATGTTCGTTCTGCTGTTCAGTATAATTAGCATGTTAGCTCCTTATTATATAGGATTAAAAAAAGGAAAAGAAAGCCCGTGAAGTGAACTGTATGTGGTAAGGAACTGAGGTGTTCCCAGCCTTCAGTTCGTATTTTACCTTTCTTTCTTTGTGTCCATTTTCACAATCAACAAAGTCTTACTAAATTCTGAGTCCATGATCTCTTATACCCCCAATTTCATAAGATCTGGAATGGATCTAGAGAGCATGTGCCCTGGGCTCTGAGGACATGTGCATACAAAATTGTCAAGGCTCCTGATTTATTTTCTTGTCTTCCTCCTAAACCTCCTTCCATTGCCAGAGAAAATGATTGCTAAACTGGGGTCCTTGAGCTGTTTTCAGTTTGTTTCAGGCATGGTTACAATAGTAGCATCTCACACAACAAAACAGCAATGGTAGCATGTCTATTACCTATTTATTCTCCCCACCTAAAATTGTCTCTCTCTCTCTCTCTCTCTCTTTTTTTTTTTTTTTTGTCTCCAAATTAGATTAACTTGCTAACAACCCTTATAGTTCAAGGTTCAGGAAAGGAGCTCCCTCCTGTTCAATTCATTTTATTGTTAATCCTCACCTAAGTATATTTTTAAAAATATATTTTTTATTGATTTAAAAGAGGAAGGGAAAGGAGAGAGACATAGAAACATCAATGAAGAGAATCATGAATCTGTTGCCTCCTGCACTCCCCCCCCCCCCACTGGGGCTGGAGCCCACAACCCAGTCATGTGCCCTTGAATGGGAATTGAACCTACAACCCTTTCGTGCATGCGACAGTGCTCCAATGACTGAGTCATACTGGATAGGGTTTTTATTTTATTTTTTCCATATTTTCTGTTCAGTTTGTTTTTTTTTGTTTTTTTGTTTTTAAATATATTTTATTGATATTTTACCGAGAGGAAGAAAGAGAGATAGAGAGCTAGAAACGTCAATGAGAGAGAAACATCGACCAGCTGCCTCCTGCACACCCCCCACTGGGGATGTGCCCGCAACCAATGTACATGCCCCTGACCGGAATTGAACCCGGGACCCTTGAGTCCACAGACCAACGCTCTACCACTGAGCCAAACTGGTTTCGGCTGTTCAGTTCGTTTTTTAAAAATATATATTTTTATTGATTTCAGAGAGAAAGGGAGAGGGAGAGATAGAAACATCAATGGAGAGAATCATTGATCTGCTGCCTCCTACATGCCCCCTACTGGGGGTCAAGCCCACAACTCAGGCATGTGCCCTTGACTGGAATGGAACCTGGGACCCTTCAGTCTGCAGGCCGACACTCTATCCACTGAGTCAAACCAGCTAGGGCTCTGTTTAGTTCATTTAAAATATATATATAATTCATTGATTTTTTTACAGAGAGGAAGAGAGAGGGATAGAGAGGTAGAAACATAGATGAGAGAGAATCATCAATTAGCTGCCTTTTGCACCACCCCTACATGGGGATGTATCTGCAACCAAGGTACATGCCCTTGACCAGAATCGAACCTGGGACCCTTCAGTCTACAGGCTGACGCTCTATCCTCTGTGTGAAACCGGTTTTGGCTGTTCAGTTCATTTTAAACTAGGAATATGTTTATGGTACCTCTTTTGTATAATTTGGAATTGGTAAACCAGTGATCACCCAATAATGTAGTTTTCCTTTAATATATCTTTGGACTTTGCTGTCTTGAAATATCCAAGACCAAATCTGGAAAACTCCCATGCTGGCCATATGGTCACCTATGGAAAGATGAGGCTTACATAAGACAGGCAAAATCCGGGACTCTTTCCCAAAATTGTACCAGGAAGACACTATAAATCTACAATAAGGCACTCTAGAGGAGATCTCGAAGGCACTTATAAAAGCCACTCTGAGAAAACTCTTGCCAATTTTTAAGTACAGACCCTGATCCCTTCCCTAGATAATTTTGAGGTAAATTTAACTATGAACTGGAAAAACAAAACAAAAAAAAACTTGGCTTGTAAAAATCCAGGTTGAAATGAGATTAAAGGAATATATTTGAACAGTTACTCTGAAGAATTATTGGGAAATAAAACGCTCCTAGGGAAAAATACTGCCAGCCAATGTTCAGTCAGCTCAGCACTTAGAAATGATCTTTGGTATGTAAGTCAGACTCGAAATTGCTTTTGAAATCTCTCCAAAACTATCTTTCCCACTCAGACTTCATGTCACCATCTAGTGAGTTGTGAAAACTCCAATTTTTCTTTAATGTCGTTTTTTAAAGCTAAAATGCTAGGCCCTTTCCAAGACACACTCCACCTTGCCACTTAAGATACATGGATGGCAGTAACCTTTTCCTCATGCAACACCGGTAGCAGAACCAAAACTTTATAGAGAAATACATCCATATCAAGACACTTGGAAAGACTATGAATATTAAAATATTGCCTTGCCCTGACCGGTCTGGTTCAGTGGATAGAGCATTGGCCTGTGGACTGAAGGGTCCTAGGTTCAGTTCCAGTCAAAGGCATGTACCTTGGTTGTGGGCACAGCAGCAGTGGGGTTGTGCAGGAGGCAGCTGATCGATGTTTCTCTTTCATTGATGTTTTTAACTCGCTCTCCTTCTCCCTTTCTCTGTAAAAAAATTGCCTTAGGAAGAGACCAAGCAAGCATGGTTCGCAGGTTAAACTTTACAAAGAAAAAACATATAATAGGGCACCTCTGTTGCACAATAAGCAGAGCTGAAGTTTACAGTCACCTCTTTGTTGTATACTCCCATCTCAATGACTTCATTGTACATATTAAGCTCAACCTTCTGCCAAGTGCACCTTTTTTTTTCCAACCTACTCTTTTACTCATTATAGTGTAGGATGATGATGGAAAATAAAATTTGGGGTAGAAATAAACAGCAGATAATAAACCATAATTGTTTTTAATCTTGAGGATGAGTCACCCTCAATTTATTTCCAAATTTCTCTGTCATCAGCTGTTCATTTCTTTATTTTGAATATCACCAGATTAACACTGCCAAAGGCAGGTAGGAAATTATCCAAGAAGACAAATCAGAGGCATCACACACAGTGAGTGGATGAAAAACTGGGAATGCAATAATCCTCAGGGAAGTCTCCTTTTTTGTTCTAGTGAAGCCACAATGTGTGAACTTAATTTACACTTTCATGATTCCAATCAGTGTTTTTTTTATATTAGTACTAGTGGCCTGGTGCATGTAATTTGTGCATGGAGGGGGTGGGGGAAGGGGAGAGTCCCTCAACCCAGCCTGCACCCTCTCCAATCTTGGAGCCTTTAGATGTCCAACTGCCAGTTTAGGCCCGATCCCTCTCACAATCCAGGACCGCTGGTTCTTAATCGCTCACCTGCCTGCCAGCCCAATCGTCCCCTAACCGCTCCCCTACTGGCCTAATCAGCCCCAACTGCCCTCCCCTGCTGGCCTGATCACCTCCAAGGCATTTATTAGTATAGATAATGTCTGCCGGTCACTTTGCATATAAGATATTCAAATAGGTCTAACTTCAAAATTAATTTCAAATGAAGAAATTATATTCTTTTTACCTCTCCTTTATAATGCTTTCATAAGCCTTCCTTAAATCTTCCTTTGGTATAAGGAATTTCAAAGCTGAATGGTCAAACAGACATTCTAATATCACAAATATAAGAAATGTGATTGATCTGTGATGTGAGCTGTCAAAACCTGGGTGATTCTCCTGTTCATTAGTTTATTTATTTATGTTTCCTTTTTTGTTAATTCTCACCTGAGGATATTTTTTTCTTTTTTAAAAAAATATATTTTATTGATTGTTTTTTACAGAGAGGAAGGGAGAAGGATAGAGAGTTAGAAACATCAATGAGAAATATTGATCAGCTGCTTCCTGCACAACCCCTACTGGGGATGTGCCTGCAACCACGGTACATGCCCTTGACCGGAATTGAACCCGGGACCTTTCAGTCCACAGGCCGACACTCTATCCACTGAGCCAAACCAGTTTTGGCTGAGGATATTTTTTCATTGATTTTTTAGGGAGAGTGGAGAGAGACATTCCTTGGTTGCCTCCTGCAAGAGTTTTGACCAGGGCCAGGGCTGGGGAGGAGGAGCCTGCAACCAAGGTACATACTGGAATCAAACGTGGGACCTTTTGGTCTGAAGGACAAGGCCATATCCACTGACAAAACTGGCTAGGGCTGTCCATCAATTTATCAGGGTGTTCAGATCTGCTGTAAAGCATAAGCTTACTGTTTTATCTATATATGACTTGACTTCCTTAAGTTGATTAGGTTCTTAAACCCATTCAATCTCTAACTTCATTTTTTTTTGCCTTTTTAAAAATATATATTTTATTGATTTTTTACAGAAAGGAAGGGAGAGGGATAGAGAGCTAGAAACATCGATGAGAGAGAGACACCGATCGGTCGCCTCCTGCATACACCTCCACCGGGGATGTGCCTGCAACCAATGTACATGCCCTTGACCGGAATCAAACCTGGGACCTTTCAGTCTGCAGACAGACGCTTTATCCACTGAGCCAAACTGGCTTTGGCCTGCTTTTGCTTTTCTTATTTCCTAACATCTTCTTAAATATACAGGTCTGCAAACTCAGATTAGTAGACATTTATCTGTCATAAGACAATTCTCAAACTTAAAGTTACTTTAAAAAATGTTTTTATTTATTTTAGAGAAAGAAGAAGTGAGAGGGAGAGATAGAAACATCAATGATGAGAATCATTGATTGGCTGCTTCCTGCACACTTCCTATTGGGAATGGAGCCCACAGCCTGGGCATGTGCCCTGACCAGAACGCAACTGTTAACTTCCTAGTTTGTGGATTGATGCTCAACCACTGAGCCACACCAGCCAGCTATAGTACTTTTTATACTTGCCTCAAATTATGCCTATCTAGGCAGCAAAGTAGAAAAGCTAAAATGCTACCCAAATAATTAAGGGAAAATAAATATTGTTTTCATTTGAAATCTCCAGATAATTGAAACAAAAAGAAAGTGTTCTGGCTACATGCCATTTTCTCCTTTGTTTTGACGTTGTAGGCACAATCATAAATGTCTACAACCAGTGAGCTGTCAAGTAACTGAGGCTCAACCTGGAGGTCAATGCATAGTAGGGAAGTGTTGTCCTAATTTTTGTTTAGTTAATATTAACAGAAATACAAATGAGCCGAAACCGGTTTGGCTCAGTGGTAGAGCGTCGGTCTGCGGACTGAAAGGTCCCGGGTTCGATTCCGGTGAGGGGCATGTACATTGGTTGCGGGCACATCCCCGGTGGGGGTGTGCAAGAGGCAGCTGGTCAATGTTTCTCTCTCATCGACATTTCTAGCTCTCTATCTCTCTCCCTTCCTCTCTGTAAAATACCAATAAAATATATTAAAAAAAAAAAAAAAAAAAAAAGAAATACAAATGAATAAAAATGTTCTGGTATAGCTGCAACTCTTCTAAAAAGCACACAGATTAAATGTCAATTTGTGACAAGTGTCCACATTTAGTCATGCTAGAGGATGGAACTGTGTAGCGGCTGGTGAGGGAGAAAGTTTGTCATAGCTCCTTCTGGGAAGTTTCCCTCCCCTCCCCCCACTCGCCCCCCTCCCCCCCCCCCCCCCACCTTTCACATTAGCTAAAATGAGTGAATATCAGCTCCTGACGGATCCGGTCGGCCTCTAGGTCCAGGGACTCCATGTGCTCGTACTCTTCCTCAGGGGGTTGTTCCATGGGTCCCGTCATTGGAGAGGACCAAATATCCATTCCATGCTCCAAGGAGATGTTGTGGAGGACACAACAAGCCAAGATGATATGGCTGGACTTCTCTGGTGAGTACTGTAGAGCCCCCTTGGACCCATCCAGGCAGCGGAATCGGGAGCAGAGGGTTCGGAAAGTCTTCTCAATCACACTGTGAGTTGCAGAATGAGCCACATTATAGCGATATTCAGCTGGAGTTTCATGAATGTGAAGTGGTGTCATAAGCCAGGTACGGAGAAAGAAAGAACTGTCACCTGTGGGGAAGGCCCAAATAAATCATAAATGATCATAGTTGGAATACAAACAAAAAGGAAAGTCCAGGAACATATACAGAGGATGGACAACAGCCTCTTGAGCAAATGCACAGCAGAAAAACCAAGAGGAAAATGCTCTGGTAAAGAGAAGGCATGCCAGAATCACAAGCAGATAGACATGAATCTTATCTGGGAATATCATTGGTTAAAACCAACAGAGATGCCCTAACTGGTTTGGCTCAGTGGATGGAGCGTCGGCCTGCGGACTGAAGGGTCCCAGGTTCAATTCCGGTCAAGGGCATGTACCTTGGTTGCGGGCACATCCCCAGTAGAGGGTGTGCAAGGGGCAGCTGATCAATGTTTCTCTCTCATCGATTTTTCTTTTCTTTTTAATATATTTTATTGATATTTTACAGAGAGGAAGGGAGAGAGATAGAGAGATAGAAACGTCGATGGGAGAGAAACACAGACCAGCCGTCTCCTGCACACCCCCTACCGGGGATGTGCCTGCAACCAACGTACATGCCCTTGACCAGAATCGAACCCAGGACCTTTCAGTCCGCAGACTGACGCTCTACCACTGAGCCAAACCGGTTTCGGCTCTCTCATCGATTTTTTCTAACTCTTTATCCCTCTCTCTTCCTCTCTGTAAAAAAATCAATAATAAAAAAATATATATATATATATATATATATTTTAAAAACCAACAACAAAGAAAAAAAGCTGATAGCTAAAGAAAGCCAAATCTGAAAAAATGTAGGAAGGAGATGAAGGCACTGGAGGGAATAAAATTCCTGGTAATAAGCAGTTAGTAAAAACTATCACAAACAAACCTTCAAAATCTCTAAAGGGCTAACATGCAAGAGAAATAAAGAGAATTCTGCCACAAGATCTCAAAACACTTGTGAAAAATTTTCTAAAATTTACCACTAAAATGTCGGGTTTAAATGTATTACCTAGGGATTCCAGAGTATTTCATAATAATTCATTCTGCTAAGAATAAAAGTTCCAGCATCTGTGGTAGAGACCAGAACTTAGATGTCCTGCCTTCCTATATTTCTTCATATCAGGGGAACTTGTAGAACTTCACCTTAACAAGTAGAGCATAAATATAATGATGCAAATAATAACTGTGATGAAGAAATAAAATCAGAAGTCAATTAAAATAATGTATAGGAAGCATTTCCCTTAGGTAACCTATCAAATGATCTTGGGAAGTGCTAAAAATAAAACAAAAACTGGGATGCAATGTCCTAACACAACAGTATGATGTTTCTATAATGTTTAATTGTCCTGACTCATTACATCTGGCAGATGAAATGTCTCACAGAAGCACAACCACTAAGAAATCTGAGACAAACAGGCCCTTGCTGTACCAACTTGCATAATTGTTGTCCTGACTCACCATTAATTTCAGTAAATAGTTATAGAGATTACTAGGCACTGTTCCAAAACATATAGGAGCTTACATTTCTAAGAACTGGATTATCTTTGCTTTAGAAAATACTTTTTGTGCCGAAACCGGTTTGGCTCAGTGGTAGAGCATCGGTCTGGGACTGAGGGGTCCCGGGTTCGATTCTGGTCAGGGGCATGTACACTGGTTGCGGGCACATCCCCGGTTGGGGGTGTGCAGGAGGCGGCTGGTCAATGTTTTTCTCTCATCGAAGTTTCTGGCTCTCTATCTCTCTCCCTTCCTCTCTGTGAAATATCAATAAAATATATTTAAAAAAAGAAAAAAAGAAAATACTTTTTGTGCTCTGGCCAGGTAGTTCAGCTGGTTAGAGCATTATCCCCATACTCCCAGGTTGTAGGTTCCATGGTCAGGGCATGTACAAGAATCAACCAATGAATGCATGAATAAGTAGAACAACAAATTGATGTCTCTATGTGTGTGTGTGTGTGTGTGTGTGTGTGTGTGTCATTAATCAAATAGTTTTTAAAAACAAAATATTTTTGTAATAAAAAATGTTATCCTATATAATCCTATGTAATAAAAGGGTAATATGCAAATTGACCAAATGGTGGGATGACCAGTCCCTATGATGCGCATTGACCACCCCTAACTGCCCTCCCCTGCAGGTCTGGTCCCCCCGCAACTGCCCTTTCCTACAGGCCCGACTGCCTCCAACTTCCCTCCTCTGCTGTCCTGGTCACCCCTAACTTCCTTCCCTCGCAGGCTTGATCACCCTCAACTGCCTTCTCTTGCAGGCCTGGTCCCTCCCAATTGCCCTCCCCTGCTGGCCATCTTTTGGTGGCCATCTTGTGTCCACATGGGAGCAGGATCTTTGACCACATGGGGGCACCCATCTAGTGTTTAGAATTCAGGGGTGGGCAAACTTTTTAAAAATATATATATATTTTATTGAGTTTTTACAGAGAGGAAGAGAGAGGGATAGAGTTAGAAACATCGATGAGAGAGAATCTTCGATCAGCTGCCTCCTGCACCCCCCCCCACCGGGGATGTACCCGCAACCAAGGTACATGCCCTTGACCGGAATCAAACCCGGGACCTCCCAGTCTGCAGGCCAACGCTCTATCCATTGAGCCAAACCGGTTTCGGCATGGTGGTGGGCAAACTTTTTGACTCGAGGGCCACAATGGGTTCTTAAACTGGACCGGAGGACCGGAACAAAAGCAACCTGACCATGCTGGCACTCTCATCTTGGGCTGCTGGTGAAGGAGCGGAGGGGAGAGCAAGAGAACCCTCCGCTCTTTCAGCTCCACGGGCCGGATCCAGCCCACGGGCCGTAATTTGCCCATGGCTGGTTTAGATTAATGGTCAATTTGAATATTACTTTTTTATTAGATAGGATAGAGGCCTGGTGCATGGGTGGGGGCTGGCTAGTTTGACCTGAAGGGTGTCCCAGATCAGGGTGGAGGTTCCCTTGGGACATGGGTAGGGGTGACCACCAGGGGCAGATGCTCAATGCAGGAGCTTCCTCCTGAGCACTGCTCAGCCACAGGCTGGGCTGATGCCTGGTCCGGGGGGGGGGGGGGGGGGGGAGCCTCTCCCACCTCCAAGGCAGCACTAAGGATATCCAACTGAGGGTTAGGCCTGCTCCCCAGACTACTCAAGGGTGCAGGCCGGGCTGAGGGACCCCCCTCCCCACATGCACCATGTCATGCCTCTAGTTGAGATATAATTGACATACACTGATTGTGTTAATTTTAGGTGTACTAGATTAACTTTAAGTATTTGAAGTCCCACAAAATTGTCAAATTTTATATTTGGCTGCCCTTTTCCTATTTGTCCTAAGTACAATCTAATTTAATTGAACTCACCCCTACTAAATACTCAACTTAAGAAACTTACGTAACCTAGTTGGTGTTGCTTAGTGTTGACATGTGAACCAGGTCATGGTTTGATTCCTGGTCAGGGCACATGCCTGGGGTTGTGGGTTTGATTCCCAGTGTGGGGCATGTAGGAGGCAGCCCATCAATGATACTCTCTCATCATTGATGTTTTAATCTCTCTTTCTCCCACTCCCTTCCTCTCTGAAATCAATACAAAGAGTTTTTAGCTGAGGTCTCAAAAAAAAAGGACAGAATGGAGACTCAAATCTAATTACTCTGCTACAAAATCCTATGGCTACAAAGTTAAGCATTTCCACTTGCAAACTTACCAAGCAGCCAGCTCTCTTTGTGCATTCCAGCTTCAAACTGGCTGCTGAGAGAAGACTGCTGCAGCACCGCGTAGTCCTGCAGGCTGCCTGGCCAGTTTGTTTCCACGGTCATTAGTGCGCCCCTGATGTCACACACCATCAGGCAGTTTAAAGAATGCAGACCTTTGCGGTTCACATAGGAGAGGTCTTCAGCATTTGGTGCCTTGATTGCCACATGGATGCAGTCAACCACTCCTATTACCCCTGGCATCGCAGCCAACCCATAGAATTCATCCTTCAGAGCCTGAATGGAGGCTTCGTCAGCTGGAAAGCGAATGAACTGTGAAGCTCTTTCCACAAGTGCTTCCGTGACGTTGGCAACACATCGACTCATAGATGCCTGACTGATTCCTATAGCATCTCCCATCCGAGTCTGGAAGGAACCTGACGTATAGAAACCCAGTGCTGCAAGGATCTGCGTCTCTGGGCTAATAGCCCTGGATCTCTGCGTAGGTCTAGAAAGACTCGCTCCCAAGAGCTCCACCAAGTAATAAATGAACTGTCGAGGAAACCCATACATGGACATCAAGTAGTCATCCGTCACATCATCCAACTTAAAGCGGTCCAATGTCCGGTGACCCCGGCCATACAGTAAGAGGTCGCAATCAAGCACTGTTATGGGTATAGCCATGGTACATGTGTTGACTCTCTTTTCCACTGCTATTTTTCCTGAATTCTTCCCAGTGGAGACCTTGGTGCAAGAAGGTTTTTAAAAGAAGTGTCACAATTCAACAGCTAACCATCAGTTAAATGGCTCTGGCATTTATAATCTTCTCTCTGTAAAGGTTAAAAGAAAAAGAAAAAAAAACACATTAGAAACCTACCAAAGACTTTAAAGTGATTCTAAGATTACAATAACTCCTCTTCTCAAATTTCTATGTTGTTCAAGCAAAAGGTGCTATATTTGTATCTCTCTGGGTTTTTCTCCGCTAACTCATGGCTGCATGACAGTCTTTGTCTTGGTTTCAAGGATAATGGTGGCTTGTTTTCTCCCTGGCATTTGAACTGAGAAGAGCAAAAGATTAATGGAGGCGATGGCATAATTATCCAAGAGATAAAAAGAGGTCTGCTCCTCGCGATACAGGCCACGAAGGAGTTGACTTAAGGGCAGGGATTAGTCACGGCGGCGGTTTTCTTTACCCAAAGCTCTCTGGCTCCCCCTGATAAGTACCGGACGGAACGGGGTGGTGGTGGTGCTCAAACCGGTCTGACAAGGAAGAAAGGGGGAAAGGAAAACCACTCACGACCCCGGCTGATGGAGGTGGGTTATGCGCTCTAACAATCGTGAGGCCGAGGGGCTAGGAAATAGAGAGGAACCAACAAGTTAGAAGGAATGTGCCAAACAAGACGCTGAGAGAGCTAGGGCTGGGAGTCGACTGCGCCGCTTTTAAGAGGCGCCTTAAATACGGAAAAGAAATATTCCGTAAACCTGAGCGCGTCGGCTACCCAAAGTGAGCTGAAAGTCCGTGGGCTGCTCAAAGTCAGCTAAAAGTCCGTCACCCACCTCTCGGAGGCTGCCAGGTTACCAGCCACATTCCCCGCCCACCCAACCTGGTTCCGCCCTCCCCCGGAACCGGCAGTCGCGCACAATCCGCCACGCTGCCCAGCATAGGCCCCGCCCCCTCTGCGTCAGCGTCCGCCCCACGCCGCGTCCTCGCTGGTCCCTGCCACAGTGGCTTGCGATTCGACCGCGCACATTCCTCGCGCGGCCCAAATGTTCTAGCTCTTTCAAAGACCCCGTTCTTTATGCTTTTATTTTCTTCCGAGACGCTGGGAAATATTGTCCATAAATGCACATGGAAAGGAAATACATTTTTATGGGAATTTCGAAGAGGAAAGATATTAAGTAGAGAGTTCATGTGTAGCGAAAGTGCGGCTGAAATTAGACAGCTGTATTTCCCCCGTAGCCCTCTTCCTCCCCCCGCGATCACCGAAGCAGATGAAAACAAACACTAACGATGGCGGCGCCGGGAAGCGGCCGGCCGAAGGACTTAAAGCAGGAGTGATCGCTTGAGTTGTGATGAGAGTTAAAGAGCTCCGGTCGACGTGTGGGCGACGACTCGCTAGTCTTGAGAGCGAATACCTGGGGGTCTTCGACCCACGAGTCTACTGAGGGGTGAACTGTCTGTCTGCGACCCGGGCTGTCACTACTGGTCCGGAGCGCAGAACCCTCGGCCGGGAGGCGCAGCTGGCCGGCCCCAGGCCCCTGTCTCCGTTATGAGAGTCCCGAGCCACTCTTTGTGTTGCAGCTTGGCAGGTACTAACTTTGAAGGGGATACCCCCAGATCTTTCAGCGCCCCCGGGTGGGAAGTTATGAATCTGCGGCGTGTCGGGGGGGGGGGGGGGGGGCTCCTTGGAAAGCTGAAGCTGACCACCCATAGTTCAGTCCCCCGAGCGTTCTCTGGGAAGTCGGGTTTGGCTACATTGCCCTTTGATTGTTCCCAGACTTGACAAAGGTCCCAGAGCTTTCATCTCTACTTTCTCAGTTCCTTGGGTTAAGTCCTAAGGGGTTTTGGAGATAATTTTGGGCCCATAACTCTGGGGTTGGGTACCAATATGAGTTTGGTTAGATTTTTATTCAATCAAGATTTTTTTAAATTTTTAAATTGAATTTATTGGGTGACACTGGTTAATATAATTATAGGTTTCTTCTTTTTTAATTTTTTATTAAGGTATTATATGTGTACATAGCTTACCTTGCCCCCCCTCCCACCTCCCTCAATCAAGATTTGCTGAGTGCCAAATATGTACTCCGCGTGTAGGTGAGGGTGACTGTTGACTAGTGAAAAAAGGGACCCAAGGTTCACGACTATCTTCTTACTGGCAGTGGAACGACCTGAGGAAACCTGCGATCCATTCTCATTAAATAAATCGCTGGGTAAGTGCTAAGCACCTTCCTGGGTTCATCACTAACTCATCTCAGTTTTCACTTTCTCAGCCAGTTTTCAGTTTTCCTGGTCAGTTCAACGTAGCATTTCATTTTTAGTGTTTCTTCCCATTCTGGGCATCCTACCTCTAGAAAGAGGAAAAAGGGAGAGAGATCAGGAGAAGGAATGCGAATGAATGAATATTAAAGGGGAAAAAATACCTATTTCCTTATTTTTAGTTTAAAACACATCTCCTAAGATGGTAGAATCTTACTGAGCATCTTTAATGGGAGATGTACAATAATAAGAAACAATAGATCCTTCCCTTACACTAAGTTAACTTCCAGATTTTCATGTGTTGTTTTATGAGTGTTCTTTTCATGTGTGAGTATTGTGGCTCCAACTACATTACATTTTTTTTGTTTTGTTTTCAACTCCCTTTTCCACAAGCATTTATAAGAGCAGAAGTCTTATAATCGTTTGTAGAATGGAATCCTGAGATAATATTTTCAGTACACAATGGATGATGAATTAAGTGCTAGAGCAAGTGTCACATATACTGATTTGTATAGTAAAACACATGTAAATTTATTCACTGTTCCTAAATTGTATGCCTTTGGGTATAATATTAAGGAGACTATGGCAACTTTTGAGATTTACATTTCATAAAATTTGCAAACCACTGGGTTTTCCATTATTGCACTTACACCTAACAATAATTATTGAGTACTTGCATTTTTTTGTCTTCAAGAGTGGTTATTAAAATTGAAGCAAAAACTGCAAATCTTCAGTTATTAAACATTCCAAATTATAATATTTTATTTAGGGACTAAATAAGTTGGACATAGTGGGATCCTACCATAGTACTGGAATTGTACTGTTTTGAAGTGGGGGTAATAAATATTTTTCCTTATTGTCTTTCCTGCTCCCATCCACCCAACTGCATTAGCTTATATTTTCCATGATGACTCAGCAGGGTGTCTATACCTTAAATGCAAAAAATAGCCTAAGATCCCAAAACCGGTTTGGCTCAGTGGTAGAGCGTCAGTCTGCAGACTGAAAGGTCCCGGGTTCGATTCCGGTCAAGGGCATGTACATTGGTTGCAGGCACATCCCCTGTAGGGGGTGTGCAAGAGGCAGCTGGTTGATGTTTCTCTCTCATCGACGTTTCTAGCTCTCTATCTCTCTCCTTCCCTCTCTGTAAAAATATCAATAAAATATATTTAAAAATAGCCTAAGACATTAACGTTTGAGCTTCCAAAGACTAAAGTGTTACTATATAAGTGATTTTTCAAGGTTATTCTTTACTATTTCGAAAAAGTACCCACTGTAGAATTTATTGAACCTTCTGGAAAAAAGTATTTTAATCTTAGGAATGCCTAGAAGTCCCTAAAACTTTGTTTTTAAATATTTATTTCCTTTTAAAATAGTTTTTACTTTATTACAGAAGAGGTGATAACACTGTGTTTGGAGAGCTGCTTAGATCACAGAGAATGAAGAGTACACTTAAAAAAAATTCCTCACTGTTATGACCTTTTATTATTCAACTTAAAGTTTCTTGTTTTGTTTCAAATTTATTGTAGAGAGAGGGGAAGAAAAAGAGAAACATCAATTTATTGTTCTTATTTATGCATTCATTGGTTGTATGTGCCCTGATCCAGGATCAAACCCACAACCTTGGTGTTTTGGGATGATGCTCTAACCAAGTGAACTACCTGGCCAGGGCCTTAATTTGTTTGTTTGTTTTTGACTGAAACAAAAGTAGAGACTCGCCATTAAGAAATGGCAGTATGCCAAAACCGGTTTGGCTCAGTGGATAGAGCTTCGGCCTTTGGACTGAATCCCGGGTTCGATTCGGGTCAAGGGCATGTACCTTGGTTGCGGGCACATCCCCGGTGGGGGGTGTGCAGGAGGCAGCTGATCGATGATTCTCTCTCATCGATGTTTCTAACTCTCTATCCCTCTCTCTTCCTCTCTGTAAAATATCAATAAAATATATATATTAAAAAAAAGAAATGGCAGTATCCATAGCCAATGAGGTTTATCTGAGGCCCGGTTATTGCTAATTGAAAAAAAGAAAAGAAAAAAAGGAAATGCAGGCTGGCCTTACCTGAGTGGCTAAATAGTTGTTTTTTTTTTATTATTATTATTTTTTTAATTTATTAAGGTATTATATGTGTACATAGCTTACCATTGCCCCCCCCCCCCCATTCATGCCCTCCCTCCCCAGAGTTCTGTGTTCGTTGGTTGTACTTATATGCATGCATACCAGTCTTTCGGTTGTTCTCTTATCTCTCCCCCAGGTCTCCTTCCCCTCCCTGCTGTCATTTGACAATCTGCTTGTTTTATGGTGACTATCTCTGGACCCCATGAATAGAATCTGCTCCTCCTCTGGGTCACACCGCCCCTCCCCCTGGGTCCCACTGCTTCCCCGGGGCACACGGCTCACCCGGGGCACATGTCTCTCTCCGGGCACATGGCTCTCCCGGGACACACGGTCCCCCCTCCCCCCCCCCCGACACACGGCCCCCTGGGACACAGTGGCTCAGTAGTTTGAACATTGTCCAGTGCACCAAAAGATTGCCATTGCCATACTCGAACAGAGCACATATCTGTGTTCCAGGTTCCATCCCTGGTTGGGGCACATATGGAAGGCAACCAATAGATGTTTCTCTGTCTCTCACTCTTTCTCCCCCTCAGATTTTTGTTTTTGTTTTTAAAAAAATATATTTTATTAATTTTTGAGAGAGAGGGATAGAGAGCTAGAAACATCGATCAGCTGCCTCCTGCACACCCCCCACCGGGGAATGTGCCCGCAACCAAGGTACAAGCCCTTGACCGGAATTGAACCTGGGACCCTTCAGTCCGCAAGCCAACACTCTATCCACTGAGCCAAACCGGTTTTGGCTCTCCCCCTCAATTTTAAAAATATATATTTTTTAAAGTTCACTGTTGTTCAGCTAATATTTGGGATGTATGTTGCTTAGTATTATTTATCATTTTTTTGTTTTTGGCCCAAGAACAGAAGGGTCACAGGTTCGATTCTGGTCCAGGGCATGTACCTAGGTTGCAGGCTCTGGCCCTGGCCCTGGTTTTGGTCCAAGCACATGCAGGATGCATCCAGTTGTCTCTCTCACATTGATGTTTCTCCTCTCTCTGTTGCTCCAGCTTCCTTCCTCTCTTCCATTCTCTCTCAAAATCAGTGGTTAAAAAAAAGAATATCCTCAGGTGAGGATTAAAAAAAAAAAAGAAACAAAGATTTGAGTGACTTGCCTATATGTCTGTGGAGACTCAGTGCACGAAATTTGTGCACAGAGGGGGCGGAGGGTGTCCCTCAAACCAGCCTGCACCTCTCCAATCTGGGACCCCTCGAGGATGTCCAGCTGCCCATTTAGGACTGATTCTGGTAGGATTGGGTCTAAATGGGCAGTTGGACATCCCTCTCATAATCCAGGACTGCTGGCTCCCAACTGCTTACCTGCCTGCCTTCCTGATTGCCTCTAACCGCTTCTGCCTGCCAGCCATATCACCCCCTAACTACTCCTCTGCCCGCCTGATTGATATTAACTGTTCCCCTGTCAGCCTGTTTGCCCCTAACTGACCTCCCCTGCAGGCCTGGTCACCCCTAACTGCCCTCCCCTGCAGGTCTGGTCCTCCCCCCCAACTGCCCTTTCCTACAGGCCCGACTGCCCCCAACTTCCCTCCTCTGCTGTCCTGGTCACCCCTAACTTCTTTCCCCCGCAGGCTTGATCACCCCCAACTGCCTTCTCTTGCAGGCCTGGTCCCTCCCAATTGCCCTCCCCTGCTGGCCATCTTTTGGTGGCCATCTTGTGTCCACATGGGAGCAGGATCTTTGACCACATGGGGGCAGCCATCTTGTGTTTAGATTAATGGTCAATTTGCATATTATACTTTTATTAGATGGTTAGAGGCCTGGTGCATGGGTGGGGGCTGGCTAGTTTGCCCTGAAGGGTGTCCCAGATTAGGGTGGGTGTTCCCTTGGGGCATGAGCAGCCTGGGCGAGGGGCCAGTGGTGGTTTTTAGGCTGGCCACGCCCCCCGCCCCCAGCTGAGACCCTGGTATCTGGGTTTTATCTTTGTAGTCTGGAGCGAGGCCAAGCCTCCTGCTTGCTACTTGGCTGTAGCCATTTCTGTTGTTATTTATCTTATATAATTAAAACTTTGTAGCCTTAAGAGGCCAGGGTGTGTGGAAGGCTTGGCTTCCTCCATCTTGGGGCAACCCTAGCCTCCTGCTCTCTCTAGCTCTGTAGCTGCGGCCATTTCTGTTGGGATTTATTTTCTATATTTGAAACTTTGTAGCTTTGAGTGGAGGCCTCCGCTGGCCAGGGTGTGTGGAAAGCTTGGCTTCCTCCATAGCCAGGGAAACCCAATCCTCTGCTTGCTCAGTGGCCACAGGCATCTTGGTTGGGATTAATTTGCATACTTGCTCTTGATTGGCCGGTGGGCATGGCTGATGGGCATGGTTTGTGGGTGTGGTGGAGTGATGGTTAATTTGCATATCACTATCTTATTACCGTGTTTTCCCGAAAATAAGACATCCTCAGAAAATAAGACCTACTTACAGGTTTCCTTCTGAGTGAAATATAAGGCATCCCCCCGAAAATAAGGCCCCAGGCTCTGTCTCAGAATGAAAATTAATTTACCATATACTGGTCGCTATGGCCACCCCGACTGGCGTCTAGCAACCAGTGATGTTACGCAGAGTCCTGACATCACTGCTGTGTGAATGGAGAGAAATCAGCGTGGAAACTTTGTGAAACCTAAACTGCAAGAAGTTGTGACTTGGGTGAAGAATTCATGGGAGAAAATCACTGACAATTGCATTGCAAATGCACTGCGAGCAGGCTACCTTGACAAGAAGTACTCATTTAAAGACAGTGCTATTGCTAAACATGAGAGATTTGGTCCACTGATTCTGAAAGAAATGGAGTCACAAGAAATTCACCAGGAAATTCAGGAATTGGATTGCTATGATTATTTTCCAGAAGATGATGACATGATTGTCATTGAATAAATGAGTAAATTCTTGATACTGTAGGATTCACAGTTTGTCTGGTTTGTGTTGACAACTATCATACTACTGTATCATATGCAGGTAATAAATTCCCTTTATTTTCATTTAACAATAAATGTGTACCATATTCTTCTTCATGGAAAAATAAGACATCCCCTGAAAATAAGACCTAGCGCATCTTTGGGAGCAAAAATTAATATAAGACACTGTCTTATTTTCGGGGAAACAGGGTAGATAGGATGACTTGGTTTCATTATTCAGATCCTATGTATTTCTGTTTATATCTAGTTGAGTGCTAAAAGTGGTATGTTGTGTCTTCAGGTATATTTTTGTTCTTATCAAGCTCTGCTAGTATCTTTAGGAATTTTTGCTTTATGTATTTTATTGCTATATTGCTAATGTATAAAGGTTTATGGCCCTGGCTGGTGTGGCTGGTCGGCCATTGTAAATATTTCTCTCTTTTCCTCATCCAGCTCAGCTAGAGAGCGGTCCAGTTCCTGAGTAGGGGCTGCTGAGGATTGAGACAGTGAGAGAAAGAGAAGGACACAGAGATGGAAAAAAAGCTGGGGCCAGGTGGAAAGACAGGGACCCAGAGCCAATACAGCCAGTTTATTTTATACAGCAAAAACCAGGAAGTTTTACTAAAGGTCAAGACAAAGGAAACTATGTGCATTCTTGGGTGGGCCAGAGTTGTATTTATCCCTGGTGTTTGGCTGGATTTAGTTAAGGAAACCCACCCCTGAGGTGGGTCCAGCTGACAACACTCCTGCCTCTGGCAAAGTGTGTTTCTAGGAGGTGGCTCTGCCAGCGCCACTGGATTCAGCTGACTATCATCAAAGGAATGCTCATGTGCTTGCCCAAGAGCTCTCTACAGGCGATTGCATGGGTTAAGATTCTCAGTCAAGGGCATGTACCTGGTTGCAAGTTTGATCCCTGGCCCTGGTCAGGGTTCCCTGGTCAGGTGCCTGTGGGAACCAACCAATTGATGTGCCTGCCTGTCTCTCTTCCTCCTTCCCTCCCTCCCTCTCTCCTTCCCTGTCTCCCTCCCTCCCTCCTCTCCTTCCCTCCCTTCTTTCTCCTCTCCTCTCTCTCCCTTACCCTCCCTCCCTTTTACTATTTTAAAAATCTGTGGAAAAGATATTCTGGGGTAAGGATTAACAAAACAAAAATTTATGGCTGTTACATTTTTCAGAGATTATCACTACTCATTGTCCCTTTTAATCTCATTTCATAACTTTTGACCTGGAATTCCGTTACAAATACTTCTGCTTTCTTTTTGTTCTTTTTCTTTCCTCTTCCTCTTTTTTTTTTTTTTTTTTAAACTGAGTATATCTGCTTATTTCTTTACTTATAATTTTCTTTGTAACTCTTTTCGGTATGAAGATGATTTCAGTTTTTAAACTTTGGCGTTTCTCATTTGTTTACAAAGAACTTTCTAAATGGAATAAAGGATGTTTGTATTTTAATAATAACTCTGATGCCTGAAGTGGGGAAATGATTTTTTTTCCTTTCAGTTTGCACTTGAACTTAACTATTTGTTAACTGTTTGAAATTTACAATATTGAGGTTTTTATTTATTTATTTTTTAAATATATTTTTATTGATTATAGAGAGGGAGAGATAAAAACATCAATGATTAGAATCATTGATCTGCTGTTTCCTGCACACCCCATACTGGGAATTGAGCCTACAACCTGGCATGTGCCCTTGACTGGAATCGAACCTGAGACCCTTCAGTCAGACGCTTTTTCCCCTGAGCCAAATCGACTAGGGCACAATGTTGAGCTTCCTAATGTCTGAATTTAAAAACATTAAAAAATTTAGTTAAAAATTAGATAATATAGACATTATATAATCTCTTGTCAAATCATTCGGTGGTTTCTTTGAAATTATTTACTCTTCCCTTCATTAAAATATATATATATATATATATATATATATATATATATATATATTTGATTTTCCACAGAGAGGAAGGGAGAGGGATAGAGAGCCAGAAACATCGATGAGAGAGAAATATCCACCAGCCGCCTCCTGCACACCCCCTTCTGGGGATGTGCCCGCAATCAAGGCACATGCCCCTGACCGGAATCGAACCTGGGACCCTTCAGTCCGCAGACCGACGCTCTATCCACTGAGCCAAACTGGTTTCAACTTCCCTTCATTTTTTGATGTGTCACCTTAACTTACCCATCCAGTGTGTAAATTATCCCATATGATTTTAGTAATGGTAGGATTGCTAAAATAGCTTTCTCACTGGTTGCTCTGTTTTTAGTCTCTTTATTTCATTTCACCTCTATATTCAGATAAATGTCCCTAAATCTACTTATGGAATAATCTACATTGACTCTCTTCTAAGGTACTATTAGATTCTCTATTGCTTACTTTTTTTTTTTTTTTAATATATTTTATTGATATTTTACAGAGAGGAAGGGAGAGAGACAGAGAGCTAGAAACGCCGATGAGAGAGAAACATCAACCAGCTGCCTCTTGCACACCCCCCACTGGGGATGTGCCCGCAACCAATGTACATGCCCTTGACCGGAATCGAACCCGGGACCTTTCAGTCCGCAGACCAACGCTCTACCACTGAGCCAAACTGGTTTCGGCTCTATTGCTTACTTTCAAGACTCCCTAGTAATCTGGCCAGGCCATACTTATCCACTTTATTTATTTATTTTTTACCTCTACATGAAAATTCTCAGCTATATATTTTCTAATTTTGCTTCTCCTCTATTCTTTCTTCTCTTCTTTTGGGACTCTAATTACACATGTTAGACCTCACTGTGTCCTCACGAGGTACCCTCATGTCTCATTTTACACTTGATACCATGGAATGATTTAATACTTTAAATACTGCCCTTTCTCTCTCCAAAGTATCCCAAAGGTGTATAGTATTTGTTTTGTGTTTCTTGTATGCTTGGTCTCTATTTCCTAACCTTTTGCCACTCTGTACATTATTCTGAATATATTATCTTTCGGCCCTTTCAATATTGTATCTTCTGCTGGTCTAATCTGTTAGATTCAACCTTTGACTTCTTCATTTAGTGTTTTTAGTTCTACAATTTCTGTTTGGTTCCTTTTATACTTCCTAGTTCTCCATTAAATTCTTAAGTTTATGCTTTATATAATTGAATATATTAAGGGTAGTAATTTAGAGTCTGTGTCTGATAACTGTTAATATGTTTCTAATCTCTAATATATCTGTGATCTGTTAGAATTTGGTTATTTGGGTTTATTTCCATGAATGCCAAGTTTATTTTAATATGTGTCAGATATCAATCTCTATCTATCGCTAAGCGACCATCCAGCTGGCGGGTAGGTATGGTGCACACTGGCCACCAGCAGGCAGACGCTCAATGCAGGAGCTGTCGAGCTGTGGTGACTTGGTAGCAGCGGTTCTTGTGTGACCCTGGAACTAGAGAGGAGGGAGCCCGATTCTGGGGTGCATCACCGGAGAAGAAAACTGTCCTCTCGCAATCTGGGACCCTTTGAGGAATGTCAGAAAGCTGGTTTTGGCAGGATCCCCGCAGGCCAGGCTGAGTGACCCCACCTGCCAGAGGGACCCTGCTCACTCTGCAGACACCCTTCAAGCCACAGCACTGCCCAGGTGCAGCTGGTGGGGGAAGAACCACGGAAGGTTGGCTCCAGGACATATCTGGCCCTTCTTGCTCAGTCCTGCCCCGCTGGCCACCTTCTAATTAATTTCCTTTCAATGTGCGGGAATCCATGCACCGAGTAAACATTAGCCTGACTAGCATGGCTCTGTAATTGAGTGTCGACCTATGAACCAGGAGGTCATGGTTTAATTCACGATCAGAGCATTCTGAGTCAGTTCTTAAATCCTTTAACATGTTAATCACAGGTGACTGATACTATACTTCCCGAGCAGAAGACAAACAGGCTAGACACTTAATGTGTCATACTATCTCCCATCCATACTGTTTCCAAATCATTGTAACTAAAGTGTTAGCCTTGCCCACAGTCTGAATTATTGCCAAGAACCTAATTGGTTTTCCTGCTTTTCATACTCAAAGCTATTAAACAATATGTCAGCAAAGCTGTGTTTCTAAAGCACCATTCAGATGATACTACTACTCTGTTATTTTCTCTCCTCAAAAGCCTACTAAGTACAGATCAAGCACTAACATTGCATTAAAGACTCATGGTCTGGCCCCAACCAGTCATACTACTTCCCCATCCATACACAATCCTCTGAAAAACTAGAATACTTTATTATTCTAAAGCCATTTGATCTCTGTTGCTTTAAACTTCTTTGTTCATGTTCTTCTCTCCCTAAATGCTTTCTTCCTCATGTCAGCTCCACTTAAGACTATTCAACCTTGAGGGTGTTATGACGTGCTTCAAGAAATCCATGAACCCTTTGCAAATGTTCCCATATATGTACATTTTTTCCCTGAAGAAAGGGCTTATCTTGCCATCAGGTTCTCAAAGTTCATAAACCTCCCTAAAGTTAAACTGATTTAGTGGCCTTTTGAAGGAATGTAAATTAATTAATTTTATGCTTTAACAAAGTTTTTGTCTCAGTAAAATTTCGTTCTTAATATGCTGGGTAATAAGACTTTTTAATTCTTAGATTATATTTTAAAGCTCAAAGATTCAGATTAGGATAAAATGTCTTATTCTCATTCATTTTTTTTTAAGTCTTTAGATTTAGCTCTTTGTATAGAATTTATTTTCCTCAAAAGATATTATCATAATTTTGTTTTCACTTTGGCTCTTTAGTTAGAGGGGAGTTTTTTCTCCTCCCTACATGACTAGTCATACAGCTTGTAATACTATCTCTGTGTGCTTTGATGTAGCTATCCCTTTTAAAAGATATTAGTCACACATTTTAAAGCATTTTTTCTGTTTTAGATTCCCATAGGCAATGGAAACTGATATCAATTCCCAAGACAGAAAGGACCTGGACAAGTTCATTAAATTTTTTGCCCTCAAGGTAATATCCGTTCTCTTGAGCCCAGAACTGTTGGAAATAACTTCCGTGCTTTCCGCTTTTTGGAAATACAGCATAACAGCTTGCAGCTTACCCATTCTGACGGATACTCTATCTGTTGTAAACTAAACTGTGAAGTTTGGGGGTGGTACTGGGGGTGTAACTAAAAAGTAGCTTCCAATTTTCCACAGCTACTTGTTAAAAAAGAAAAAAAAATTTTTGCAAGGCTGTTTGCAGAAATGTCAAACTAGTATGCCAGGTTATTGGCACAGTATGTTCCCTTGGGGTGGGAACAAAGACTGTGGACCGGAATGGATAGCCTTTTGGGCATCTTTCCCTAAACATCACACAACTGAAACGTCTTTCATTTATTGTTCCATTCTGGTAAATGAGGAATTAAAACTGAATTTTGAATGCTTTAGAAGTTCTATTTTTCTAAATCTAAAAATTATTTCCACTTCTATCACTCCTTCCTCCCAAACATTGCCATGTAAGAACAATTCGCACAGTAGATGCTGGTTGTAAAATTAGTTGGAAGACTTTTGCCATAGGGGCCAAAAGATAGGCATAATTGTGGAATCCTTGGTTTAAATCTACTAGGTTTACATAAGTGTATGGCAATGAATATTTACACCTACTGTTTCTTTATGAAAGTCAGAGCCACCATGTGCAACTTCCTTCTGCTATGTGAGAACATCGCAGGTTCTAAGTCTCTTCCTCTAATTGGTTGACACTGTGTCTTTGGGAATATTCACAGTATTCTTTTAGTATAGTGTTTTTTCTATCTGTTCTTGAACATTGTGAGTTTCTAAAGTATAGTTATAATTATTGGCATCTTTTAAAACCTGCTTTGTAAGGATTTTAATCCTGATTGGGAAGCAAACCAATTTAAGATTTTTCATAGATTTTTTTTTTTTGGTATTTGTTTTTTTTTTAGACTGTTCAAGTGATTGTCCAGGCTCGACTTGGCGAGAAGATTTGTACTCGTTCATCTTCATCCCCAACGGGTTCAGATTGGGTAAAATTCCTATTCTTTGCTAAGGGGTATACTGCCGCGTTTGTTACAAGGAATCCCAGTGCAGTAATAAGGGATACTCTTTATAGAATTACTAAAGCATAACATTAAAATATCTAATTCCATTTGATCCATTCACTTGGAAAGTGTTTTTCATTGAATGTTAGTCCTGGATTTGGTTCTTGGCTTTCTGCTGCTTTAGGTGAAAAGCTTATTCTTTAGAAAACAAAAATATCTTGTTACTAATTTTTGTCCTAGGTCGTTAGCAGTTTCAAGTTGAGCTTTGGAGCTTTTATGCAGGATCCCTGTTATGGGGAAAGAAAAAGTGAATGAATGTCCTTAACCAAAGCAGTGCCTGCATTGCCCAACGTACAGTCTGTCTGCTTTATGTTTCTAGAATACTTTCTGTGAGTGAAAAGCCCTTTTTGTTTTCCAGTTCAATTTAGCGATCAAAGACATCCCAGAGGTTACACATGAAGCAAAGAAGGCACTGGCAGGGCAGCTGCCCGCCATCGGGAGATCTATGTGTGTGGAGATCTCACTCAAGACTTCTGAGGTAAGGCTGTGGCTAGGATGGGTCTTAACTTGACACTCAAATCTCTTCACACTCTGGTTCTAACTCAGCCATATTCCTGCACCTTCCATCTCTGAACTTCTCTCATCATCCTCTGAGGAGGTCATGTTTTTTGTACTTTTTCTTCCAACCACCTGGAATATAGGCTCATCACCCCCATCTTTGTATATATCACCTATATATGACATGTTTCTGCTTATCCTAAAGGCTCACATGCTCTAGAAAATCTTCCTCTACTAGAGGGAGAGGTAACAGTTTTAGACTTCCTATGTACTTTGTTTCTATTCATTTCTAGATTAGAACTTGCTATATTGTGATTTGTTTGTTTTGCTTACATTATTCCACATTAGGATTGAGGCAGGTATTGTTACTTATGTGTATATTAATCTATTTCCACTACAAGATTGTGAGGCTTCATGGTATAATGAAAAAGAGATAAGAAGTTGGAGTTACACAGACCCAAATTCAGGTCTCAGCTGAGTGACTTTGGCCAAATGACTTTACCCTAGCCCCACCACCACCACCATCACCACCTAACTAATACAACACTTCCCAGTGTTGCAGGGCTACAATACTTTCATTTAATCCTTATTTGTAAAGAGACTAACATGACATAGTAGGCAATTATTACACCTTCCTATACTTTACACTTTTATTCTGGAGTTCAGCAGCTATGCCACATCTTATCTTTGTAGTTCTTCAAATTCTTTCTGAAATGAGGCAGCATATAAATAAATAATCATCTCTGTGCCTAATACAGTGCCTGGGATAGCATGTTGAAAGCTCTCAATTGATTTTTTTTGTTTGTTTTTATATTTTTTATTGATTTTTTACAGAGAGGAAGGGAGAGCGATAGAGAGCTAGAAACATCAATGAGAGAGAAACACTGACCAGCTGCCTCCTGCACACCCCCCACTGGGGATGTGCCTGCAACCAAGGTACATGCCCCAGACCGGAATTGAACCTGGGACCTTTCAGTCCAAAGACAACGCTCTCTCCACTGAGCTAAACCGGTTTCAGCCTCAATGGATTTTATTGAATGAATATTGTCAATACTTATTTCATGAAAACCTTAGAAACAAATAAAACAAAACTTCCTGTTCTTTATTGAATTGCTAGTTTAGTACATTATAATTTTTTTTTTTTAGTGATTCATAGGGAAATCCCTTGAATAATTCTTTCCTCTCAGAGACATCGTGAAATCTGACTGTAAACTATTCTGAGAAACCACACCAACTTATTTTGGGTACTTCCTATTATATCCCTTGTTGTTTTTGTTTGTTTGTTTGTTTGTTTGTTTGTTTGTTTGTTTGTTTTGGGGGGTCTAGGGGAAATGATTAAATTTATTGCATCATTTATTTTATTTTAAAATATATTTTATTGATTTTTTACTGAGAGGAAGGGAAAGAGACAGAGAGTTAGAAACATCGATGAAAGAGAAACATCGATGAAAGAGAAACATCGATGAGCTGCCTCCTGCACACTCCCTACTGGTACATGCCCTTGACTGGAATCGAACCTGAGACCCTTGAGTCCACAGGCCGACGCTCTATCTACTGAGCCAGACCGGTTAGGGCTATTGCATAATTTAGAAACGACAGTATAATGAAAAGGATGTATATTAAGGGCACATATTTAACTTTCATCTAGATCAAATACAGTTCTCTATTCTACAAAGTAACCCACACTTACTCTCAAACATAAAAGAATGCCCTCTTCAACAGATTAGTAAAAAGGTTACTTATGTGATTATCCTTCTCACTAAGTGACTCATAGGAGTGTGTGTTACAGGGTTGAGGGATTCTGGCTTTAGTCTTTTCTTTTTCTTACCTACTCAGTAAGGCTAAATCTGTTCAGAGTAACACAGAGAGAGACTGAACAGTTTAGTTTGGCTAAAGACATCAGATAGCTAAACAAGATTTAAGTAAGAAAAAAAAAAGATTTAAGTTAGGAGCTTGTTAGATATCTTTAGTTGTAGGTGTCACCTGAAAATACCACTGTAGAATTGGAGGGAAAGGCTCTCTTCATTCATGGGAAGTGTTGGCCTTATTAAAGAACAATTTGAATATATATATCAAATGTCTTCAAAGCATGAATACTTTTCATTTAGAATTCTACTTCTTTGCTTTGAGAAATAAATTCAATGTATGTGCAAAGTTTTATTCTCAAAGCTATTTATCATAATGTTGTTTGTAGTAGTAAAAAATTAGAAACAACCTGTATGTCTAAATATGGGGGGACTGATTGGATAAAATGAAGGTCATGTTTTGAAATACTATGCCATTATTTAAAATAATGCAAAAAATTTTTAAAGTATAATTCTATTATATTTATTAATAAAATAGGTGATAAAAGTAGTATATATGGTCTGATTTCACTCTAATATGTTTTATAGTGACTATATAGTGCTTTGTAATAAGAAAAAGAAGGTAACTTTAAAAAATCAAATAAAATTGAAATATCTTTCATTTGTCCCATCTATAGGGTGATTCCATGGAACTAGAAATTTGGTGTCTTGAAATGAATGAAAAGTAAGTTCTCTATCTTAGGTTCCTTGGTTGTGGTAGCTGAAGATAAAGCAGATGACATCATGTGGAAAAACTAGGCTTTGTTATCAGTCATGGAGGGTGTTCTGCTCATTTAACAAAACCAGTAGAGCTTTGCTATAATGCTCATGCTTGGCTTCCAGCCCTAGCACAGAGATGACCTTCAGCGGGAGCATTAATCCAGAGAGACTCAGACATCACAGGGAAAGGAGCAGAGAAAGCTGAAAGGGTTTGTTGTTTTCCCAGAGTACAGATAGTTCTCTGATTAAATCCCTAGGGAGCTCTTGTAACATGACCACTCTATTTTGTCTGTTTTCTATATGGCAGACATCCAAGGAGCTTTCCCCTCTCTACTCCTTCTTATACAGGCTTGGTCATAGATTGGGAATGCATGTTATTCCCCTTCTATATTTTTTTCTTTCAAGGCAGATTAGCTTACCTCCTGCCTAAAGTTTCACTTTTCAAGAAGGTTATACATATAGAAAAATAGAGGAAATAGCAACACATCAAGAGAAAATTTCTTGTAATAAAAATATGTAGTATGGGTTCTTTTGGGAAAAATAGAAAGCAAGTGCCTGGTTCTAGTCCAAAATTTTAGTACCAAACAGATGTGTAGAGGTAAACAGCTCAACAGGTGGTACATTGAAATTGTGATTGCACCTTCATTAATATAATTGCAACATTGAATTACTGTCTTGATTTTATTTTTTAATATATTTTATTGATTTTAGAGAGGGAAAGAGAAATAACAGTGATGAGAGAAAATCATTGATCAGCTGCCTATTGCACACCCCCTAGTGGGGATTGAACCCACACCCTGGGCATGTGTCCTGACCGGAAATCAAACTGTGACCTCCTGGTTCGATACTCAACCATTAAGCCATACTGGCTGGGCTACTATTTTTAATTGTGTTGCTTTATTTTTTAGAAAGATAACTGCTGCCGAAACCAGTTTGGCTCAGTGGATAGAGTGTCGGCCTGTGGACTGAAAGGTCCCAGGTTGGATTCCGGTCAAGGGCACGTACCTTGGTTGCAGGCACATCCCCAGCAAGGATGTGTGGATGTGCAAGAGGCAGCTGATCGATGATTCTCTCTCATCGATGTTTCTAACTCTCTATCCCTCTCTCTTCCTCTCTGTAAAAAATCAATAAAATATATTTTTAAAAAAGAAGAAAGATAACTGCTTCAAAGCTAGAAAAAAATATATTGGGTGCCTATTGCTGCCCATCTGCCTGTGTCTAGTACATGAGAAAGCGAAACTTTGGTTTATTGACTTATTTCAACATTCTGCTGGTAAACTGACAAATGACACCTTTACTTCAGAGCATCTGTTAATAATTAATTTTATACATTTCTAGTGATTAATTTGCAATCATCTCTGTTGGTTGTCATACTCTGAATGGTGTATTTGGACTGCAAAGCAGTTTCTGTTCTGTCAGAAGTTATGAATAATGCTAACAAGTTAAGCTTGGACAATAGATGGAACATAACTAATATCTCTATAGCCATTGCATTTCTTTTCTTTGTTTTGTGTTAGTTGAAGAGAGTGCTGATAGTGTCTGTGTGCTCCACAGGTGTGATAAAGAAATAAAAATTTCCTACACTGTGTACAACAGACTGTCGTTGCTGCTGAAGTCTCTCCTGGCTATAACGAGGGTGACACCGGCTTATAGACTCTCCAGGAAACAAGGACATGAATATGTCATTTTATACAGGTGAACAGCTCACTCCTCAGCTCACTGTCCACCTCATCACTTCACACATTGTCTGATGGGCATTCAGGGATTATTTATATTCTGTGATAAACTTTTGAGTAGATGGCTGGTTAGATAGTTGATGCTATAGCTTTACTATGATCGTCTATCCATCTTTTCTTACGAACTCAGCTACCACGTTCTTTGTCCTTTTGTTTGGGCACAGTCGTGATTCCTATGTATTGGATTTTGAGATTCTACTTACAGGACCTCAGAGCAGGGGAAGGAGTTTAAGACTTTAAAAAATAGACTATCCTGCCCTGGCCGGTGTAGCTCAGTTGGTTGAGCACTGCGTTGAGAAGATGCCAATTTGATTCCAGGTTAGGTCACATGCCCAGAAGAGGGTGTGTGCAGGAGGCATCCGATTGGTTTCTCTCTCATTGATGTTGCTCTCCTCTTTCTTCCTCTATCTACAATCAATAACAGCCGAAACCGGTTTGGCTCAGTGGTAGAGCGTCGGTGTGCGGACCGAAAGGTCCCAGGTTCGATTCCGGTCAAGGGCATGTACATTGGTTGTGGCACATCCCCATTAGGGGGTGTGCAAGAGGCAGCTAGCCGATGTTTCTCTCTCATCAACGTTTCTAGCTCTCTATATCTCTTCCTTCCTCTCTGTAAAAAAATCAATAAAAATATTTTTAAAAAATAAAAAATAAAATCAATAACAGCCAAAATCTGTTTGGCTCAGTGGATGGAGAGTCGGTTTCTAGCTTTCTATCTCTTTCCCTTCCTCTCTGTAAAAAACCAATAAAATAAATTTTAATAAAATAAAATAAAATCAATAACATTTTATAAAAACAATACACATAAAAACAGTCTATCCTGAGCAAATTCTAGCCCTCTATATTTCAGAATTAAAATAAAACTTTTTTTCCTAACAAACTGCTCATTCAATTTTTTTTATTTTAATTTTTGACAATATAATTTTATTGATTTCAGAGAGGAAGAGAGAGGGAAAGAGATAGAAACATCAATGATGAAAGTGAATTATTGATCGGCTACCTCCTACGGGGGAATGAGTCTGCAACCCAAGCATGTGCCCTTGACCGGAATCGAACCTGGGATCTTTCAGTTCCCAGGCTGACGCTCTATCCACTGAGCCAAACCTCCTAGGGCTGGGTGCTTTTTCAATGTAAGCATTGTCCTAGGTCCAAGGAGGAACTATCCAGAAGCCCTGTCCTATGGCTGTTTCTAATTTAATGGGGAAAACAGTTTAGTACATTATGAGTACCGTATTTGCCGGCGTATAAGACGATTTTTTGGCTCTGAAAAATATGCCTCCAAGTGGGGGGTAGTCTTATACGGCGAGTATACAACAAACTCTGTATTTTGAGTGGAAATGTTAGGGGGTCGTCTTATACGCCCAGTCGTCTTATACGCCGGCAAATACGGTACATGTGTGATTTAATAAAAAGCAGGACTTGAAAACTGCATAGCAGTCTCAGGAAAAAAGCACTGGGGGAACACAGAGAGGGAACATTTGTTCTTGCAGGGAGATATAAGGCAGGCTTCATGGAGGAAGTGGCCTTCAAGCTAGACCTTGAGGCAGAGAGGATTTCAGCAGATAGAAGCGAGGGAGGTAATTGTTCCGGGTGGGGACTACCGCAGATGCAAGGCATAGAAACGGGGGCGAGGTATGAACTGTATCACATTGTCACGGTGGTGGTGTAGAGGACATGTAGGAAAGTGTGAGAGCCGAGCATAGAAAGCCAGGAGTCCCAAATCATCCGAGACCTTTTTTCTTTTTAAATATATTTCATTGATTTTTTTACAGAGAGGAAGAGAGAGTTAGAAACATTGATGAGAGAGAAACATCAATCAGCTGCCTACTGCACAGCCCCTACTGGGGACGTGCCTGCAACCAAGGTACATGTCCTTGACTGGAATGACACCTGGGACTCTTTTTGAAAAAAATTTTTTTAATTGATTTTTTACAGAGAGGAAGGGAGAGGGATAGAAAGTTAGAAACATCGATGAGAGAGAAACATTGACTAGCTGCCTCCTGCACACACACACACCCAACTGGGGATGTGCCCGCAACCAAGGTACATGCCCTTGACCTGAATCAAACCCGGGACCCTTCAGTGTGCAGGCCGACACTCTATCCACTGAGCCAAACCGGTTAGGACAAGACCTTTTTTCATAATAATGACCAACTATTGGTTTTTAGCATTTGATTTACATGTATAGAACTGGTTTTGAAAATAATTAGGTTAGCAGGATGGAAAGACTAATGATTAGAAACTTAACTAGTTCTGTTGCAACAATATAGTGCCTGAGAATAGTTATTAAGTCAATTATAACTTTTTTAGCATTAATCTAGCACCCTCCCATGTTTATTTCTCAAGGTAGGAGAGAAAGGGAAGAAGAAACTTATATATATCAGCTGCCACTTAATTGTTCTCTCTCTTTGTTAATCTGTACCCGAGGATATTTTTTCCATTGATTTTTTTTTTTAGAGAGAGTGGAAGGGAGGGAGGGGGAGGTAAAGAGAGAGGAGAGAGAGAGAAAGAGAGAGAGAGAGAGAGAGAGAGAGAGAGAGAGAGAGAGAGAGAATATGAATCATCAATGTAAGAGACACATATTGATTGTTTCCCATGTGCACGTACCTGTAACCCAGGTACGTGACCCTGACTAGGAATTGAACCCACGACCCTTTGGTGTGTGGGCCTATGTGTGCCATGCCAGCCAAGGCTATTTTTCTCATTTTGTAACCAGTCCTCTCACCATATACTCCCCCGTGGCCTGCACTTAATTAAAGTAGTAGCATTATTGTTTCATTAAGAGAGATGTTCATGTAGATAACAAAATAAAAGTTTGTTTTATTTTGTTTCTAGGTGTTTGCTTTAGAGGCCATTAGAACAAAGAATCTGGTAACATATTTTCCTTTCTTCCTTGCAGGATATACTTTGGTGAAGTTCAGCTGAATGGCTTAGGAGAAGGTATGTATTAAGGTTGAAAAACATTTGTAGTGTTAAGAACTCTCCTGATTTAACAGATGGGCTTTGGTGCTGCCTGTAATAATATGCAGCTTATGATTTTAATATGTATGATACAAGTAAGGAAAAGATAGGTATGTGGTTCCAGGTGCCACCAGAAAATGAATAATTTTCCCAGCGTTCCAATAACTCAGTATTGTTTCTTATTCTTTATACAGTTGTCTGTTTCCTGATTTTCTACAATGAGCATGTTAAATGTTTCTGATGAGCATCCATTTTGAAAAATTGGAAATGAAACTGAGAAAATCAGGAAACAGCAAGGCCCTGGCTCATTTCCATACTCAGTTCTGGGGTGGCAGCTTGAGTGGGCGCACAGTTCCTTCCTAAGTTTCAGGTGTTGGTGACAAACTCCCGATGCCCCTTTGCTGTCTCATTGGGCATGTGACAGTCCAGGCAGGATTGGTTAGGACTTGCTAAAGCTTTAGGATTAACAAGGTTTTACCTCTTTAAAGGTAGTTTTCTCTGAAAATAGGGTGCTGTTTCCCTTCCTAATATTAGATCAATATAGAATTAATTGAAAGAAAAAAATCACACACACATGAAATTGAGGCACCCAGGGTGCTACTGGATAATGCCAGAGGCAGTATAGGCTGAATGATTCAAGGAGTGAGACTGGGGCAGCACCAATATTCTCTGGGGAGGAAGCTAATTATCTGTCTCTTCTCCTAGGTTTCCAGACAGTTCGTGTCGGGACAGTGGGCACCCCTATGGGCACCATCACTCTTTCTTGTGCTTACAGAATTAATTTGGCATTCATGTCCACAAGGTGAGGAAAGAGCATTGGAATCCGAAATAACTCTTTCAAAAATATTAATGTTTCTTTCGCCCGAACTCCATAGCTAAGCCTGCTGTTCAGCTTTGCCATTGCTGAAATCAGTTCCCTTCTGAAGAATAAAATCAAGAGAGAGCCCAGTTTCATCGGAAAATCTTATTGTGTCTCCCAGAATCAACCATGTGGAGATGGTGGTTTATAACTTGGGATGCTATAGTTAAGGGTCTGGTGGTTCCTGCTAATAGATATTCGTTGAGGGGCCCTCTGAGGACTTCAAGGAGCTGGTAAGGCATTCTAACAAGTACTGCAATCTGCATATTGCGTTACAGGCAATTTGAGAGGACCCCACCTATCATGGGGATTATCATTGATCACTTTGTGGACCGTCCCTATCCCAGCTCCTCGCCCATGCACCCCTGCAATTACAGGTGAGGAATGGGAAAGGCACTTTCCCATACTGCAGCTGCAGAAGCATCCATCGGGCACAGGTACACAGGGTACCTTTATCAGCACTCACTGATGGGCCTGGGCACTGATGGAGGCGCCACATGGAGAGAAATGGAATGGCTAGCTTCCTTTTTTGCTGTTGCCTAGAAGGTACACCCAAACTTGGCGTATGCAGAATGTCTCACAAAATTCTTGGACATGTTGAATCTTAACAGTAGTGATTTGCCTTGGAGACAAGAGTGGCAGTAATTTGTGGAATGTCTTTGGCAAATCAAATGGTTTTTAGGTTATCATTGGCACAGTTCAGTTATTCATGGGAATCAAATATCTTCAGTTCCCAGAAAACAGTTCTAGAATTCTCTAGAGGTTGGGATAGATGAGTATCAGGAAAGGATACTGTCTTGATGTGAAGGACTTCTGAAATTGGGTAAGTTTGTCTTTGGAGTCTAGACTTTTGTTTTACTGTAGTCTGTTGCTGACAGTTCTTTGATCCCAACACTGGCCAGACTTAAGCAGATATTCTCAAATGACATGTCAAGTAAGATGTTTGGGTTATAAAAAAAAAAAAAATCCATTGTCAACCTCTAGATGCTGTTCTCTGGAAAGTAAGTTAGGTACAAAAGCTAATTTAATGTGTGTGAAGGACATTATAGAATCCACGGATCACCGTTATTTCTGTTGTCCCAATTTAGAGTTAAAGAGAGTCTTGTTGTAAAGCTACCTATATGGGCCTGGCTCTCATGACTCAGTGGTTGAGCATTGACCTATGAACCGAAAGATCAAGGTTCGATTCCTGGTCAGGAAAAATGCCTGGATTGCAGGCTTCATCCCCAGTGTGGGGCGTACAGGAGGCAGCTGATCAGTGATTCTCTCTCATCATTGATGTTTCTATATTTCTCTCCTCTCTTCCTCTCTGATAGCAATAAAAATGTATATTAAATAATAATAAAAATATAAAGTTACCTAGACGGTTTGGTTTGAAATTATGAAGGACTTAGCAGAGCTCTCTTATTGAATTCTTATGAACTCTGCCAAAAACAAACTTGCATCTCTTTGTGTCCTTTCTAAAATCGACTGCCATCCCCATAACATTCATGATTTCCTTTCCCCTCACTATAGAACCGCTGGTGAGGACACTGGAGTAACGTATCCTTCTGTGGAAGATTCTCAAGAAGTGTGTACCACCTCTTTCTCCACCTCGCCTCCATCCCAGGTAGGGGGAACAGGTTCTGGGCTGGTGGTAGTTATTTGGCACATATGGGCCTAAGGAAATGGTGTCAAAATTTAGAGAGGTTTTGTTGGTGGTGGTGGTGATTGTTTCAAGGGGTTCTTTTATACAGTGAAGAAGAGCCTTCTTATCCAGCAGATAATATTGCAGTAACCATTCTTAACCCCATAGTACATGTATGTAACCTTCCCTTCCCAGGACATATTAAAGTTCCCTAGAAAAATCAGTCACAGCATTCCCTATGCATTCTCATACCAGAGAGATACTCTAACCTACCCTTGTTAATGTGGAGCTACTTCTCATTTGAACTGGTAAATATGGTTCCCAATAACGGAGGAAGCACAGAGGGAGCCAGTAATTATTCAGCATATTTTAGCATTTTGCCGGTTAGAAATGAGCAGTGCACTTTTTCTTTTAATTTTTTAAATTTATAAAATGTTTTATTGAGTTCAGAGAGAGGGAGGGAGAGGGAAAGAAACACCAATATGATAAGAGAGCATCATTGATCAGCTGCCTCTCCTGCACACCCCCTATTGGGATCCGGCCGGCCACCCAAGCATGCGCCCTGACTGGGAATCGAACTGTAACGTCCTGGTTCATGGGTCAGTGCTCAACCACTGAGCCACACCAGCCTGGCAGTGCAGTTTTTCTTAATAGTGGACACAGATTTTTGCCTATCTGCATTTCCTCTCTGAACATTTTTAACCATTTACTTTTCCACTTGAGTCCATCTCCAGTGACAAACTGAATTTCAATAAAACAAAGGCTCGAAACAGTGTTCTTAGATTCCCAAGAGGAAGCACCTATGTGGACTGAGACTGCTTCCGCTAAGGAATCCTTTTTGCCAGCTGGCTGAATTTCAGGGCACATTCTTTCCTTCCATCCCAAGTCTTTCATCTCCTGCCTCATGCGTTGCCTGCGGGTCCCTGCTTTGCCTGCCCAGCATCTCTGTTCCGTGTCATTTGACTTTCACATTAGACAGTTTCTTCTAGGCCAGTTCAGCTCTACTTTCCTTTAAACCGGGCCCAGAGAATCACCATCTGATTTTGGGGACCCAGCAAACTAATTTATCTATCCATAGGTGTTTATTTTTTTTGGTTTTTAAATTAAGCAAAAATTCAATTTTATTCCATCCTGGGTTGTTAGGAGATATTGGATTAGAATTATGTTTCTAAGCTGTTTCAGAAGCAGAAGTTAGGCACAAGAGCTAATCTAATGTGTGTGGAGGACATTACAGAATCCACGAGTCACTTATTTCTATTGTCCCAACTTAGAGTTAAAGAGGGGGCTTATCATAAAGTTGCCCAGACAATTTGGTTTAGGGATATTATTATTCCTCTCTCCACAACAATCTGTAGGCATGAGTGCTCTGGGGGTAGCTTCTGGTACGCTTACTGACATAGAACAATGCTGACAAAAAAGGAGGGAAAGCCCACTTTCTTAATAGTGCACGTTAATGGAAGTAGATTACTTTTTAGATAATGAAATGTGAATATGTCAAGTTTAATGTTCTTTAAAGTTTTGTTTTATAAGTGATAAATTCATAAATAATAAAGTTGTGACTTGAGAGGTATGAGGGATGGTGCAGCTGGGCCTGAACAAATCAGTTTGTCTGTGTGATAGAGAGGGAATTCACCCCGCTCCGAAAATAAAGGGAAGTTAAGTCGTTTCTGCATGGGATGTTTGAATAAAAGTTTGTTGACCTGTGTAAGGAGAACCTATCTTTTTTCGTGGCATCAGTCTTGTCACAGTTTAAAGGTAGATCACACCAAGATCTTATCAATACTGAGCACCCCAGGCATGAGTCCTATTCCTATCCCTGACCACCTCTAATCAAGGTTGGTACAATTTGGTGTAGAATTACTCATTTTGAACAGAGAGAGGGAAAAATCATTTGCCATCAGGTTTCCTCATTCCTATAAATACTGAAATAGTTTCTTCCTTGGTTTAACTTAGGGAATTGCTTAGTTGTTCAACAACTTCCGTTTGAGCTTCTGCGAGAGTCCAATAAACACATGTTAATGTATGTTTGTTTCACCAACAAAATCAGGATCATGTTGTCATTTTGAGTCAAGAAATAGTTAACAGTTGTGATCCTGAACCTGCTATTGTGACTTAAGGTCCTACTTTCAATTCTAAGCATTAATGAGCTAGTTGGTGAGACTTATTAAAGATGGAAAAGCAAAACCCAAAAATAAGAATAAGAATACACACGCGCGCACACACACTCAGCCCTATGCCTACATCTGCACACTAACTCATCTTCCCTGGAATGATTGATGCAGGAAAGTGCAGCTGGGTGCCTGGGTATTTTAAAGTTCCCGTCAACAAAGGTCAACTTTTTATTTTCCCCCAAAGGTCAACTTTTTAAACCTGTCTCTGAAGATTCTGAGTCCCCAGAAAAAGTCACTCTACCGTTTTTAACCCGGTTCCTCATTCCCCCTGAGAACACCTTTTGGCTGCTCTTGGGCCCTTCCTATTGGCTGCCCTCTCTAATGTCCTCCCATCCTCTTGACTAAAGACGGGCTGAGGCTTGGTTCAGGGTTCTCTGTTTTGCCAAGTCATCCCAGCTTGACCCGGCTGTGTTCCCCACCTGCTCACCGGGGAGCCACGCATGCGGTGGAGTGCCCTGGGGTAAACGTCTCACACGCGTCCAGCCGTCCTGTTGGGAAGGCAGTCACGCAGCGTTCTCCCCGCGTCACGCACGACCTCCGTTGTGCATTTTAGCCTCTGTTGCTACTGCCCCTTTGGAGTTTTTTCACTTCTTTTCTCAAGTCCCTTTTCTTTTTTCTTCTCTCGTTTCTCCTGTCTCTGTTTGTATCTGTGCACAGTGTGTGTTTACTGTTACAAAGGCACATTTTCAGACCCCTACTCCTGTGGTGACGGACACCCTGAGGGTCCCCATGGCAGGACTGGCCTTTTCCCATCAAGTGAGTCCACTGGGAAGAAGGGGATAAATTAGATGGCATCTTTTTATTTTAAAACTGTAAATAAAGTACAGGATATCGCTATTTAAATGTCCCCAAGTGTTCTGTGGGTTATTTTGAGGCTTGGTAATTGATTTTTAACAGGACATAACCATAGCAAAGAGCAGCCCAAAATAGGGTTTTTCAGTTGCCCCCTCCCAATGACGTGGAAAATACATGGAGTTATTTATATCTTCTTTCCAAATAAACAATCCAAGAGCGGTATTCTTTCTTTTTCAACAAAAATAGGAACCGTCCCATGCCCAGAGGTGCGGGAGGGTGTGATTAGAGAGACGCCTTCTGTTCCGAAGGAGAAAATAGGATGACCTGAGGAAAACTGATGACTTTGGCTCCAAGTTCTGCCCCAGCCTGTGCTCCACAGACCTGCGGGGCTGGACGCAGAAACAGTGAGCTGAGAAAGGCTGTGGCAAGCAGTCACTGAGGCCTTTGAAAGGCCACAGAGCTTGGAACCTTAGTCCACTGCAAACAAGTCTGGTGTTTGTTTTTTTCTTCTTTTTTTTTCCCATCTAAAAAGAAATGTCCTGGTCTGTCCTTAACCATTACATCAGGCCTCGTATCCTGAGGATGTAGGCTGGGACCCATTCCTCCCTTTCTTCTGATCTTGACCACTAGTCATGCTCCAGGATTGCCTGTTTTTTCCTCCTCTTTTCCTCTGCCCTTCTTTGTTTTTCTCCTGCTTAGCTCTCAAGCTCTCGCCTTTCCTATCAGCCTGCTGCCCTGGGCGTTGGATCAGCTGACCTGGCTTATCCAGTAGTGTTTGCAGCTGGCTTAAACACCACACATCCTCACCAGGTATCTTTGAAGGTGGGGCAGACCCTGGGGTTCCCCTGCTGCCTCCCTGCCCGGGGCAGTTGAGGGGCCTCTTGAGATACCAGTTTCATTCTTCTAAGTGTTTGGAGGCGAAGCTCTTCTGTGACTTTGGAGAACTAATGTGACTCTGAGAGGAAGGGGCCTCTTAAACTTCCGAAAAGAAAGATAGCTTCTCCCTCTTTCCTTTTCCTTCTGTAGTCAGTGCCGTGCATGTGTCCCACTAACTGAGCCCCAGGGAGGATAGAGAGGCAAGGTTCCCTGCTCAGTAGATGGCAGCATTGGTGATGGAGAAACGCAGACACCGATACTATCCTGCCAGGCCGTGAGTGTCTTCTGCCTGAGGCTGCCACAACTCACTGTATTTTTTTTCCATTTTCCCCTAAAGCTCATGGTTCCAGGGAAGGAAGGTGGGGTACCTCTTGCTCCCAACCAGCCTGCCCACGGTGCCCAGGCTGATCAGGAGAGATTGGCAACCTACACCCCTTCTGACGGGGCCCACTGTGCTGCCACCCCTTCTAGCAGGTGAGTTCCCGTCTTGGCTCTGCTGATGCTCAGGCCAGGGAGGGGCGGGCTTTCTCTGAAGCAGGCTTAGTTGTTATTGGTAGAAAGTGGCTTTCAGCATTGGCTCAGGCTTGGCTCCTGGGCCCCAAGTGTGCATTCCTTTAAGCTCCGATTAGAATCTCATATTGCTGCTGGTGTGGAAGGCAGCTGGCCAGGCTTCACTGCTAACAGTAAACAGCAGGCAGGGGCTTGGCTCTTAACACCTTCATCCAGTGAGGGGGGTTTCCAGATGTTTTTCTTTTACCCAAGATTTATTTTCGTGGATTCGGTCTTCATTGTTTCCTGAGGAGCAGACAGGGTGTTTACTGCCATGGTGGCATCTGTGATGGTGGTCTTTTTCTGCTACGTGAGTTCTTCATGGAGGTCATTTAGAAAACTATTTTTTCTCATTAAATATTTTAAAAAATATTTTAAATTGATTTTTTACAGAGAGGAAGAGAGAGGGATAGAGAGTTAGAAACATCGATGAGAGAGAATTGTTGATCAGCTGCCTACTGGGGATGTGCCCGCAACCAAGGTACATGCCCTTGACCGGAATCGAACCTGGGACCCTTCAGTCCGAAGGCCGAAGCTCTATCCACTGAGCCAAACTGGTTTCGGCCTCTTTAAATATTTTTAAAATCTTTTGTCTTTTTTCAGTTGCAGCAGTTGATACATTCTATGAAATTTAAATGATACATTGGTTAGGTAGGAAATGAAAGTTTTCATAATCCCAGCTTACAAAGATCACCACTGTTCCCTCCTTGGACAAGAGGAGAGGATTTCAGAAGAGTTAAGTAATCAGCCTCAGAGCAGTTAGCTTGCAGAGCGGCTGGCACAGGCCTCGCTGGGCTCCTCGGACTTAAGTCCTGCTCACTCTTTCCATGACACGGAGCTCTCCCGTGGGAAGATGAGGCTGTCCAGATCTGACCTGCCCTCCCTTGACTGGAAGTCCCCAGAGGTAATGACGTTGATTGCCCTGCCACATCCTAAATGAACTTGTGGATAATAGAAATTCCTGGTTTTTGTTTTGTTTTCTCATTCCCACGGTGGAGTGGTGGGAAGGGAATTGTTTGGGAAGGTCACATTTTTGCACCATCCATCAGGAAAAAAATGATTACTTTCATTCCTGACTTCCCAAACTTCCATCCTCTTATCTCTCCCCCTGATAGGTAATCAAAGGAAGAGCCTATGAGTCCTGTTACACTCTGGTTTTTGAGCCTCGACTCCTGGGATTAAAGACAGGACCCTGTATAGGAGGTTCTTAAATGCAGAGCACTGACCTTCCCTAAGTCCTCCTGTTGGCTGGAGTCCAAGGCCACTTGGAGTTTATAGCCTCCGCCCCACCTTGAGCCCCTGCTTTTGGCCAAAAGAGCTTTCCTAGCCTCTGCTGCTCGCAGGGCTGTGGCTGCTGGTCTGGCAGCCACAATATGAGCCCTTGTTTCTCTGCTTGGAGCGCCCTCTCACCCAGGACCCAGCGTCAGACTGGAGGGCCACACGGGTCAGTGGGAACAGAGACTGAATGTATCCTTGGCCGGAGGGATGTGGGGAAAGGGCAGGATAAGGAGCACAGAGGACCCCAACCCCCGCAATTTGTCGTGGGGTAAAAAGCTCTGGCTCTATAGACAGTTAAACTTGGGACTCTTGACTTGGGATAACGTTCCTTGTGAGGTAAGGTTTAAACTTCAACGTTGTACTATACCATCTTACTGCATTTTTAGATAACTAAGTAAAACAAAAACGAGATGGAAAGCAGCTAAAATCTTGAGTCTGTCTCTGTAATTAATATTTAAATTACAATTTGGGGGAGCTGCTTGCCTATATGTGTGATTGCTATATGCATGGTGACTGAAGCTTATGGTATTTCATAGAAGCTTTACACAATTGTGACACTGAATTTCGTTCACATTTGCATAGTTTTAGTTGTTCCAGGAAATGTTTGCCTCTGCTCTCAACCTAGAGGGCAGGGTGACAGTGGCCGCGGCCAGACCACACAGTGCCATTGCCCACCGAGTGGCGGTGGGGCAGTTCCCACCGAGGCTGCAGCCCACAGCGGGCGGGTTCATGGGGAACCGAGGAGACTCTGCTGTGGGTTGGGAATGAGTACCAACATTACATTTCTTTTCCAGCGAGGACACTGAAACAGTATCGAACAGCAGTGAGGGACGCGCCTCTCCCCATGATGTCTTGGAGACCATCTTTGCCCGAAAAGTGGGAGCTTTTGTCAACAAACCCATCAACCAGGTGATTTTTCTGCTGTTGCCACCAGTGAGCCACGACTGCGTCGGGCCTTTCAGGCGGGTCTCTTAACTTGGGATTTGTGCAGCCTCTGACTGTGTTTGAATTGTGTGTGAGAGAGAGTTTTTGTGAAGGTGTTAGTAACCTGTGAGACCCTCCAGAAGTGAAGGACTATTTGTTGGAGGCAGTAGGAACGGCACCAGTTGTCTGACTGGTGATGTCAGTCCAAACCTGGGTCCACCAACCTCGGTACTTGGGTTCTGGCTAGGAAAGAATTCAGAGCCAAGACCCAAGACCCAAGCTCTAAGAGAACATTTATTGGGTAAATTACAGAGGTAGAAAATAAGTAGTTCTTAGTACCCCGTTTCCCTGAAAATAAGACAGTGTCTTATATTAATTTTTGCTCCCAAAGATGCTCTAGGCCTTATTTTCAGGGGATGTATTATGTTTCCATGAAGTAGGTCTTAATTTCGGAGGATGTTTTATTTTCGGGGAAACATGGTAGAAATGGGCTTAGGAAATAAATTATGGAGATAAAGGGATGCCCCTTGGAGCTTGGAGCGAGGAGGCTGCGTGGGGGCTGAGGAGAAAGGGGAAGGCCCCAGGGGCTGTGCACCGAGTTCCCTCAGTCCTAGGAGTTGTAAGGGTGGAGGTTTTAGGGGAGGTCCCCGGGGAAGAGCTCAATGAAATATCCAGTAGCTTTCCAAGTGTGTCCATTCAGGGTTGTGGTCTCCGCTGATTGTCCTAACCAAGGTGGGACTTGAGCCAGTTAAGTGGAGACAGGGTTGAATTATACATGAACATTTATTCCAATAATGCTAACGGTATTGGGCAGCAGTAGGTCATCAACGAAAATCTGCTCTGCAACCCCCCCTCCCTTAAGTCAGCTGGGTTATATTGGGTGGGACAGATTATTATGGGCAAAAGGAATAAGAGTGAGTGTGCAGGGTTATGACCTGTGTGGGGAAATAGGCAAAGCAAGCTGGGGCGGGACTCAGTTGTTTGGGCAACAAGGTTTTTAATAGTTTCATGATAATAGGCAGTTCTTGAATGAGAATGGACTGCATTCCAGGGTTGACTCCCAGTCCCAGGGCATACTACTCCCAACCAGATGAGAATGTGCTTTCTGTAATCAGAACAAAACAATCACAGTTAACAGAGCATGTTAATATGTCTTACTTTATTTCTTACTAGAGGTCTGGTGCTCGAAATACATGAACTCACGGGGCCTGGGGGATGGGGGCGGAGAGGAGTCCCTTAGCCCTGCCTGCACCCTCTCACAGCCTGGGAGCCCTTGGGGAGCAGGCCTAAGCTGTCAGTCAGGCATCCTTAGTGCTTTGGTGGAGACAAGAGAGGCCTCCACCACCACTGCTGGCCGCTGCAATTGCCTGCAGTGAGCCTGGCTTCTGGCTGAGTGACTCTCCTCCTGTGGGAGCGCACAGACTACCAGGAGATAGCTCCTGCATCGAGTGTCTGCCCCCTGGTGGTCAGTGCACATCATAGCTACCAGAAATCTGAGGCTCTGTCAATTTGCATATTAGCTTTTAATATATAGGAAAACTAAAACTAGTCCCTGATAGTCTCTTTCTGTCCTTAACACCTCAGCCTAACTCAATAGGAGGTTCCTCTTTGGCTCTGCCATTGAACAGTTGTCACTGAGTTACTGTAGGTCAAGCTTCCAAAGCTGACATCCTGAGGTATTGGGAAGCCCTAACCCCTGCTTAGGCTGCGGGCCTGTGATGGGAGGTGTGGAAATTGAAGGATTTCCAACACGAACCTGAGGGGCAGTGCGGTCAACCTGGTGCAAACTTGCGGGCCTCCAGGCTTTTGGCAGCTTCTAGGGAAACATGGGAGCTGGATGAGGGGCAGGCACTAATACTCTCTCCGGTGTCTTTTCAGGTGACATTGACGAGTTTGGACATACCCTTTGCCATGTTTGCTCCCAAGAATTTAGAACTGGAGGATGCTGATCCCATGGTGAGTCGAAAGTTTCCCATGAGATGGTCTGGGAGTCGTTTGCCCTCCTGGGCACACCACTGTTCCCAGACCATCAGCCCTGCCCGAGCCAGCATTGCTCTCTTACCGAACCCTCCATTGTTGAGAGTAACTTGCCCCCAGCACACAGAACCAGCCCCTTCCTCTGCTTTATCCTGCACCAGGTGAATCCTCCAGACTCCCCCGAGACCGAGTCTCCTCTCCAGGGCAGCCTGCACTCTGACGGCTCCAGCGGTGGCAGCAGTGGCAATACCCATGATGACTTTGTCATGATCGACTTCGTAAGTTGCCTTCACCTTCCTTGACCTTTGCTGCCAAAGAGGAAATAAGCCTAGAGGCATCTTTGCACTCTAAGGGGACGCCCTTCGCAGGGAGCAGATGGGCCCCCACTGGGCAGTGTAAGTGGGAAACCTGCCCCATAGCCTGCTTGAGGACGTTTGGAGGCCAAAGAACAGGAAGGCATTTTGTGCCATGTCTTTGATTGACATCGTGCAATTCAGCTCTAAATGGAGATTTCCCAGGAGGTTCTATTCATGTCTGAATGGATAGCCCTGTGCTAAAGAAAGGAATTTAATGGAAGGTGACATAACCCTAACCAGGGAAGGGGAAAGGAAGCAGGATTAGAATTCAGCTGTCCAGAAGAGAAAAGTGGTGGGGCTTCTCCCCCTAAGATAAGCCTGGAGCAGCCTTTTCTTTGATAATTTACTGGAAGGAAAGAGGGTTGTTCATCTCTGATTTTCCTCTGAGGTCCTCAATGTAGTGGTAAGCTAAATTGAGTCTGGTCTTATTTTTTAAGAAACCGGCATTTTCTAAAGATGACATTCTTCCGATGGACTTGGGGACCTTCTATCGTGAATTTCAGAACCCCCCTCAGCTGAGCAGCCTCTCCATAGATATCGGGGCACAGTCCATGGCTGAGGACTTGGTATGGAAACCCCTTCCCCACCCCATTTCACCCTCTCACCTTCCTTCCCCCTTGATGTCATTTCTGCTCCACAGACCTGAACTTTTTCTTCCTGTCATTACCCCCTCTCCCATCATCCCTGTAAGAGGAAAGAGACACTGTTAGACCATTATCTTCTGGGTTTTTTCCCTTTCATTATCTTCTTTTGATTGCACTTGAGATTTGCATTATGCCTGGCAGTCATTATCTTGAATTTGCTTGCACTCACTTCCTGGCTTTGCAGGGGCTCAGCATTCCTTACACACTCCTGTTCCGGCTTGGTGTCTTCTTGTTGATGCCACTGAGCCAAGCTGCTCCAACAGCTCTCCCCTTCAGCTGTTCAGCCTGCCAGGCAGATGCCAGGTGAACAGGGCAGAAGAATCCTAAGGTCCTGGGCATTGGCGCTCTTGCTCTCTCCTTAGAGAGCCATTCCTCAGCTAGTACTGCTTCTGTTTAGCCAGATGTCCTGATACTATCATTGCCACATCTGACTTGGGGATTTTCTTTCCTGCCTTGCAATGCCAGGGAGTGTCCTGGACAGTCACAAGCTTTAGGTGTCCGGTGCCACGAGATGTCAGGGTCCCTCTGCCTGAAGTGGGACTTCTTCTCCAACATTGAAATTACAGGGGGATGATCCTAGAATAGGAATCTAGGAATTGCTGCCCTTGTTTTGCTGTAAACAAAAATGTAGTAATAACAATGGAGTAATAATGTGATTATTATAAACATTTATCAAGGCTTTCTAGGTGCCAGGCATTTTTGAAAGTGCCTTATGCCATTCTTCAGCAACCTAAGAGGTAGGTTGTCTTACCTCATTTTACAGGTGAGAAAACTGGCACTGTGACCAAATGACTTGCCCACAGTCAGATTGAGCTTGCAAAACAAAGCTTTGATCCCAGAGAGTCTGGCTTCTGATTTTAGCCAGTGGAACCCGTGCCCACTATCCCCCCCCTCCCCTCACGCTTCCCTCCCCCCCCACACACACTTTGTGGGAGGAACTGCCAGGAAGCCTCTCAAAGTGGCATTGCAGCCAGTCCTTGCAAAGCTGCCCGGGCGGTCCGGTGTGTCTGGGCCACTTTATAACTTCTGAGGTAGGAGATTGTCCCACCTCTTCCAAGTGCCTGTCTGGAAATCTGTGATCATTTTAACTCTTCACATGCAAATTCTTCAATGGAGATAGACCACAGGATTTAGGGTCAGATTTTTTTTTTTTTTTAATAGTTGATACCTCCGGGCAGTTAAATTTAACTCCTCTTGGCTCTGTTTTCTTTTTTATTCTTTTCCACCCGTCTCTAACCCACCCCTCCTCTGCTGGTGTCAAGATGCAGGTGCCTCGGCCTCACTGCAGACCTGCTGAGTCGGGGTCTGTTAGGAGTGGCGGGACTGCCTTGTTCGTGTCCCAGGGCATTTTGATGTCCTGCACAGCGTGTGAAAACCTTTAGTAAATCTTAATTTTGAGCACTGTAAACCTACTGTTCAATTCTAGTATCAGTCTAATCTTTGCCAAAAGTATTTCATATTTAATTTCTGTCATCCTATGGGTGGTGTGGTCCTTTTCTATATCATTAAGTGTGGGGTCACCTTGATTCCCTAGGCTGTTGTGCCAACCCCCTCCCCAAGCCCCACAGAACCCTGAAGCCCTTTGTTTGCTGCCTCCTCTGTCGCCCTGCCTCCTGCTCTCCCGGCCCAGCACTGCTGAACTGTGCCCCCTCCTCAGCCCGGGGTGACGGGGCTGGCTCTCTCTTCAAGGCCCCCTGATGAGCAGCTCTTCTCTCCCTCTGGCACAGGACTCGCTACCAGAGAAGCTGGCTGTGCATGAGAAGAATGTCCGAGAGTTTGATGCCTTTGTGGAAACTCTGCAGTAAAAGTTGGTGTCCTCGAGTACCAGCAGCCTCCCCTTTTTGTGGTCCCAGGAGACAGAGAGCCTCCCACTCACCAGCTGTTCCCATTCCTCGTCCTGCTCCAAGCCAGGTGGAGGGGAGGCTGGTTCCCCCGTGGGGACCCGGAAGTCCCTGCTCTTGCCCCTCCTGGAGATTTGGTGGCAGTGTTCAGCCCTGTGAGAGCATGTGCGAGGACTCAACCTCTGGCCTTGGAGATGGGGAGACGCTTTGTAACGAAAGGGCCCTCGGCGGGGCCTGCTGCTTCTGTTCACAAAGACAGCCCCTCGTTCTTCCTGCAACTGGCCCCCGCCTGCCGCCGTGACCGCCAACCATTTGACATTCCAGCTGGTGGCCCAGAGATTGGTGTGGAGGCAGAGGGAGGAAGGGAGGCAGTGCTGGGAGGAAGGAAGAGCTGGCTCCTCAGGCTCTGTGTCTCCTTTGGTTCTGGTATCTTCCTCTCTCCCTCCCTCTGCCCCTGCACTTTTGGCAATAGGACAGGCCTTCTGCCCAAGATGAGAACTCAAAAGTCAGCCGTTCCCACCCTGGAAGGTTGCGCCACCCTGAGCCGACGGGCTGAGCAGTCCTGGCGGCTGCCCGAGCTCAGCTCCTCGGCTCCACGGAAACCAAATCCTGTGGCTCTAGGGTTGGAGTCACAGCAGTTCTCTCCCCTCCCCTCCCCCGTTGCTGCTCCTTGGTTATAGAATATGGTATATGGTAAATATTTATTACTTTCAGAGAGGTCAGATATTTTATAGAGAAATTATGTTTGAGGTTAGATGTTTTCTCTTGGGGAAGGCGAAGGGCCTCTTCCCGGGGCGGGGCCTGTCCCTGTGGAGGTTCCCCAGATTCCAGGTGGCTGCTCTGGGGGTCTTCCTTCCCACACACAGAAGGTGGGAGCTAGGAACAGGGCTGGTGAGGGCAACACACTTCCCAGACTTGCTGCGTTTGCACTGACAACAGGCTTTCCCTTGGACACCTGCATGTCCCGGTGGGAGCCTGGGATCTCTCACGGGCCTTCCGCGACTGGCCTGCTCTGGCAGCGAGGAAGCCGTGTGTGCTGTATGGGGTGACCCCCAGAGTTGTGCTGCACATGGTGCCCAAGGGCATCATGCGGTGGGCTGGGGAGGTCCAGACAGGCCCCTCCTGGGCACTTGCTTCTGTCTCTCAGGGCTGCGTTAGGGGCCCTCTTCCTCCTTTCACCTGGGCCTGGCCACTCCCTTCTAATCCCACGGTCTGTTTCCTGCCTTGAGGTTTACTGGTTCCTGGTTGAGAAACTAAAGCTGGCACATGGTTGACTTACCCCTTCAGGTGTTGTTACTCGGGCAAGTCGAGTGCCTGGCCTCACCCTAGGCTGCCCCTCTCCCAGCCTCGCTGGTAGTCTAGTCTTGGCCGTGGAAGCCTAGCCCGCCCTCTCCTCCTGACCCGCCAGGGCTGCTCACTGGCAGCAGCTGGAGCACACGGCCCTCTGTTGCCTGTAGGAAATGCATGTGATACTGTCCCCACCGACAAAGCTGACCTCCGAGGGCTGGGTGGGCCCGGATGCTGCCTCCGATAGGCTGAGCCCCGCCTCTGTGCATGTGTTCTCTGCCCCAAAGACATGCTCCCAGCAGTGGCCCTCCTCTCTTTGGGCCAGAGCACCCCAATCCACAGCCCCGTGGATTAACCTCACGGCCCAGTGCTGAGGAGGGTGGAGGCTCATTGCAAGTTATCTCTTGCCTTCCTCCCCACCAGCCCGCCCCAGTGTCTCAGCCACTGCCCTTCTGAGGCCAAGGACGGAAGGTCCCGAGTGCACAGACCGAGTCAAAGCCTTTGGCCTTGATGTTCTGATTGTTGGCCTGTGCAGGCAGCAACCTTTCTTCAGGACCCCATCAGTGAGAGGCCACGGAGGCCGAGCCAGGGAGGAGCAAAGCAGTGGTTAAGGCTGGCCCTTGCCCCTCAGCCCTGTTAGTGAAAGGTAGGAGCCTAGACTGACTTCTGCAGCACAGGGGGTGGGGCTGGGACCAGTCATCCGTCTCCAGGGGGCAGAGTCCCGCCCCTCCTCCAGCTACCTTATTTGGAAATATTGAGTTATACTTTAAAATGTATTCAAGAGATTTCCAATAAATTTTTTTCTGTACTTTACAGCTTCCTGTCCTGCAAGTTGTTTAAAATCCTAGCCCCACTGCCTCCCACTTCTGTGCAGGCCACGGTCAACCACAGGCTCCACGGGAGGGGAAGAACGGTGCCATGTAGCTCAGACAGGCTGCTCAGACACAGCTGTTTTGACTCTGGGCATGTGGCCCCCTATCAGCTGTACAAGCTTGGGCTGGTCGGGAAAGTTCTTACTTAGAGCCTCCTTTTCCTGGGTTGTAATGTTCCCGTTTCAGGGCTTTTATGTGAATATTCAGTGAGATGATGTGGATGAATCAGATGTGCATATTAAGCACCCCCACAGTAGAATCTCCATAAAATGTAGGCCAGTCTTCTCAGCTCTATTCCCCCTGTATACATCCATCACCATGCAGCCTCGCCTGGAGGCAATGGCTGGCTTTGACTCTTTCAAAAAAGGCTTTGACAGTCTTGCATGTTTCTAGTAGAAGCCAGCAGGGGGTGCGAGGCTCCCCAAGCTGCCTGGGGTCTGTTTGCTGATCAGCGTGCGGGGTTGTGGGTGAGCAAACCAGACTGAAGGGAAGGGGTTGGGTGAAGAGCAGGGAGTCAAGGGCCCATGCCAGTTTGTGGAGCTGCCCAGGGCACTGGGGTGGACCCTTTGGGGATTTTTCCTGTCTGGCCCCCCGGAGACTAATGCAGCAGGCATCTCAGCCCTGGCCCAGCGGCGCTCCCGCCTCCCAGAAGGGAGCTGGAGTGGAGCCAGTGTCCCAGGGGCAGAGGTAGTTGTAGTGCAAGACACCAACTGCCTGGCAGACCTTGGCAACTGCTGCCTGGGTTGCCTCCAGAGCCTCTCAGGCTGAAGGCAGGCCCCAGGACAGAAAAGGGCTGGTTAGAAAATTCTAATGGCAGTCCAGGGCTGAAAAGATGGGGCCTACCCACTGTAATGGGCGGGGGGAGCGCTTGCTTGTTTGTGAACTGCACACAACACTAACCAGGTGCCTGACCATGCGGCCAATCAGGACAGAGATGGTGAAACCCTGGGCTAGACATGGTGGCGAACTTTCCCTGGTGTCCTGACCTTCAATTGGGAGCCCCCAAAAGCAAAGTGTTCGGTGTCCCCGGGTCTGAAAATCGTGTCCTACCCCTTTAAAGCACATCCCTACAGTCCATCCCGCGACCTGTTGTTGCTAAGGCAGAGGTAAACCGGCTTTTGAGTCACTCAGCAAGAGGCCTTGCCAGGAGCCCAACCCAAGTAAACAGCTCTCCATCTCCTGCTCGCCTCCTTGTTGCCCTGGGTCACATCCCCTGTGTTCTAAACAGTCACCCAGCTCAGAGCGGAGAGCCAGTGAGAGAGGCCGCCTGTGCCTTCCGTTCAGTTACCTGGACGAGGGCCACAGTGTGCAACGGGACTGGCTCCCCGGCGCTCAGTGCCAGTGTTTATAACCACCAGTCCTGACAATGTGGCTTGAGCCCGCAGCTCTGGCCCAGCTCCCCCAGCCCAAGCGAGCAATGACGAGTAAACAGAACAGGCCCAGCTCGGGCTGCGCTGCCTGATTGCTACTGGCAGGCAAACAGCTAACTGTTGGAACCTGACCTTGACCACTGTGCCAAGGGAAATTCTGGCCTGCCCTCATAGTAACAAACCACTCTTTAGAAAATTGCAGTAAAGCACACATAAATGTTACCATCTTAACCTCTAAAGCAAAGCAAAACCTCAAGAGAGGAAAGGAAAACGGGGCCTTCCATGACGCCATGTAGGTACCTGGCGGTGGAAATGAGGCTCTGAGGGTAGAGGGGGGTGGTCCAATGAGGGCTTGTCCCAGCTGCTGCACAGGTTGGGAGTGGCGCTCTATTCACGGGGCACTGTACTGTACACATTATTTCTGGTCCTCAGATGAAGGAATGGTCTCAGAGGTGGGGCCAATTTTACAATTATCACCAGTGAGAACTGTGGCAAGTGATGGAACGAAGATTCAAACCCTGTCTGAGTCTAAAACCCGGGGTGTTGTCCACCAAAGCCCACTCCATTTGGGGGACAGAAGAGTCCTTGGTCAGAGGTTACTCACATGGCGGCTAGTTCGGTGGTGGGCAAACTTTTTGACTCGAGGGCCACAATGGGTTCTTAAACTGGACCGAAGGGCCGGAACAAAAGCAACCTGACCATGATGGCACTCTCATCTTGGGCTTCTGGTGAAGGAGCGGAGGGGAGAGCAAGAGAACCCTCCGCTCTTTCGGCTCCGCGGGCCGGATAGAATAGCCGAACGGGGCCCTCGGGCTGTAGTTTGCCCAGGAATGCTGCAGGTGCCATCACTGGAAGGTGACTGTTCACACTTCTCAGCCTGGAAGGCTGACTCATGCCCAGAAAGCTGGCCTCATACCCACTCACACGTGAACCAGAGGAGGAAGGGGACCAGACGAACTGGGTGGGACCCTGAGGCCCCATCTTCTCTTCTGCTGCCACACGCTTCCCACCCAGCTCAGGAACTCCATGTCCACCTCTTTACTAGTCAGATGGGCAGTTTCCATCTCCATTTTTATTGAAATACAAAAAGTGCAGAGGTGAAATACATGATTGATGCCAAGGAATTCATGAAGTGTGAATGTGTACACTTGATTCACAGTACAAGCCCTTCCCCCAGGCCCTACTAACCAGTAGGGCAGGGGAAGGGGAAGACCAAATAGATCCGTAGGCTCCCAGGAAAAGGGACTGAGAACACCTGACACACAAGTAGGGCAGAAAGCTGAGGCCTGCGCCCAAGCTGGAGACACGAACAGAACCAGCAGCCAGCCAGGTACCAGGATCCTGGCACACCGGTGCCCTGGGAGAGCGGCCGAAAGAGTTGGGCGGTCAGTGAGGACCCCCATCATAGAGGCTCCAGGCTCTGGCCAAGGCTGTGGGGACAGGGTCACTGTTCAGGGTTTTCCATACTGCCAGAAATCACAAAGACTACAGGAGGGAGGGGAGGCATTCTCAGCGTTCACCAGGAAGGAGTGTGATTCTAAAGGACAGTTGGAATGCAGGACGGCCATCACTGGAGTCCAGGCTGTCTGAAAGACGACAGGGTCCCGGGACCCCTACTGCCTGGGGAAGGTTGCTAGAACTAACTAGCAAAATCTCTGCCCAGTAGGAGGAAGGAGCCACCAGAGACCAGTGTGGCTCCACAACACACAGGACTGCAAGAGCCTCTGGCCTAGGTCTGTCCTTAGACAAGGCAGAGAGGCTGAGCCCGCTCCCCTGCTGAGGCGCCGGGGGTCTCTCAGGGTGGGTGGGGGTGCTGTCTGTCTCAAATGGATGCTAGCACTCAGCCATGTCATCCAAGCTGCATCCAGGCAGAAGCAGGGGGTTAGAACATTCCGGGGGCAGTGCCACGTGGGAGGAGCTGGCCAGGATGTGTGGAAGAGAAGGCAGAAACAGGAAGCAGGTTCCAGGCTGAATTCCTTAGCCGTGGACGTACCCATGCTGAGGAGAGGACAGAGCAGGGGGCTTGCACCCAGGCCTCCACCCAGACAGAGAGGAGCCTCGGCAGGGCCTGCCGAAGCCAGCTCAGCCTTTCATTCCCCGGCAATCAGGGGGGGCGGGCCAGCCCAGCTACCGCCCCAGCTGACCGTGATTTTGGCATCTGCAGTTGCCAGGCAGAGAGGCAGGAGAAAGCAGGAAAGGGTTGCTGGAGCCAGTCCTCCCACCGGAAGAGCCAGGGCCCTGCGGGAACCAGGGGCCCAAGGAGGCAGGAGAAGTATAAGGCGAAAAAAATGTCTCATGGTAACAGCAAGGCCCCCAGGGCCGGCGAGGTGGACTGGAAAGAAGGGGGGGAGGAGCTGCCCGCTTGGCCGGCTCCAGCTTCTCTCTCCTCGGGCCTCGGGGCCCCTTCCTGGGCAGGAGCCCTGGGCTCCTCTAACGCTGCTGCCAGGAGGAAGAGTCCAAATGGGCTCCCGGGGGAAGGGCTGTCAGAAGGGGGCTGGTGGGCAGGGGCTGGGCTCAGAGCCCCTAGGAGTCAGGGGTAGGGAACAACTCCCCTTGATGGTCCAGGAGGAACTTGGTAAAGGTGTTGATGGGATTGATGGCCTTGAGAGTGATGGCAGCATCCTTGGCCCACAGCAGGTTAGGGCCAAAGACGACAGCCAGGTTAGTGTTGGTCATCTTGTTCTGGTCACACTGAGCGGAAACCTGTGGAGGGACGGCAGAGGGCTGCAGCAGGGCCGCAGACACAGCTCCCGGAGCAGCAGGGCCGGCGCTCCCCCTCCCTCCTCCAGGCGAGAGGCAGGCTCACCTGCACCAGGAAGGCAGTAAGGAAGCGAAGCACCTGGTAGTTCTCTTCGGGCAGCGTCCGAAGGACCTGCAGCGTCACCTCCACTCGCTGGCTCTCGTCAATGTCTATGGAGAACGGGGGCCGGGGTTACAGGGGCCCAAGGCTGGCTGGCTCGGGGAAGCCCTCCCACGAGACTAGAGGGGAGACCCCAACCAGACCCGCCTGCGCCAAGGCCAGCACAGACCCGGCAGAAGCAGCTCAGCCCTGGGGTGGGAGAGAGCACTCACTGAGGAAGCCCACTACGTGAGGGTAGAGGTCAAAGGTAAGCAGGGGCTCAGGAAGCTCCCGGAGGAAGGTCTTGAGGATGACCGCTGGCAGGTGCAAGTCGTTGTACTGGTCGAAGTCCACAGGCAGCCCTGAAGGTGGGAGGGGAGGGGTGGGGGGGAGCTGGGTGGAGCCGAGAGGCCGGCGGCCCATCCGGAGGCCCAGGAGGCCCCTCAGGGTCCTCCCGGAGAGCCTCTGGCACTGCCTTCACCACTCCCTTATGACAAGCCATCTGGGTGGAGTGAGACCCCAGCAAATACCAGTTATTCCTTGTCTCCAAAAGACCCTGAACCCAGGACCCAGAGCCTGACCGATGAGGGAACAGGCCCGGAACACCCAGCTGGGAGTAGCATCATGTTATCTTAGCAGATGCCATAGAACAGTAGTCGGCAAAGTCATGAGTCCACAGAGCCAAATATCAACAGCACAAGGATTGAAATTTCTTTTGAGAGCCAAATTTTTTAAACTTCTTCTAACGCCACTTCTTCAAAATAGACTCGCCCAGGCCGTGGTATTTTGAGGAAGAGCCACACTCAAGGAGCCAAAGAGCAGCATGTGGCTCTCGAGCCGCAGTTTGCCGACCACTGCCATAGAACCTTTGACAGAAACAGAACCTGGGACCCTTGTTTATAGGGCAGTGAAAGGCAAAAGGCAGAGAAGCCCCTAGCAGTCACACACCTGCCCACAACTCCTCACCCTCCACCGCAGCGCCCACACATGAGCCGGACACGCCCAGGACCACTCACCCATGTTGTACTTCTGCTGTACCTCTCGGACAACCTGGGTGTTGGCAGACCTTCGGAAAATCCCTTCAGTGGTGAGAGCTGGGAAACGGGGGGCCTGGTGAGTCTCAGAGTTCTGGGGTACATGTAACTCCCCACCATTCGGGCTCGGGGTTCCAGTCAGGGTCAGTGCAAGTGCTGGTGCACATGGGACCCCTCAGCCCTGCCTGGCAGCTTCCGGAAGGGGCTGGGGACCCGGAGCAGGTGGGCCCTGGCACTCACCGTTGGCCTGCAGGTGGGCAATAGTCTCTCGGACCACGAGAGGAATGGGCTCCTGCTCTGGGTTCTTCTCCTGGAGGCTGCGGGCACAAGGGCAGTGAGCGGGGTCCTCAGCCTGTCCTGGGCTCCAGGTGCCAGGCCCCCCGTTCCCATACTCACTGCTGCAGGGAGACCCCAAACTGCTGGTTGGGCAGTGGGGGCCGGGGGGGCATGGGCTTGGGGGCTGTTGCAGGGCTCTTCTGGGTGGACTTCAGGAAGTCGTCATACCTGAGGAGCAGACGGGACAGTCAGGCTACGATAAGCCCCATTTGTCAGGCACTTCCTGAGCTCCTTGACATAGGCTAGTTCATTTGACCCACATAACAACCCAGCTTTACACAGGAGAAAGTGAAGACTTTAGAGAGATCTAATTCGGCCCAGACGGTGTAGCTCAATGGTTGAACGGCAACCTTTGAATTAGGAGGTCACTGTTCGATTCCCAGTCAGAGCACATGCCCAGGTTCAGGCTCAATCCCTAGTGGGGTCCATGCAGGAGGCAGTCAATCAATGATACTCTCTCATCATTGCTGTTTTTTTCTTTTTAAAAAAAATATATTTTATTGATTTTTCACAGAGGAAGGGAGAGGGATAGATAGCTAGAAACATCGATGAGAGAGAATCATTGACCAGCTGCCTCCTGCAGACCCCCCACCAGGGATGTGCCCACAGCCAATGTACATGCCCTTGACCGGAATCGAACCTGGGACACTTCAGTCCACAGACCGATGCTCTATCCACTGAGCCAAACTGGTTTTGGCATCATTGCTGTTTCTATATCGCTCCCTCTCCCTTCCTCTCTGAAATCAATAAAAATAAATAAATAGGTAAATCCAGTCACTTTAAGTGACAGAAACAGAATCTGAACCCATACTCTCTCCTCGTGTGCTGTCTCTCAGTCATTACATTTGCTTCCTCTGTTTATCCTGGGATCCTCAAGGCTTCCTCTCCCCTTGGCTGGCACATCCCACCCCACAAACATGACACACACGCACACAGATGCCCCCCAGGGGGCGCACACAGTCCCTGCCCGGCCTCACTTGAGCACTTGGCGAGGGATCCCTAGTTGCTCCAGCTTCACGTGCTCGCTCAGCTCGCTCAGGTAATTCACATAGAAGATCTTCTGCCCAAACTTGAAGCTGCCGAGGGAGGAAAGGGCAATGGTGGGAGAGAGCACTGGCTCCGGCAGGCCGCCACTGTCCCCTCAGCAGCACAGCCAGACCAGACAGAGCCGAGCCCCAAACGGAGTGTGCCCACGATGCTTGGCCTCCCCCGGCATCTGCTTCAGAGTTCAGGGGGGAGCACGGGAGACCGCCCCGCCCTCGGCCTGCTCACCTAATGAAGGGCTTAAAGAGGATGAGCAGGGTCTTGATGAACATGGTGGGGTGCACGATGTACAGGGCCTTGATGTTCTTCTTGTACCTGTGGAGGCAGATGGGAACTCAGGAGTGGGCGTGGCAGGGGAGAAAGAGGGTATGTTCTTAATGTGTATCTTCCGATTTCACTCCTTACAGCAAGCTTGCAAAGTATCATTGCTGCCCCATTTTGCAGATTAGGAAACAGAGGCTCAGAGAGGTTAAGTAACGTGAAAGGTCACAGAATGAGCAAGTAGAGAAACAGATTTGAGCCCAGGCTGTTCCAACTTCAGATTCTTTGCATGTACCCAGGTGTGAGCACCTGACTTCCCGTGGCATGGAATAAGCTCCTGCCCAAGCACAGAGCTGCCCAGAACTTGACAGAGATGCCGGCTCCAGAGCCACCTGCTCCAGGCCCTGGACCCCACCCCTGGGCCCCAACCCACTTCCGGTCAAACTCCCGGTAGGCATCGCGCAGCCAGCTGAAGGAGGGCTTGTTGTCGCTGGTCAGGCCGTGGTGCAGGTACAGCAGTGTGTAGTCACTCTCCACGTACTGGTCCAGGGTGTGCTTCAGGTACCTGCAAGTGAAAAAAGACCTGCTCAGGCCCGCCCTGTACACAGGTGGGGCCCTGTAAGCCAGAACCTGGTGCCCCGGGAATCTGCTTATATTAAACCCCCTCCCCAAGACCCCTGGCCCACACTGTCCACCTGGCTGCATAAGCAGTTGCCATGGTGGGGCTGGGCTGGGCGGGACAATAACAACAACAGCTCTCAGCGTTGAGCACTGACCAGGAGTCTGGAGACCAAAACTCTAACTGGAGCCCTCTCACATAACGGTAACTACAGTGAACATGGGAATAACGTTTCCCTCACAGGATATCAAATCGATAACGATGATATTCACCATTTATCAATATTAAGCTTTTATCATCTGCAAAGCACTTATTATCTCATGCCTTCCTTAAAACAATGAAGGCTGATATTACCTCCTTCTTACAGGTGAGGGCAATGAGGATTAGAGAGGTCAAGGGCATACCCAAGATCACACAGTTTATGCTGCAGCCTGGAGGCAAATTATCTAACTCCAAAACCTGCATTCATTTTTTCAAAGTTAATTTTTATTGATTTCAGAGAGGAAGGGAGAGGGAGAGAGAGATAGAATCAATGATGAGAGAGAATCATTGATCAGCTGCCTCCTGCATGTACCCTACTGGGAATCAAGCCTGCAACCCAGGCATGTGCCCTTGACTGGAATTGAACCTGGGACCCTTCAGTCCACAGGCCAATGCTCTGTCTGCTGAGCCAAACCAGCTAGGGCAGTGGTCGGCAAACTGCGGCTCTTTGACCCCTTGAGTGTGGCTCTTACACAAAATACCAAGTGCAGGCGTGCATGTACAGTGCGATTGAAACTTCGTGACCCATGAACAAAAGTAGGTTTTCGGCCTGGGTCTAATTTGAAGAAATGGCGTTAGAACACTCAAGGGGCAAAAGAGCCACATGTAGCTCACGAGCCTCAGTTTGCCGACCACTGAGCTAGGGCAAGCCTGTGTTCTTGACCACCATGCACCTCTTCAGCTTATACTTGAATTCCCAGCACAGGCTGTAAAACACTGCCTCTGAGAGGGGATCGGGGAGGCTAGGGGATCCCCTTCCCTGCTCCGATCACTGGGCTTTTCGTGGACCAAAGAGCCACATCCCAGGTTCCCTATGCTCCCAACATATCTACCACTCCGAAGAAACACACAGAGTGTGGAGCCCCCCTAAGGTGGAGGAGTATAAAGAAAATGAACAAGGAATCCAGAAATGAAGGAATGCAGTGGAATGCCCTCTTTCTGGGTGGCCAGCCCCAGGCCTCAGCGGGGTCACTACTGGAGGCTGGGAGGCAGGAAGTACAGGGGCTTCAAAGGAGGTAGGCAAAGGAGAAAGGAGCCTGGCGAAGTGCCCAAGGAGGCATCTAAGTGTCCTGGTCTACCCTAGAGAAGGTGACTGTCACAATGGCCCATGGGGCTAGGCTCGGCCAGCACAGGCAGGTATAGGAAGTATCTAGGGATGAACTGTTACTCTGATTCCAATCACTATTATCACACAATACTTCACCCCTTAGATACATAAAAATATGGCATTTAAAAATATATTTTATTGATATTTTACAGAGAGGAAGGGAGAGGGATAGAGAGTTAGAAACATCCTTGAGAGAGAAACATTGATCAGCTGCCTCCTGCACACCTCCTGCTGGGGACGTGCCCGCAACCATGGTACATGTCCTTGACCGGCATCGAACCTGGGACCCCTCAGTCTGCAGGCCGACGCTCTATCCACTGAGCCAAACCAGTCGGCAAAAATATGGCACGTTGCAACTAAAAAATACTTGTAGTGAAAATACACTCATCCTTTGATAGATGTTATGGCCTCTAGGAGGGCAATAAATTGATATCTATCAGAAGCTATAAAATGTTCCTACCCTTTGACCCTAAGAAAAGAAGCAGAGATGAACAGAAACATTTTTGTAGAAGGCTATTCACTGTAGCCCATTTTATAATGGAAAAACAGCAACAACTGAGCCGCAAGCAAGCTATGCAACAACAGAGAATTGCTTAAATAAATCACAAGACATCTATAAATAGAATACCTCACAGGCTGCTCCCACAGACAAAACCAATCTGTGAAGTGAGATGTCTGAACAGTGGTTGCTCTTTGTGGTAGTGACTAGAAGAGCGAAGGGAGGTTGATGGGTGGGGCTGACACGGGTGGGTCCAGTTTTTCAAAATGTATCAAGTGGTATACACAATTGGTTCAGTTTTCTGTATACATATGTCAATAAAAACCTTTAAAGGATGTCTGATGAATGTTTAATGCTCAGAAGATAAAAGGATTACATAAGATATAAAACTGACTATAGAGCCTTGTATATGCTATAGGCAAAAATAGGAAGCAAATGCACTAAAATATTAACAGTGGTTTTCTCTCTGGGTGATGGGGTTTATGGGTGACTTTTTTATATAGTTGTGCATACTTTTCTTTACAAATGGACATGATGGCATTTCATGTATATATATATATCTTACCTAATGCTCACAACAACCCTGTGAGGTGGGCACACTTCTTACTCGTATGGGGCTCAGAAAACACCCACCCCCACGTACACAGCTGGTAAGAGGCAGAGCGGAAGTCTAATCGGGCTCTGCATCCAGCCGCAGGCGCTTTCTGCTTCAACCCCCAGACCTGGTGACAGCTGGGAAAGCCAAGCTGAGGGAATCTAACTGGCAACCAGAGGACAGGCCTGATCCTGATGGACGTGCCTCTGCTCCCAGTGGGGACTGTGACCAGGTCAGGTGGGGGAGGGGAGATCTGTGTGGGACAGAGGACAGGAGGGCAGAGGGCTTCCTGAAGCCAGAGGAAGCCCCAGAGTGGGTGCCACCTCACTCATCAGGCTCTCTCCTGAAAGCCAGGTGCTTTCCCATCCCCATCCTCTGACTTCCTCCCATTCGGACTATTATCTGGCCAAGAGTCTCTCAACTGCCTGTCAGATGTGATAAAACCAGAGGTGGAAGGGGTGGAGGGACCCGTGACTCAGCCACCCTCAGGCTGAGCTCCTTGGCCTACTCTTGGCTGGGCCATGTGGTGGGCCTGGACCAGGCTCTGGCCTGCCTGCCCGAGGAGCTGTGGAAGGAAGGGTTCAGGAGGCCAGAGAGGAAGATGGCACACATGGCTGGAGACTCGGGTCTGGCCCTGGCTCACTGGGGCTAGAGACTCAGCACTCAAGCCCTTCCCCGTCAGCTACTGAACCCCTGGACTATCCTGACCCCTCACTACACCCCACGGGCACAGAACCATTCAGAACTGCAAGGAGTTGGTATGGGCAGTGCAGACATCCAATTTCAGGGAGCACTTTCAAATCGTCAGGAAGAAGTGCAAGATGGACCTAACCGGTTTGGCTCAGTGGACAGAGTCTTGGTCTGAGGACTGAAAGGTCCCAGGTATGATTCCAGTCAAGGGCACATGCTCAGGTTTCAGGTTCGGTCCCCAGTAGGGGGCGTGCAGGAGGCAGCCGGTCAATGATTCTCTTCCATCATTGATGTTTCTATCTCTCTCTCCCTCTCCCTTCCTCTCTGAAATCAATAAAAATATGTATAAAAAAAAAAGTCCAACGGTACCTGTACACACACTGAGGAGCATCAGGAGCGCAGTAGGGCTCTTCCTCCGTGGAGTCCCTCCCATGCTGTGGGCCCCGGGCTGTCAGCCGTGGCTCAGTAATGAATGTTTATTGGAACAGGGCTTGTCAAACTCTTTTTTATTTTTTTCATGTTTTTAAAATACCTTATATGGTAAAACTACAGCAAACATTTTTTGCTGGAAGAAGGAAAATAAACGCTCTGGTTCTAAGGATGATGTAAGCTCCCCCTGGCTCCTAATGGCACTGCAGGGTAGGCTGACTTTCACCGTGGCTTCTGCAGCCTCAGCATTCGCTCCAGCTAAAACCACACTAAACATGCACATGAGGAAACAGAGCAAGTGGAAATGCCCCCTGTTACCACTGGCTCCGTAACGAGCCACTGTGTACTCCAAGTGGCAATAGGCAAGTTGAGAAGGAAGCTGAACCGGCACAATGAAGCAGGCACTGCTACAGTGACAATGGTATGGACGATCAATTCTGGAATTGCCCACTTTCAATAGAACTGTGAGCTCCACGGAAGCAGAAATCTTTCCTGTTTCTCCATGGCTGTGCCTGGCGCCAACAGACACAGGTGACCGAGCCCCCAGCAGGAACCTCCCCGCGGTTGCCACATTCAAACTCCCGCTTTTAATCAGCCTCTTGCCTTGCATCAGGAGATTTCAGACTAACCAGAGCTGTTTTATACATAAAGGCAACAGTATCCACGCAGATACAGATGCCAATGGCACCAAATAAGATAGCACTTCTTATGCATATACATGGGGCACTACAAGCACATTGGAGATAACCAGATTAGCCCTCTCATTTGGACAGGATTTTACTTTTCCAAGCACTTTCACACACAGTATCCCACTCCTGCAAGGAAGGAGGGCTGTATGAATATTCCCTAGGAAAAGTGAAGAAAAAGAGACTTAAAAAGGTGAAGACACTTGCCAAGGTCACACTTGCCAGGACTAAAAACCAGGTCTGACTCCTAGCCCAGGACCGACTCCCTCAGGAGAGGAGGGAGGCCGGGAGGGAGGTGGCCTGGCACCCCACTCGGGGAGGGACAGTAAGGAAAACAGCATCAGGCCAAGCTGGGGATCTGGGCACGGGTCCCCTCACCTTCCACACGGGTACTCACCCCAAGAGCTTGCTGTGGTCCAGCTGGTGGCTGGGAGGCATTCGGCAGGCACTAAACACAATGATCTTCCGCCCATACTTGTCATCTCCTAGATTGGAGAAGATGGAGCATGGTGGGTGAGAGATGAACCAAGAGGAGCAGGCTGAGGGCCCGAAAGGTGCCAGGCCTGGAGACTGGTACCATTTAAGACAGCGGCCAGAGCGGGCCACGCAGACGCACTCTGGGCAGCTGCCTGCACTGGAGGGGGTGTCGCTGAAGGAAGAGGACAGGTTGCTCTCAGGGATACTGGGCTGGGTATAAAAAAATAACATGACTTTCAAAAAAAAAAATCACACCTGGTGGAATTAAGCCAAATGTCCATCAACATTGGGTAAAGAAAAGGTGGTATGTCCATGCAATGGAATACTGTTCAGCTATAAAAAGGAATGAAGTGCTGATACATGCTACACTGTGAATGAACCCTGAAAACATTATGCTAAGTGAGAGAAGCCAATCACCAAGAACTACACATTGTATGATTCCATTTCTCTGAGTTATCTGGAATATGTAAATCCATAGAGACAGCAAATTAGTGGTTGTCATGACTGGGAGAGGGCAGTCTCCCGTAAACAGAGACTGACTTGATTATGAACACGGGGTTTGAGTGGGAATGGATGAAATTCTGGAAGTACCTGGAGATGGAGATACACTAGATTGTGACTACTAACTACCACCAAACTGTACAATTAGGAATGGCTAATTTTATATCACACCCTTCAAAGCAACTGTCTTGCCAAGGAGTCACCTTAAAAGTCACACTTATTTCAGAAGCATCGCCTTTAAGCAGTGTGTATTTGGAAAACCTCACTGAGGAAATCAGCCTGATAATACAATAGCCTCTCTCTCTCTTTTTTCTCTTTGTTAATCCTCTCGTAAGGATATTTTTCCCATTGATTTTTAGAGAGGAGAGGAAAAGAGAAAGAGAAAAACACTGATGTGAGACACATTGACTGGTTGCCTTCCGCACGTGCCCCAAACAGGGCCAGGGATTTGTGTCCTTGACCAGAAACAAATCCTTGACCCTTCAGTCTGCAGGCCAACACTCTAACCACTGAGCAACTGGACAGGGCAACAGTAGTCTCATTTTTAAAAAAATATATATATTTTATTGATTTTTTACACAGAAGAAGGGAGAGGGATAGAGAGTTAGAAACATCGATGAGAGAGAAACATCAATCAGCTGCCTCCTGCACACCCCCCATTGGGGATGTGCCCGCAACCCAGGTACATGCCCTTGACCAGAATTGAACCTGGGACCCTTCAGTCTGCAGGCCAATGCTCTATCCACTGAGCCAAACCAGTTTCGGCAGCAGTTCTCATTGTGACCACTAACAACACTTTCTGATTTTATTAGAATTATTAACCACACTTGCCTCTAAATTCTGGACATTTCTAAAAGTCATATCCTTTGTTGTTAAGGATATTCCAAAGCACATGAAGTTGAGAGGAGTTTGTCGTGTTGTGGGAAAATGTTCATTTGGATGGAATGTGTCTGGGATGTTTGTCCACTAGTCATAATTTGAAGGTCTGACCATCATGAAACCAGGGAGCTCCTGAGACATATGTTTTTCCTCCCCAAAAGTGAGATGCTCTTCTAGATCAGCATGGATTAGGAACCCCAAGCAAAGATCCATGGGGACAAGACCTGGTCCCTACCTTCCCTTCAGCTCCACCCTCATGCTTCTCCAGAACACCAAGCCACATTTGCTTAACCCTGATTGTTTCAGAGGCAAATAGAAAGACCGCTGACACAGCCCACGAAGTGCAGTGAGTCTCTCCTCCATCTCCCTCTGAGGAATAAGGATCCCCCAGGCCTTGCTGAGGGTCTTCTCCATATTTAATAAGCCATGACCTTGATGGTCCTTCTTGGTTAGTGACTTCACTCAGGAGTCAGCGCTTTTCCAAGTGGCTGCCAAGCCTCTGACACTATTCTCTAGGGCTGGGGCCAGCATCTATGGAGAGGCTGAAGGAGGCTTCTGGAATATGGGCAAAGTGGGCCCAGTCCCTGCAGGCCACATTCCTTAGAATGGCTCACAGGATTGTCCAGGCTCCTGCCTCTCCAGGCTCACACTGTGCACTCTTCTGTCACAAAGTGCTCGCAGCCTTGTGCACAGTAGGCTGTTTCTCATGCTGGACAGACCTTTCTCTGGACAATTTTGCTCCCCTCCTCTAGGCTAAGTCTTCTGAATCCTTAAGACTCACCCAAGGCATAATCTCCTTCCAGAAGCCTGTGTCTTCTCCTCCTTCCCCTAGGCAAGTCAGCTGTCCCTTTTCATGGCTCCAAGCATGAACCATTATCCATGACGCTCTGACTCTCCTGCATAATTGTTCATGTGCCTGTCTCCTCTATTGGCTTGTGACAGCTCCATCTTTGAATCTTTCATGCCAGTCCAGAGCCAAGCATGTGGCAGGTATTCAGTAAATGCTGGTAGTCCGCACAAAGACATCAGTCAGAATTACTCAGTATGCATGCTTCTATTTCTGGGTTTGTTCATGACCTCTGGGTCATCAGACTGCTTCAGGCAGTAAGTTTCCCATAGTCTGGGGCAGAATCTCTCCAGACTTACAAGTAGAGAAACCTCTGCAAGCCTGTGTGAGGGGGAGAGGGTACAGTTCATTTTGCAGCAGGTCTATTTTGATGAACCGGATATCACTTGCTCTCTCTCATACCCTAGCCTAGATCCTGGTGCTGGATTCCTTCCAGGCCAGGGGGAAGGGGCAGCCCCTGGGGTATACTCTGATTCACTTCCGATGGGATCTGACAGTAGATGGAAGAACAGACTGGGGCAAAGGATTAGACTGGCCAGCCCAGCCTCATGTACAATCTAGAGCTTTGGAAACCCCTGAGCCTCCTACTAGGATCCTGTGAAAGAAGGGACATCATTTGCCTACTCCCCTCTACACAGGAAATGCCCCGGATGTGGGATAAAACCCTGGGAGGAGCAAGAGATTCTTCCTATGCCTGCCCCCAACAGTAAGGCAGCGCTCACTGGCTGACAGACTTGAGGACTTAGGCAGGAAAGAAAGTCTGAGCTCACTGGGCTTTGGAATTTGAAGAGCTAGTAACTGGGTAAGCAAGCATTTGGGGTGAAGGGCCAGAGCCTGTGCTCCATCTCTCAGCGGGCCCACCACCTTGTAGATGGGAAACTGGATCCTCAACCATGGCCCCCCTGATGGGCATCCACCAGTGCCATGATGTCATACGAAAAATATTACAAGCACATGCATGTGTTCTCTAGGGCAGTAGGTCTACACTTTTCACATTCTCAAAGGCCAGCTTGAAGAACCACTTCACTGGCCTGGGCACTCCTCGTAGAAAGGAGTGTGTATTTTCCTTCAATGAATCCTCAGTGCTGACTAGGAGGCTCAATCCGGAGCAGATGTTCAAAAAAGGAAGGCTGATCGAAGTCGGGATGGGGGTGGGGGACAAAAGGAGAGTGGTGAGGTAAGACCCCCAGACAGGCGAGGAATGAGATATGGGCAACCTGAGGGTCTCACCCTCACCCTTCCTGAGTACCCAAGTCCTTCGGTGACCCAGGCATTTGCCAGCAGGCAGGGTGACTGCTGCTCCAAGAACATACGTAACAAGGCCCAGAACTCCCCTCCTGATCCGAGAAGAGGGTAGCCTTCTGCCCCGGAGACTGAAGGGACAGGAGCTGAGGCAGCACTAGGGTTCCCAGAGCTGGGGGAGGGCTCAGTCAGGAGGAGGCACAGAGCTGTGGAAAGCACCAGGAAAAGACCAGCCGCCTGAGAATGAAGCCTCTGCATTCCCCAGATACCGATCATGAATTCTCCCAGGGCAGCCGGGGTGTTAATCAGCAACAGCAGCTCCTCCGGCAGCCATTCTGGGAACTGCCGGGCAGCCCGGCCAGCCGCCGGCCCCGCCCACAACCTGCAGGGCAGGCCCAAGAGGTGGGAGGTGGGGGCTGGGCAAAGTGCTGGAGCCGGCTCATATAGCTGTTATATTGTTAAACTGTCAGGAATATTGCAAGACAGTTGACATCACGTTGGTAGCTTGAAATCTCCCACGGTAGAAATTTCAAGTGGTACAAATAATAGCCTTTTTTTTTTTCCCCTTTCAGAAGGGCCACCTCTATCAGCACACCACTGGCCAGGACCCATGTGGACTGAGTTAAATGTGACAGCGGAGCATGACAGCCACCGCTAGCGATAACAGAGGCCGCAGAGGAGGCGAGGACATAACTCAGCCTCCATTCCAACATGGGCTCTTTCTCTGGTTTCTAAGGCCAGGAAGCTGGCCCCCAGGATGTCACCATGGTCACATCTAACAGGTCTCAGTCTGGCAGTGCCAATCCAAACTCCTCTCAGCAGCCAGAGTCACAGGCATGGGGACAACCCCACCCGAGGGGCGCTGCACTTGCAGCACTCAGCTCAGGCTTGAGGGGCCAGCATGCGGGCCAGGCCATTGCTCAGAGCCAGCCACCTCCTCGCTACCTCTGTGGACAAGGCCCCGCTGTCCCTGAAGCTCCTTTCCCTGAGGTTCTGGATGTATTGCCACACAGCTGCTACCCATAATTCTTTGCTATTTCCGGCTCCCAGGCACCGCCCACTGCCAGCTCCCTGGAGTGGGGCTGCAATTAAGCTGCCCAGGAGCCCTTCCTGATTCACAGCCCAGAGGCCACAGCCCAGAGAGGCCAAGCAGGGAGAGCCAGGAACACACCTACCTGGCTGGGCCCCCTCAGGCTCCTCACACCCTGGGGAAATAGAAACATGTTGCAGCTCTGCTCGCAGGGGAACAGGGGTCAGCCCTGGGAGAGGAGCGGCCTGCTCTCCTTGTGACCTGGCCACAAAGGCCAGGAGGATGTCAGGATAGAGACTCCTTCACATCAGACAGAGCCCCCCCCAACCCCTTCCCCGCCCCTGCCCCAATCAGGTGCCTCTCTGATAGTGAGGAGAGACAGTTCTGAACTTTCAGGAGTCTGTCCTGCGTCCAGGTCAGGAAAGAACTCTCAGCCTGCTTCTGTCGGGGTGAGAGGCCATAGCCAAGGCCCCCAACCCAGGGTCCAGGAACACAGATGTCATGGGAATACCTTTGACATCAGGGATAACCTCCGAGCCCAGCACTGAGGAGAGGCCAGATGCCTTCTGTCCCCACAGCCAGCACCACACTGCCTGGGTCCAGAGACCACGTGCCCCCCGCTCCCCTGCCCATCCCAGTGACTCAGAGCAGGGCCATGTTGTCACTCTTGCTTATAGCTGTCTGGCCTCACCGAGGACCAACAGCCATTAGGAAAAAGAAAAAGAATCTTGCAATTAATGTCCTCTATTTAGCAGTAGGACCCTGAGGGCACCAACATCCCTGCTACCTCTCCTGGCCCTGGAGTCTTCTGGGTACTGCATTGTGAACAGGAGGTGGGAGCACATGGGGGCCAGCCTGGGGGATACTCTGCACCCATTCTCAAAAGGGTGATACAGCTGCTGGGAACCTGACGCTGCGGGGTCAGACTTCCTTCGAGGGAGGAAGGACTGGCACCTGCCTGCTCTCCAGTCACTGAGCGAGTAGGAAAGCTGGCATGAGGGCAAAGGAAAGGGAGGTAAATGACCACTTATTCAGGGCTAACTATGTACTCTGGGCCCTGACATACATTCACTATTGCAATTCTCTCAACAACGCTGCCAGGAAGAAATGAGTTCAGAGAGCAAAGCTAGAAATCAAACCAGGGCTTTCTGACTTCCAAGCCACTGGGCCACACTGCCTCCTACACACCATCTGCCAATGGAGACAGTGGGGTCACAGTTTAGGAAGTGGCTGCAGGTGAACAGACCAAATGGCCACCACAATCAGGTCTGTGAGTTTAAAGAATGGTGCTCAGGAGATGGAAGGTCAGGGGTCAGACCACAGAATCGGCATGGCCCCTCCCTTGCCCTGTAGTGCAAGGGGCTGCAGACGATGAGGAAAAAGATGCAAAATCGGGTGTGCTTACCTGCCACCTCCACAATCTGGTGCCGGGCAATGTCATAGTAAGGGTCATCCCACTTCAGGTGTGTGACAGGTTCCGGGGAGCTGCTTTTGGAGTCATCTGAGGGATATGGCAAAGTGAGGGGACAGTCTGGGGGGGCTGGCCCGGTGTTCTCCCTGAGACCTGTGCTCTCGGGCCCTCTCCCCATAAGGCTTGTGCTCCTAGCCCCACGCTGGGGCTGGTCAGCTTGCCCCCATCTGCCCTCCCAGCGTCTCCAGTAGGAAGGGGTCTCCCCATCGAAGGTGCCCGTAGATGCCTGAGACCCAGGGGTGCCCACCTGACTTGGGGAAGTCGGGCATTTCATCCGAAGGCCAGTTCTTCTCATCAATGGAGGCCAGCTTCAGCTGGTTCAGAGCCTGGCTGGTGTCATCCAAGGTCAGGTCGTCCTGCAGCTCAGAAAGCGGGTCCATAGCTGAGCCTGTCCCGACAGCCTCTCCCACAGAACCTGAAGAGAAACCTGGGAGAAGGCAGTTATAGGTGTAAAGAGGGTCAGCAACACCCTCTTTATACCTGTAATTGCTATAGCTAGACTCCTTCCCCATTCTTTTTATTTTATATTTTATTTTATTGACTGTTTACAGAGAGAAAGGGAGAGGGATAGAGAGTTAGAAACATCGATGAGGGGGAAACATCGATCAGCTGAGCTGCCTCCTGCACATGCCCTTGACCGGAATCGAACCTGGGATCCTTCAGTCCGCAGGTCGACACTCTATCCACTGAGCCAAACTGGTTAGGGCGTCCCACCCCATTCTTTCCTCCCCCAAGCTCCCTTGTCCCTGTCCCTGAACACTTCTCATCCTTGCCAAGAGTTCCATGTAGCTCCTGGTTCTTCTGGCGCCACAATTTTCTGACATGTTGCCAGAAAAGGCAGCTGGGCAGAGGATGGCACAGCTCAGTGCTGCCTCCAGGTCCTCCAGCTGGATGGGGAAGAATCGTGCCAGGCCCTGCGCTGCCTACTGCCCGCTGGTTCAGTCATACAGTCCCAGCTGCAGAGGGCAGAGGTCCGTGCCCCTCTCCTAAGGGGTCATAGAGCACAGAATGCTCCCAGACACTAGCAGTGATGGGGCAGAGGTGGTATAAAACCTAAAGAGCACATGGATGCTCCAAACCCCAAAAGGTCAGCTGTGGCCCTGGCTACTCTATCTCTGACCTCTGGCTTGGGGAAGAGGAGGTGGCCAGAGACCACAGGGGCCCAGGAAACAGGCCTCTGCTGGGTTTGCCCGGGGAACCAGGCGCAGAGGATGGAATCTGCCTGCCACTCATAGCAGGTTCCTGGGGGCCCCCAAACCTACTCTACTCTGCGGGAGCTCCAGGTGCTAACTTCAAGGTGGTGAAGGTCAACAGACTGTCCCAAGGGCTGGAGGGCACAGATGGGAGAGGGGGGAGAAGTTCATGACATCAGCAGAATGCTGAGGCTAGAGCAGACAGGGAAAGAGCCACTCGGAAACCGGGCTTGCCCAGGTCTGGGGTTTGGCCGTAAGGATGTGGCTGCACGCAGCCTGGAGCAGCCCTTTCTGCCCTCAGCACTAATGGGAGGCACACCCCTCTCTCATCACAAGCTCACCTCATGGGCAAGGGAGTGCAGTTTCAATTCAACCCCGTCAGTCTAGCCCCAAAGAGGCTGCTCTAAGCCTGCTGCATTCCTGGAGTCTAAAAAATGACATATATGGTCAGAGAGCCATCAGGGCAGATAAGGAGCGCAGACAAGACCCAGGCACGGGTAGGGAGAGAGAGCTGCCACCGGGGATTCAGACCCCGAGCACCTCTGGGCTCGGAGGTGGCATGACAACCTCCTGCACATGTAACAGCCAAGGGCTCTGGCTGGTAAACTGGTTCTGTGTAACTAGCAACAACCATCCTGTTACCGGGGCAACTACACCGATTCAGTGGCAAAAGCTGTTTCAAGCTACTGAGCCAAAGCTGAGCAGCCAATAAACAACCCCCACTTCCACCCCCCCACCCCGCTTTCCTCTTCTTCTCCTTTGGTCTTTTTTGCAACCCTTATCCACTACTGCTGTTACCGCTACATGTAAGTTCCTTCCCAAGATCATAAAAGAAGAATCTCTCCTATGGGAATGCATTTCTCCCAGGGAGTGCTGCTGTGCCCTCACTCTGGATTCCCTAGTTCCCTTCAACCTTCTGAGGCAGGCAAACCTCAGTCTTGAGGATTCCACCCCTGGTTCATCAACATACTCCTCCCTTGCCAAAACCGTTTGGCTCAGTGGTAGAGCATCGGTCTGCAGACTGAAAGGTCCCGGGTTCGATTCCGGTCAAGGGCATGTACACTGGTTGCGGGCATATCCCCGGCAGGGGGTGTGCAAGAGGCAGCTGGTCGATGTTTCTCTCTCATCGACATTTCTAGCTCTCTCTCTCTCTCTCTCCCTTCCTCTCTGTAAAATATCAATAAAATATATATATTAAAAAAAAAATACTCCTCCCTACATTCAACCAGGAGGCTGCGCCAAAGGCCCTCTCACCCCCCAGCTGGATATTAGGGACAGAAGGCAGCTCAAAGTAACCCTCTCCAGACCTGAGCCTTCTCTCCTTCCCTTCTTCCTGTCACTGCCCAGGCACCAAGAAGTGGTGCCCACAGCTCTGCCCACGGCTACCCAGAAGCCTTTCTGCACACAGTGGGCGCTTGATGCAATGAAAAAGGCAGGGGATGAGGTGTTTGGAGGACTGGATTACAGTCCTGCCTAAACCAACGAGTTGCAAAGATGCTCGGGCAGTCCTTTTCCTGGCTGGTCCTAAATGTCCTCATCTGTAAAAGGGAAGGCTCCTTCCACACATATAATTCTTCAGGGTCCTAAAATGCTGTGCTGAAGTGAACAACGGGACCAGAAGGAACAGCTGGTCGCTGAAGAATGTGTGAGGGAGGCGGTCATCCCCTAAAGTTTAAAAGGAGAACTTGGGAGTCCATCTCTTTTCCAGTAACTCCTCTATTCTGTCACTTCTCCTAGAACTGACCCCTGCTCCCCCATAACCTCCTCTTCCAAAATAACTAATCACAGTTGTTCCCGCCTCTCTCATCACCCTCCAACCCACAGTTGTTGCCCCCTGTGAGCCTGGAAGTTTAGCTCTCACTCAGCGGGAGGGCGAGCAAAGCCAGCGAGAGGAAATTCTAACATACGTGGAAGTGAAGTATGCTGGCTGCCTAAGACTCCAGGCACCTACACGCCCCGCTCCACTCTGCAGAGGACTCCTTCCTGGGAAGTTACGTTTTCCCTTCTCAGTAGGTAAACATCTGCCTTTATGAAATCTCAAGACTCACTTTTGGCAGTTTAGGCAGCTTTTACCTAGAGATTTTAACCTTTGGGAAGTCTGGACCTCTCAGAATCATTTATTTAAAATAATTTTTAATTGATTTCAGAGAAAAAGGGACAGAGAGAGAGAGAGAGAGAGAGAGAGAGAGAGAAAGAGAGAGAAACATGCATACTGAGAGAGAATTATTGATCAGCTGCCTTCTGCATGCCCCACACTAGGGAGGGAGCCTGCAACCCAGGCATGTGCCCTGACCAGGAGTCAAACCGTGACCACCTGGTTCATATGAACCTCTGAAATTCTGACACATTTTGTGGTCTTTCCCCCTAAGACAAAACAGCACTTGCATGAAATCTTGTATGCAATTTTAAGTAGTTCACATGCCATCTAAGAATCTCTGTTTAAGAACCCTGACGTATTCAGAATTACACCTGCCACAGTCATTTGTTGAATGACATACTGAATTAATTCACTTCCTAAGTGGAGAAGGGAACCAACATTTGTTGAGGGCTGTATGGCACCAAGAACTGGACACAAATTATCTATTAACTTTACAACAGCATCTAAGAGGCATTGTACTTCTGGGCCCATTTTACAGCGTGAGGACAGCCAGCTCCAGGAAACTAAGCAAATTGCCAACAGTCATAGAGCAGAGTCAAGGTTTTAACCCATGTCTGTCTAAGGTGGTCTCAATGGGCAGGTCAATCCCTCAATAGTTCCCCAAGTGACTGTACTTCATTCATGCGATTCTCAAGGTTCAGAGTTCCACAAAACAAAAACAAACAAACAAAACCACAAAATAAAGCCTCTCCCCTAATCTCCTCCGAAAAGAACGGAGGTAGCAACTTGAAATCGCTTTCTCTGGCGTTGAGATCGTCTTCCTAGGAGCTCCAAACGGTGAAAACGCAAATCCTACACCAGCAAGACTTTTCAAGTACAATCACGTTTGCATGGGGCCCCACGGTTTACAAAATCCGGATCGGGTGCACTGATTATGAAACCGAGATGAACGCCTGGCCTCATAGCAGGCAGGGTGAAAACACTTCCCCCAAATTTCTTTCTCTTCGCGTTTCGCGGGATCAGAGCAGGGAGCCCCTTTCCCTCCCATCGGCTGGCTTCGAAAACAGCCATCGGACCAGGACTTTGCACTAGCAGGGCAGGAGGAAGGCAGCGAAGGAAGCCGAGTCCTCTCCCTGCAGACCCGCGAGCGGGGCCGAATTCCCGCAGCAGGAAGGCCAGGCCCCCGGGTCCCATTCCACCCCTCCTCCTCCCTTCCTCGGATCCTCCCCGCGGGGACCGCAGCCCTCCCGACGGCCAGGCCGGTCCCTTCCCTTCCCCCATCACCACCCGGGGAGACCCCGCGCCCAGCAGCTCACCGCGGCCGCGCTCCGCTCCTTTTGCCACGCCTGTCAAAGCTCGGCAAACATCCGGCTCCGCCGCGAAACGGGAACCGCCTCCTCCCGGGCTCCTCGCTCCCCAGCCACTTCCGCCACACCTCCGGGCCACTTCCGACCCCTGCCCCGGGCCAAACTTGGCCTTTCGCGGAGCCCGCTTCCTGTCCGCGCCCGCCGGGGGTTAGGGCGGCATAACCGTCCGACGCGTCCCTCCCAGAAGGAGGCGGCTGGAGCGATTCGTTCCTCTTTCGTTGGTACTCGGACCTCCGGCGGCCCCCCGGAACCCGAAAGTGTCTTGTTTTCCGACCGGGTTGTGCTTCACCGGTGCTGCTAAACTCCCGGTGCTGGGCGCCAATGAAGTCCGACTCCTACGATGCTTTCCTGAGGGTAAATCCGGCCGTCCATGGCTGTTTCCGGGAGGAGCGGAGAAGGCGATGCTCACTTCCGGCGGAGGGGTTTTCCTGACCGGGGATGGAGGCGGCGGCGGCGGAGGAGCTGCTCTTGGAGCCGGAGAAACCGCCGTTCGGTGAGAGACCTGTGAGGTCGCCGACCCTTAGCCTTGGCCTTGGCCTAGATACACTTGACATTTTCCGGTCTACTCTCTGCCCCCGATCCTTTCCCTCCGGAGCCCGGGAGCCTCCTCTGGTGCCCCCAGTCTCGGGGGGGTTTCTTCAGAGCCCCCGAACCCCTTCAGAGCTCTCAAGGGGCTTCCTTGGAGCCCTTCTGGACCCCTCAGGCCGGACGTGCGGTTCTCGCCCCCCACGCCTCACTCACGACCTCTTGGGTCACTCCCTCACTGCCTTCCTACCTCCTTGCAGACCCCGAGCGGCGCCCGGATCCGGACTCAGGATGGAGCCCTTCTGCAGAAGGCTGTGCTCAGGGCCTCAAAGACTGCGCGGCCTGGCCGACCCGAGCCGCCCACGCTTTAAAGACCCTCCCCCAGGGGTTAGCCCTGGGCCCCTCACTCGTGGAGAAACAGCGCTTGGGGGTCTGGTGCGTCGGGAAGCCTCTGCAGCCAGGACTGCTCTGGGGGCCGCTGGGAGAGGAGTCCGTCTCCGAGCAGAAGGACGAGGGGGTGCAACCAAGGCAGGAGAAGGTATGCAGGGCTAGGGTGTCTCGTCGTTGTCACTGAACATTTGGAAGCGGTTCAGACAGCTTCTGGACAGCTCTCCGGCTTGTTAGAAGAAGCAGGGCATTTCTATATGAGATGGTTTTGTCCTTCCCTCCGGAACTGTCTCTTCCCCTCACCTGCCGTAGTTTAGGAATCGAGATGCAAAAAGTTGTTAAAAGCTGGATTAAAATAGCAGCGTCACTCTTGATGAAAGTCCAGAGCCAAGGCCTTGGAATTAAAGAGCCAGGGGATCATATCCTAGTCGTAGTACACAAGCTAGTTAAAGAGCATGTTTCATTTAATTAATGTAAAACATAAAACAAAGGAATGGGTGTTTATTTCAGTCCTTCAGGATTATTTGGAGCAATCAATGAAATGACACGGGTAAAGGGTTTTCTTGCACAAAAAGTAGAGTTGATATTCCTCTTACTACCTTTTCTATTAGGTACCTACTAGAACGCAATAATGTGTTCCATTTAGTAATTCTCCACACCCTGGGAGGGAGGTGTGGGGACAGTCTTTTCAGCTTTTTGCTGAATGAAAAGTCAGACAACACAGTCTAGTGTAGGCAGAACCAGAAACCATTAACCTCCCAGGGCCTTTATCTTAGATCTTGGGAGAGTTATGTCTGCTTTGTTTTTTGTTGTTTCCTCCACTCTGGCCCCCTCAAACACATGGGAGAAGGACTTTTATTGGTTTATTTCAGGACGTGTCACTAGGCCTGTGGGGAGACGTGTGTGCTTGTGAGCAGAGTTCAGGCTGGACCAGGTAAGTTACAGGAGTATAGTATGTAGTCAAGTTGTTCTTTTGAGGCTTTCTGTTGTGGCATGGGATGGAACCGGAAGCTGACTAATTCCCAACACAATGATCTTTTGCAGTGACCAAAGGCATGGGGTCCTAGGACTCAGGCCGACCAAGAACTGGGCTTACTGGGAGGGCCACGGGAAGAGGGTCTCTTGAATTCGCTCTTGCTCTGCTCTGCAGTTTGGTGCAGCGGGGCAGGCTGGAGGGCGAGGGGAACGTGGCCCCAGTGTGGACCAGCGAGAGGCTCCACCTGCGGGTGTACCGGGCCGTGCTGCCAGGCTTTGAGCTGCTACTGTGGCCCCGGCCTCCCTCCGAGGGCCTCAGTCCCACCCGGTCCGGGCCAGAAGAAGAGGCAGCCGTGGCTGTGGTGACAGAAGTGGGATCTGCTGGACAGCAGGAAGCGGCCTCTCCTGGGGAGGATGCAGGAGAACCTTGTGCAGGTATGTGTCAAATACATGCTGGCTTCCCAAATTGTCACCAAACAACCATTGATAAGACAAAAACGGAGCTTATGGTTGAAGAAGGTAAGGTAGCACACTACAGAGCCCTAGCCGCTTTTCTGGAGGAGTAGGCAAAGCCTGGATATTTATTGAAAATTTGAAGTCTGGCCGAAACCGGTTTGGCTCAGTGGATAGAGCGTCGACCTGTGGATTGAAGGGTCCCAGGTTCGATTCTGGTCAAGGGCATGCACCTTGGTTGTGGGCACATCCCCAGTAGGGGCTGTGCAAGAGGCAGCTGATCGATGATTCTCTCTCATCGATGTTTCTGACTCTCTATCCCTCTCTCTTCCTCTTTGTAAAAAATCAATAAAATATATTTAAAAAGAAAATTTGAAGTCTGGTATTAAGGTAGATCTTTCAGTGTGGGATAGGAGCAGGGCTTGATTTGGATTGGTTAAGGAGCATAATGTAATAGTAGTTTAGGATTCATGGACACAGGAAGGCTAGAATTTTCAGGCAAGAAGTTCAGAGTCTGGGGGTATAACCTGTCATTTGATGCTTTCTATTGAAGAGTGATGAGTCTTTTCCTTGGAATCAACCATAAAAATATTTGCGATTTTTGTCTTCCTGAATAGGTTTCTGGGAATAGTAAGATCATGTTGATGAAGACAGCAAGTTGTGTATAAGCTTTCAATTCAGTATGGTTCTTCTATCTAGGGTTGGGATTGGTTGTTTTATTTTCAACTGAGCTAAGGTGAGGAGGGAGTGGTCTCAGCTTACCGTGGCAAGTTCGTGTCTCCAGAGGCAGAACAAGGGGACTGTGAGATGACCTTATGCTAGGGATTATCCAGATGTGGCACTGTGGTTTCCAGGGGTGCTTCCCCAGTGAGCGCCTGCGACTGGACAGGAAGATAAGTGGGGGATGGGCTCATGAGCCGGGAAGAAGATTAATGTCATTGCTCCCACTGGCGTCCAGGGCTGAATGGGAAAAGACACATTTCTGTAATTTCCTGGTGGACACCACTGTCGCCATCCATCTGCTACAGCCTCTGTTGACCGCATCACTCCATTCTCACTTTGCAGATCTTGGGTACCAGTCTCCCCCCAGCATCCAGGCAGAGAGTATGGCGAGCCCCGTGCGTAAGCCCCAAACCCAGGAGCAGCTTTCCAACGAGGGCCTGTCCCTTGGTCCGTTGCCTCGGGATGGGAGCATGGACGAGGAGGGCCCGCCCCAAACACAGACGCCAGCTGAACCTCAGAGCAGCTCTGCTACCCAGCGGGGCCCACAGAGCAGTGAGGCCACTTCCTCACCTTCTGCCGGTGGCACCCAGCAGCCTGCCCGCCTGGTCAAGAAGTTACATAGCCCCAGTGATCAGTGTCCACTCGGAGCAGAGACCTCAGCGCCCAGGGCCCAGCGGAACGGAGAGCAGCACCCCGGCTTCTCGGCACACTTGGGGAGCCCTCCTGTCCCAACGGGAAGCTCCCCGAAAAGGGGGCGACAGTACCGGTGTGGGGAATGTGGCAAGACGTTCCTGCAGCTGTGCCACCTGAAGAAGCACGCGTTCATACACACGGGCCACAAGCCTTTCCTCTGTACCGAGTGTGGCAAGAGCTATAGCTCAGAGGAGAGCTTCAAAGCCCACACGCTGGGCCACCGCGGGGTCCGGCCCTTTCCCTGCCCGCAGTGTGACAAGGCCTACGGCACCCGGCGAGACCTCAAAGAGCACCAGGTGGTACATTCAGGCGCCCGACCCTTTGCTTGTGACCAGTGTGGCAAGGCCTTCGCCCGCCGGCCATCCCTGAGACTGCATCATAAGACCCACCAGGTGCCACCTGCCTCTGCCTCATGCCCATGCCCCGTATGTGGCCGGCCCCTGGCCAACCAGGGCTCTCTGCGGAACCACATGCGACTCCACACGGGGGAAAAGCCCTTCCTGTGCCCACATTGTGGCCGGGCGTTCCGCCAGCAGGGCAACCTACGCGGGCACCTGCGACTGCACACGGGGGAGCGCCCTTACCGCTGCCCGCACTGTGCCAACGCCTTCCCCCAGCTTCCTGAACTGAGGCGCCATCTCATCTCCCACACCGGGGAGGCCCACCTGTGCCCCGTGTGTGGGAAGGCCCTCTGAGACCCACACACGCTGCGTGCTCACGAGCGCCTGCACTCGGGGGAGAGGCCCTTCCCGTGCCCCCAGTGTGGCCGCGCGTACACACTGGCTACCAAACTGAGGCGCCACCTCAAATCCCACCTGGCTGACAAGCCCTACCGCTGCCCCACCTGTGGCATGGGCTACACCCTCCCCCAAAGCCTCAAGCGGCACCAGCTCAGTCACCAGCCCGGGGCATCCTCCAGCCCACCCTCCGTGCCTCCGGCCGCTTCTGAGCCCACCGTGGTCTTGGTACAGACTGAGCCAGAATTACTGGACACATGCAACGCACAGGATGTCCCCCCAACCCGGCACGTCTTCGAGGTCACCATTTCCGAGAGCCAGGATAAGTGCTTCGTGGTGCCGGAGGAACCAGGCCCCACCCCCAGCCTGCTGCTCATCCATAAGGACGTGGGCCTTAGCCCGTGGGCAGAAGTGGTGGAGGTGGAGACGGGCACCTGACACTCGTCTTTCCCTCGCAGACTCTTCATAAAGACCGTGTTTTCCAGGTGCTTGGTGTCTGGATCTTTTTTCTCTTTGGGTTGCCCCATAGGGATTAGAGCTGGCTAGGAGAAGCAGGTCAAGGACTTCCCTTCCTGCTTATGGACCACCACCAACCTGTTTCCCAATACGTGAAGGCAAACCTCTTAAGGTCTTTTTATCCATTTCTAGTAGAGCTTGCTCAGAATCTTTCTCTAGGAACTCCACAAAGTGCTTATTGGAGCATTTCAGAAGTGACCTGGTCAGGGAGGTATCGGGTAGCTGGCAGCCTGCTGCCCCGAGGGTCGCTTGGTGCTGGAGTCGTCACTCCCATCGAGCTCCCTGAGGGTCAGGCTCTTTTTGTTTTTGTTTTTATGGCCTGTCCAGAGCCCCTTCATCAGTGAATGATGAAGCCAGAACTAAAATGCCGCTCGTTTTCCAGCTTCCCAGCACTCGCTCACAATCTCAGAAGCAGCCCCGTGTCCCCCACGTTCCCCTTGACATTAACCAGCCACCCACCCAATCTGCATAAGTTCTTGGCAAAGGATAACTCTGAAATTTTCCGCAGGGAGGACAGCAGGAAATCGTGATCCGTGAAGAAAAAAAGCCGCATCATCCAAAGCCTAAGAAACAGTTGTTAATATTTTTAGTTAGCCAACCCCACCTCTTGGAGCCTGCATGAGGCTCATGCTCGATAGATGCTAATCTTTTCCAGTTGTTGCTTCAGGCAGGGTCACACGCCCAGTGTTGTTAGGTTTCCTGGGGGTGTACCCATTGCTTGAGCTTGAGCTGTGCAGTGACGCAGGGATGCCTTGGGTCTCTGGGGAGGCCTGTTGACATTCCACAACCATCCTCCAGCCCAAAGCTGGGATGCTCACACCCCTTTGCCACATCCCCCACACAGATGGAGAACTTCTCTCTCAGTCAAAGCTATCCCTGGTGACGCAGAGCAGGTTCAGATCAAAGCCAAGACACGGTCCTGGCCAGGGAGCTCAGTTGGTTAGAGCATCTTCCCCATACGCCACGGTGGCAGGTTTAATCCCTGGTCAGGGCACATACAAGAATCAACCAACGAATGCATAAATAAGTGGAGCAACAAATCAATGTTTCCCTCTTAGAAAGAAAAAAAAATCAAGTTTGAAGGCACATGGTTTGGGAGTCTGCCAAATACTCATGGTGAAGCAAGGATGGGCATCAGAGGAGGCCTAGAGCAGTGTTTCCCAACGTGTGGTACACGTACCCCCAGGGGTACGGGAAGAGTTTGGTGGGGATATGCACTGCACCGTGCTTAGCTGCACCTAATTCTACGTTCTCATGAGTCAAGTCAAGACAGTCTTGTGAGGCTGTCTTGTGAGATGGTCCGGTGTGCAAATAAGTGTTATTTATAATATAACTTTTATTTATATTTTATTATGAATAACTTAATTTTTTGTTTATTATTTGTGTATGTACCAAAAAAGTAAATATATTTTGATTGTTATTAAAATACATCCATTTTTTTTTTGACGAGGGGTACTCAGCGTTACAGAAATTATAGAAGGGGTACACATATGTCAAAAGTTTGGCAAACACTGGCCTAGAGGACAGTCACTTGCCACGGCATGAGACCAGAGACAGCAGACCCAGGTCAGGGCCTTCGTCTTCTGACTCCTAACGTAGTGCTTTCCTCGCTAAAGTAAAATGTGGTGACTGTTTCTGGAAAGATAGGGTCACTGGAATATCGTGTGTGTGTTTTTTTAATCCTCACCCAAGGATATTTCCCCATTGATTTTAGAGAGAGAGGAAAAGACAGAGAAATATCGATGTGAGAGAAACACATCAATTGGTTGCCTCCTGCACATGCCCTGCCCAGGGCCCAGGCAGGGAGGAGCCTGCAACCAAGGTACGTGCCCTTGACTGGAATTGAACCCGGGACTCTTCAGTCCACAGGCCGACGCTTTATCCACTGAGCCAAACTGGCTAGGGCTGGAATATTATTTTCAGTGAGAAACTATTTTCCTCCTTTCAAAATATTTTTGTTCATCACAATGTCCAAAGCTCCTCACTCCCTGCACGCCCCAGGCCCCGCCCTGTGCTCTTCCCAGACAGTCCACGATCGCAGTCCAGACTCTGGCCGGCCGGACCCCAAAGAGGACAGGGACAAGAACTTGTGTTCCCCGTGTTTCTGCTCTTTGTCCTTCTGTCCTAATTAGACGGAGGACTAATATTTACCTTGCATTCTACAAACAGGAAATGGGGGAGGAGGGGAGCAGGGCTGGGCGAGGGGCTGTGTGGAAACAGCAGATGTTCTAGTCTGGCCCAGGCCCATGCATGACAGGACCAGGAGGCTCCGGGATTTGGGCTGGTCTTTCCCAGCAGGTCCCGGGAGATGAGAAGACACGGAGCAGGGCCGCTAGAGGCCCTGGCCCTGGCTCCACACCCCAGCAACCGCTGTACGCAAACGCCTCCAGTTTTCCAGACGGGCAGGAGGGGAAATGGGACCCCCCCCCCATTCGTGGCTGAGAGGCTGGGCAAGCGTTGGCTGTTCTGCCCCCAGTGTGTCCTGGGGCAAGGAGGGCAGTGCTCATCTAATCACACCCTCGTCTCTTTTCTTTACATCCCTGTTTTGTGATCACACAAAACTCCCTCCCTGTTGGCGCGCATCCATCTATGTACAGGTCACTAAGCACTTACTATATTTTCATGGGGTTTAAGTTCACACTCTCCATGACTCCTCACATCAAAGTACCGTTCCCAGTGTACAGACGAGGAAACCGAGGGAGGGACCCGGATAGTAAAGCGACTGCCACCACGTGTTCGCATTGGAAGGAGCCTCGGGAAGGCCTGCCACCCTGCTGGCCCACGCTGGCCCACGCTGGCCCACGCTGGCCCAGGCCTCAGAGGAGGAAGGCGGATGATGGTGGTTACGCGGGTCTTTCCTCCGTGGCTCCCTCCCAAACCTGTCCTCCCAGGGGGTGGGGGGTGGACTCTCTATTCACTCGCCCTCATGGCCCTGACCCGCTGACCTCTTCCTCGCAGCCGATTTCTTCACGTTGGTTGAACATTAACCCGGAGGGGTCAGGAGGAGCCCCGAGAGCCCCGGGAGCCCACACACTATGCCGCACGTCCGAGGGCCGTGGCTGCCTGGCTGCCTGGCCGTGGCTGCTCTGCTTGGCCTTGTGCACAGCCAGCATGGTGAGGGGGGCCTGGGAGCTGGGACCGGCGGGCGGGGGGGCTAGGAGATGGGCCCACGGGGGGGGGGGTCCCCTTACCCGACAGAGAACCCAGAGCCTGCGTCCCGGTGGGCCTGGGCCCACGGGATCCAGCTTAGGGAAGGAGTCTGGGACTACTTCTGTCTCGCAATATGGCGAGCGGGATGGGGGGGGGGGGAGGCACCCGTGAAAGGAGGGAGGCAGTGGGTCCTGTCGCCATCCCAGGCCTCCGCTTTCGGAGGCCACCAGGGCAGGCCAGCCGGGCTCGCTTCCTGCCCTCGCGATGGCCACGTCAGCCGGGCTTCCTCGGGCCCCGGTCCCGCCCTCCTCCCCGCAGTGTTCCTGGCCCCCCAGCAAGCTCTGTCGCTGGTCCAGCGGGTCCGGCGGGCCAACAGCGGCTTCATGGAGGAGCTGCGCCAGGGCAACCTGGAGCGGGAGTGCATAGAGGAGCTGTGCAGCTACGAGGAGGCCTACGAGGCCCTGGAGTCCACCTCCGCCACGGTGAGGGCGGGGGCCTCCGGGGGGGGGGGCACCTCTAGGACCACAAATCAGGGGAACAAGGAGCTCACGGTCTTCGCTGATCATTCACTTCCTCTCTGGGCCCCGTTCACTGGGCTGCCCAGACTGAGCAGCCGCCCTCTCCTGGGAGGCCAGACACCAGGGCCCAGGGAGGTCCCAGGACCCCCGGGGGCTTCTCAGCTCTCAGACATGAGACTGTGTCGGGACCTCTGGAGCCCCAGCCCCCCCCCCCCCCCCCCGTGGCCTCTAAGCTTTGGCTTCTCTGCTAACTCTGGCGCCCTTGACCAAGTATGGGACTCTGGTGAGGCTGGGAGCCCTTGCAACCAACCTTTCCCTCCCGTGGGGCTCTGCCTGGGCCCCACGCCCCCTCTCCTCCTGTCCGCCTGCCCAGGGCAAGCCCTTCCTGTCTTTGTTGGGGTGCGGGAGCCCCCCCCCTCCTCAAATACCCTTCTCAGTGGACGTGGGCTTTTGGAACCGAAAGTAGGGAACTCCGCCATAGACCTGTGTGACCAGGGTAAGAGGAGAAGGAGAGTGTAAGGAGACATAACGTTTACTGAGAAGCGAAACAGAAAGGGTCCTGCCACCGCCTCACACTCAGCCCTTGTTTTTCAGGATGCGTTCTGGGACAAGTACAGAGGTGAGCACCGGGCAAGGCCTGCTTCGGGGAGGGCGTGCCGGGCCCCGTTAGAGCGCATTCCGCTCTAGAGACGCTGGCCCATCGGTTCACCCGCCCCCCACCCCGGGCCTCTCTCCTTCCGTGCACCTGCTGTCCGTCTCTCCGTTTCCCAATGTTGTCCCGCCCTCGACGTAAGCCCGTCCTGCCCCTACCCTAATACCAAAGGTGTTTCTGGGTCTTTTCCAGCTTGTGACTCGGTGAGGGAATCTCGAGATAAGCTCGTGAAGTGTATGGAAGGTGAGGCCCTGCCATGGGGGTGGCGGGACCGGGGGCCGGGGGCACAGCCGGGGGGGAGAAGAGCAGGGGAGGGGTGGGCTAGGAGGTGGCCCAGCGGGGCAGCCCCTGGCACCTGACACCGCCCTTCCATCTCCGCGATCGAGGATGTATCTCTGTGCCTGGCAGCTAGTGAGATGATCAATATCGGAGAAACGGATGGGTGAACGGATGATGAGTTAACGTTTAAGGCCTCACTCGCACCAGGGCTCCTCGATCCCACGTCCCCAGGACAGAGCTTTAATGATGTCATATTCATTCTCCAAAACCTGCAGTGGCTCCCCTCTGCTTCCACTGCAAAGCATCAGCTTCTTAGCCTGGCGAAGTTTGCAGGTTCTAGCCCTCACCTCCTCCCCTTTTCACCTTCTCGCCCACCACACCAACCATGAACTCAGACCCCAGCTGCACTTTTAAATATATATATATATATATATATATATATATATATATATATATATATATTTTATTGATTTTTCACAGAGAGGAAGGGAAAGGGATAGAGAGTTAGAAACATCGATGAGAGAGATACATTGACCAGCTGCCTTCTGCACACCCCCCATCGGGCAACCAATGTACATGCCTTTGATCAGAATCGAACCTGGGACCTTTCGGTCCTCAGGCCGACCCTCTATCCACTGAGCCACACCGGTTTCGGCCCAGCTGCACTTCTCGAACATGTCCAGATGGCTCAACTTCCTGGCCCTTGCTCACATCATTGTCTTCCCCTGGAGCAGTCGTTACAACCTGCTGACTACATCCCTATCCTTCAAGGATCAGTTTAAATGCCACCACCATGCAAAGCCTTATAATATACACTATCAGTGTGACAATAGGCTCCATAACACGGAACTCTAATCGCCGGCCACCCTTTCAGTGGTTAAATAACTTGTTCAACAGACATGTGCCAGGCACTGTGTCGAGCGATGGGGTTTTAGGAGATCCAGGAGCTCACAGTTTCATAGGAAAAGAGGAACACATCCAAGGGATGGCTGGAGAAGTTCCGTGGCGGGTGCCCAGAGTGTCAGAAGAAGGAGCCTTTAGTTTGTCCACAAACTCAGGGGCAGCTCCCTAGGAGAAGCAGAGTTCCGCCCGGACGTGTGGGATGCCCTGAGGAGGAAACAAGAGGGTACCCCCAGGCAGAGGAAACGGCCTGCGGGAGGCCCTGAGGCACGAGGAGCTGCTAAGCTCACAGGGCAGGTAGCCCAGGGCCTGACGAGGCCTCCTCACGTGATCATCCTGCTGTTCACGAGGAGCCACTGCATACAGTCCACGCCGCGAGGGCCGGGGCCCGCCTGGACTAGGACTGACTTATTCCTCACGTTGCCCTTGACACCTGGCACAGCGCCGGCCAGAGGGTTGCCTCATGGTGGGCACTGGTAAATATTTGGTGACTGCTGTTAAATGGATTGGACAACGTGCTGAGTGCTGAGTACATTCGGGTCAAGGGCGGTGAGCCAGAAGGAGCTCGGAGTGGGGCGGATAGCCACGCTTTGCTAAGCGAGAGGGGGGGCCAAATCCCGCAGGTAACTGTGCCGAAGGCCTGGGTATGAACTACCGAGGGACCGTGAACGTCACCCGGTCCGGCATCGAGTGCCAGCTGTGGCACAGTCGCTACCCACATAAGCCGGAGTGAGTGACGGGCAGGCCTGTCTGCCAGGGGGCGGGGAATGGGGGGCAAGGAGACGGGGGGGGGGGGCGGGGATGGGGGAGTGGGGGGGGAGGAGAATAGGAGTGGGGGACACACACGGCCTCTAGCTGAGCAATTTCCTTTTCCAGAATCAACTCCACCACCCACCCTGAAGCAGATCTGAAGGAGAACTTCTGCCGAAACCCGGACGGCAGCAACATGGGGCCCTGGTGCTACACCTCGGACCCCACTGTGCGGAGGGAGGAGTGCAGCATCCCGGTCTGTGGTGAGCTGGGGCCAGTGGGTGGTCCACGGCCAGGTACGGGGTCTCCCAGGGGCCGGGGCCTGCTGGTCAGGGAAGGCAGGAGACCGGAGAGAGTGGGCTTCCAGCCTCCTCCCTCCCTCCCTCCCATCGTCACTTCCTCATGACCCGGCTGCGCAGCTCATCCCAGACCCGCCCTCCTTCCTGCCCGGGGCACTGTTCCCTTCCGGAAGGCCTCCGCCGCCTGTTCGGTCCACGTGCCCTTTTCTGAGCTCTCTATCCAGGCGCTTTTTGTCCCCCATCTCTTTCGTTTGTGATCTGTTTCCTTGTCTCGGCACTTTCGCTGCTTCCCTGAGTTGGTAGGGTGGCTTTGTGTGTTAAGGTGTCCTATGTGGTCCAGTGGGTCAGCCTCCCAGTTACCAGAGGTGGACACTCTTGGTGCACCCCTTTGTGGACTGTGTGTACAGCCTTGTTATCGTGAAGTCTTGATTGTTGGTGGTGTCATGGGAAGAGCTGACCTCCAGGCCAATTGGCTGTGACCACGTGTCCTTTTCTGAGCATTATTATTTCCCACCAGGCAGCAGTTGGCTACAGTCACAATAATGCGGCAGAACCCACAAAATCGCCACCGCCACAGAGCTCAGGGGCATACGCCAATAAGCATTTGTTTCTTATGTGTCTGCGGTGGGCTGGGGTGGCACTGCTCACGTGCCTGTGGCTCCATGATGGAGCCCGGGCTTGGCTGGCGGCTTTGCTTCAGAGCTTGGCTCCTGCGTGGGCGCGGTGCTCCACACACTCATCCTGGGGCAGAAGCTAAAAGGCATCATCTTCCTTTGGTGACGGCAGAGTAAACAAAACTGAGCAGAAATACACAGTGTGTCTTCAGGCCTCGGCTTAGAACTGGCACAGTCAGTTCTGCCCACGTGCCATTCATTGGCCAGAGTAACCACAAGGTCAAGGTCAAGAGGTGGGGAAAGCATGCTGGAACTGACCCATCGCCCCGTGTAGACATCTGTGGTGCTCCCAGCGACATTTCCTGTGTGCCCCTAAGAGAACACAGAATCCGTTAAAAACTCCAGGCAGTCTCTACCGGTAGATTACAGGTCGCCCTGTGGTAGTTCCAGGAGGCGAAACCACGTTACCATCTCGGGCTTGGGATGCACTTAACTTTGCTTAAATCTCTCAACAACCCCTCGAGAACAGCACCGGTGCCCCTTTCGTAGGCGAGCACACTGCGGCTCAGAGAGGCATTCCCCGAGGTCTTGCAGGAAGAAGGCTCGAGGCAGGGATTCAGCTCCGGGCTGTCTGGCTCCACCTGTGGTCCCACCCTCTCTGCTCCCTTCCTCCTCACCCACCAGGCCAAGATCGAGTCACCGTGGAGCTGACCCCACGCTCCAGAGTCTCCACAGCAAATCTGTCCCTTCCATCGGGCCCGTGCGTCCCTAAGCGTGGCCAGAAATACCAGGGTCACCTGGCGGTGACCCAGCACGGGTCCCCCTGCCTGCCCTGGGCCAGCAAGCAGGCCCGGATGAAGGAACAGGACTTCGACCCGTCCATGCCGCTGGTGGAGAACTTCTGTCGCAACCCAGATGGGGACCAGGAGGGCGCGTGGTGCTTTGTGGATGGTGGTTACGAGTACTGCGACCTGAACTACTGTGGTGAGAGGGCAGGGCGGGGGCCTGAGGCAGGCCACAGAGCCTGGAGGGAACAGCAAGAGCAGCCTTCCCTAATGTAGGGGCTACCGCGTGCGCACGTGTGAGTACGCTCGTCACAGCCTTCCACTGCCCCGGTGGGGATAGGTGTGAGCCCAGCCGTGGGCAAACGACGGCCCGCGGGCCGGGTCCGGCCCGTTCGGCTGTTCTCTCCGGCCCGCGGAGCCCAAAGAGCGGAGGGTTCTCTTGCTCTCCCCTCCGCACCTTCACCAGCAGCCCAAGATGAGAGTGCCAGCATGGTCAGGTTGCTTTTGTTCTGGCCCTCCGGCCCAGTGTAAGAACCCATGGTGGCCCTCGAGTCAAAAAGTCTGCCCACCCCTGTGTTAGCCCCATTTCTTTTTTTTTTTTCTTAATATTTTTTTAATTGATATTTTTTATAGAGAGGAAGGGAGAGAGATAGAGAGCTAGAAACGTCAATGAGAGAGAAACATCGACCAGCTGCCTCTTGCACACCCCCTACTGGGGATGTGCCCGCAACCAACGTACATGCACTCGACCGGAATCGAACCCGGGACCCTTCAGTCCGCAGACCGACGCTCTATCCACTGAGCCAAACCGGTTTCGGCGTGTTAGCCCCATTTCACAGCTGAGCACAAGGAGGCCCCGGGGGTTCTGGGGATGGGTGGGGGGCGGCCGGGTCGGGTCCCAGCGGGTGCCCGGGTCTCTGCAGAGGAGCCGGTGGAGGAGGTGAGGGAGGACGACGACGACGGGCAGGAGCAGACCATCCAGGGGCGCGCCACCAAGGAGGAGTTCCACCCCTTCTTCGACGAGAAGACCTTCGGGGCCGGGGAGGCCGGTGGGTGAGGCTGCCCGACGTGGGGGCGGCGGGGGTGCGGGGTCTGCGCTCGGCCCCTCACCCCCGGCTTGCTCCCAGACTGCGGGCTGCGGCCGCTGTTTGAGAAGAAGTCGCTGGAGGACAAGACGGAGCAGGAGCTGCTGGACTCCTACATCGACGGGCGCATCGTGGAGGGCTGGGACGCGGAGATAGGCCTGGCGCCCTGGTGGGTCTCCAAGCCCGGCTGCCTTCACGGGGCTGCAGGGTCCCCCCCACCCCCCCACCTCTGCCCCCAGCCCTGGGGGCCTCCTCTCCCCTCACAGGCCTCATGGGCACCGCACCGAGGCTCAGCAGTCTCTGGAGACTGGCTCTATTAGTTCCCGTACGCAGGGGGCATGGCCGGGGCCCGGGGAGGGTAAGCGACGCTGCTGATGGACAGTCTGGGGCCAGGAGGGCTGGGGTCACGTCCGGAGCAGGCCCTGACCCCGGAGCTGGGCTAAGGGGAGCTGGAGAGGGGTGCCCAAGGCAGGATGCAGCCCCTCACTGTCACGTGGATGTCCCCGTCCCCAGAGGTGGCCGGGTCAAGCTGGGGCCCGGGCCCAGCGGGCGGTTCTGTCCAGTTCTTAACAACGGGTCTCGGTGCTTCTGGGGCCAGCGGAGGGGCAGCTCCCTGGCTCTCAGGCTCCCCGTCCTCCCTCCCAGGCAGGTGATGCTTTTCCGGAAGAGCCCCCAGGAGCTGCTGTGCGGGGCCAGCCTCATCAGTGACCGCTGGGTCCTCACTGCCGCCCACTGTCTGCTGTACCCGCCCTGGGACAAGAACTTCACCGAGAACGACCTTCTGGTGCGCATCGGCAAGCATTCCCGCACCAGGTACACAACTGGGGGCTCAGGGGTGTCCGGCCGGGGTCTCAGCCCTGCCGTGTGACGGTGAGGGGCTCCGGTGCCCTGGGACACGTGGGGCATGTCTGCCTGCCTCCCCCCGCGGAAGACAGTCTGCCCTGCCACGTCCTGGCCTAGGCGTGGAGCTGGGGTCAGAGGGACCGAGACTTTGGCTCCAGACACCAGGCCGTGGCCCCGGTGTGACTGTGAAGAGAGGCTCTCTGGACCAGAGCCTGCGGCCCGCGTCCCTCCCCATCTGGCCGGGGCCGTTGGACAGCGAAGCCCCGCGCAGCTCAGGCCGCTGGACCCCGGGCTCTCCGACCTGGAGGGCGGGCGGTTTCCTCCCTCGGGGAACTGCTGCCTCCGGGGGGCTCACCCGGCTCCTCCTCCGTTTCTCTGTTGGGGTCTGCGCAGGTACGAGCGCGGCATGGAAAAGATCTCCATGCTGGAGAAGATCTACATCCACCCCCGGTACAACTGGAGGGACATCCTGGACCGCGACATCGCCCTGCTGAAGCTGAAGAAGCCCGTCACCTTCAGCAACTACATCCACCCCGTGTGCCTGCCCGACAAGGAGACGGCAGCCAGGTGGGCGGCCGGGGCCGATAGCCGAGAAGTCTGGGGGTGGGGGGTGGGGGGGGGGGTCCTGGGCCTGGCTGACCCTGGTAGGCCTTGCAGAAGGGCCTTCCCCTTTCCAGGCCTCAGTTCTCCGAACAAACCCGGAGGTTCTCTGTGCGCCGGTGTCTGAGATCCGGGTCTTTATTTTATTTTTATTTTTAAAATATATTTTATTGATATTTTACAGAGAGGAAGGGAGAGAGATAGAGAGCTAGAAACGCCAATGAGAGAGAAACATCGACCAGCTGCCTCTTGCACATCCCCTACCGGGGATGTGCCCGCAACCCGGGACCTTTCAGTCCGCAGACCGACGCTCTACCGCTGAGCCAAACCAGCTTCGGCAGATCCGGGTCGTTAAGGCATGGCGTTGGGGCCAGAGGCTCCTGGAGGGCCAGTTCTCACCAGGTCCCTCTTGCCTTCCCCCAAAGGTTGCTCCATGCCGGATACAAAGGGCGGGTGACGGGCTGGGGCAACCTGAAGGAGACGTGGACAGCCAGCCTGGCCGAGGTGCAGCCCAGCGTCCTGCAGGTGGTGAACCTGCCCATCGTGGAGCGGTCGGTCTGCAAGGCCTCCACCCGCATCCGCATCACCGACAACATGTTCTGCGCTGGCAAGTGCCCCCTCGGGGGGGGGGGGTGGTGGAGGAAGGGGGTGGCTCGGCAGGCGGGAACAGCGGGGCCTCAGGTTGGGGGACTGGGGACATGTTAGGAGCACAGACCTACCTGTTCAGGGCCTGGCACCAGTCACCAAGGCGTATGACTGGGCAAAGTCGCTTACCCGCCTGCAGATTCAGGCTCTTGCTCTGTAGATGGAGATAAAAGCCTCTATTCCAGGAGGTTGTGTGAGGGTTCTGTGAGGCCGAGTGCTGGTCACGGGTTAGGTTGTCAGTATGTGTTAGCCCAGAGAGCAGCGGAGATCTTGGGGGGGGGGGGAAGCCACTGATTTGCTCAGTCATTAAACAGGTATTTATTGAGTGCCTACTGTATACTGTGTATACAACAAGGACTCAAACAGTGCACGTGTCCTTCAGAGAGCTTTCCTAGAAGGAGGGTGTGTGTCGGTGAAAACACCTAGAATAGCAATCCCTGCTAGAAAGAAACGTGAGGCGGAGTCAAGTAAGGGGGAGAGAGATGGGGACAGGAGTGCTTTTGTGAAGAGAGAGGCTGGGGCCCCGGCCTCCCTGAGTGACATTTGGGCAGAGAACGGAAGAGAGGGAGTGAGTCCGTCTAAGTGTGCCGCAGGCTGAGGGTGCGAGGGCCTGAGGGGGAAACATTCTTGTGTGTCTGAAGAAGGGCAGGGAGGCCTGAGCGGCTGGAGTTCAGTAAACACAGGGAGCGCAGGGCATGAGGGAAGAGGGGTGGGCAGGCAGCGACGGGCACTTCCATTAGGGCCTGGAAGGACTTTGGCTTTTATTGAGATAAGAAGTGATCAGGGGGTTTGGGGCAGGTGAATAAATGATCGAACTTAATTTAAATTAAAAAAAAATGTTAGTGTAATTTCTTTCAGACGCACAGAAAAGTTTGGGAAAAATAATACAAAGAATTTCTGTATCTCATCATTGAGATTCTGCCACCCCCCACTTTGCACAACACACATACATACACTGAGAGGAAACTGTACATGTGGTGATTTTTTTACCCATCTGATTGAGTATTTAAAACAAACAAACAAACAAAAACAACAAAAAAGGGTGCTCTCTTACATAACCACAGTATAATTACTAAATCAGAAAATTGTGATAAAGTACCATTATCTAATCTGTAGACATTATTCAAATGTTTTCTAATGTCCTACTTGCTAATGAGACAAAAAAAATGTTTCTCTCATCTGGGATCCAATCCAGGGTTACTCACTGTATTTAGTTGTCAGTTTTTCTTTGTCTTCCATGACCTTGACATGTCTGGTGAGGACGGGCCAGGGACTGTAGATGGGCCCTCCACGGTGTTTGTCTGAGGTTTCTTCGTGACCTGATTCAGGCTCAGTGATGCTGAGTCCTCAGTGCATCCCGGTAGCAGGCATGTAATGTCTGTCTGTCTCCTAACTGGTGAGATAACTCTGACGTCTTGGTTCAGGTGGTGTCTGCCTCAGCCAGGTTTCTCACTGTAAAGTTCTGTTGTTCTTCTCTTTGTAATTAATAAGTATGTTGTGGGGAGAAACTTTGATACTGTCTATCCTGTTTCTCACCAAATTGTTCTCCCAAACTATGGTGGCTGCCAAATGGTGATTTTTCTAATTCTGCCATTTCTGCAATGATTGTTTTGTGATAGAGATGACCTTTCTTTCCTTTCATTCTATTAATATGGACTCATGGGCCTTACTTACAAATTTTGAGAGAGAGAGAGAGAGAGCGAGAGAGCGAGTGCTGATGTGAGAGAGAAACATTGTTGCCTCCTGGGGACTGAATTTGTAGGGGATGATCCTCCAACCAACTGAGCCATCCAACCAGAGCCCACTTTGTTAGTTTTTTAACCTTTATAACTTTTTTGCCACTCAATTAAACATTTTATGTAGCCAAATTTCTTAACAAAGTTAGGAAAAACCTTCCTTATGCTCAGTTGTAGAGAAATCCCCATGTTTTCTTGTAGTGCTTGGTTTTATTTTTCTACACTTAGATCTGAGTCATCTGGACTTTATGCTTGTGTGTGATGCAAGCTATGGATGGAATTCATCCTTTTCCAAATGGTTCACCAGCTGTCCACACCATTTATTAAAAATTGTATCTTTGAAATAACCTTTGTCACATACTAGATTTCTATGTGCTTAAGTCTGTTTCTATTTGAAGACCTTCGATTTGGATCTTTGTTCATTGTTTCAATAGAGGCTTTAGAGTACGTTTTAACATCTGGTAGGGCTTATTGTCCGTCAAAGTTTATCTTTTCCAGAGTTTTCCTGGAAATTCTTACGTATTTGTATTTGTTTTTCCTTCTGAACTTTGGTATCGACCTGTCAAGCTCCATAAAAAGGTTTGTCTGTGTTTTATTGGGATTATGTTAAATTTATAAATGAATTTAGGAAGAACTGACATCTCTTTGTTGTTGAGTCATTTTATCCAAGGACAAGAAATGTTCTCCCATTATCCAGGTCTATACTGTGCCTTTTTTAAATATATATATTTTATTGATATTTTACAGAGAGGAAGGGAGAGAGATAGAGAGCTAGAATCGTCGATGAGAGAGAAACATTGACCAGCTGCCTCCTGCACACCCCCCACTGGGGATGTGCCCGCAACCAATGTACATGCCCCTGACCGGAATCGAACCCGGGACCCTTCAGTCCGCAGACCGACGCTCTACCACTGAGCCAAACCGGTTTTGGCTATACTGTGCCTTTTTATAGTGATACAGGGTATTAGGACTTTTTCTTTTTGACACCTTGTTTCATATATTTGTGGTTGCAGAAAAAAAACAAAAGATATCTAGGAATTTGGCTTATTAGGCTTAATTGTTTTTCAATTATGTACCTCATTGGTTTTTGCCTTTACCTTTTCAAAAATTTTCTTAGGCTTTTTTTTGGTTTATTTTTTCTGAGTTTTTTGATAATTTGGTTAATTTACTTAAAAAATATCTTTATTGGTTTCAGAGAGGAAGAGAGAGGAAGAGATATAGAAACATCAGTGCAATGATGAGAGACTAATTGGTTGGCTGCCTCCTGCACACCCCCAGCCAGGGATGGAGCCTGAAACCCGGGCATGTGCCCTGACCAGGAATGGAAGCATGGCCTCCTGGTTCATAGTTTTATGCTCAACCACTGAGCCACACTAGCCAGGCTAGTTAATTTACTTTTGATCTTTAATTTTCATTGAGTAGGACTGTGTATTTTTCCTCTTTATAGAAAACACTATTTAGTGTCTTTTAGAATAATAAATTATCTCTAATTTCAGTGTGTATTTTTATTTCACCCAAGAGGTGTCTAATCGGTGTTTTTAAAAATTCCAAATGGGAGGGGCCTTTTGTATTTTCACGTCGTTAATAATTTTGAGTTTTGCTACATTATGAGAATATTGTTTGTAATATTCCTATCTTATGGAACTGATTTTTTTTTTGGAGACAGAACTGTTGGATTAATTTCTGTGAATGTTTCATGTGTGATTGAGGTATGTTGGGTGTGTTTTTTAGTCAGATGTTTGATACATATTCATAAATGTACCTTATTGTTACTTAGATAATTTAAATCCTTATTTTCAGTTCATTTTATCTGTCTTATACTGACTTTGGTGTGTTTAATGGCTTTATTGTTTGCGTTGTATGCAGTTTTTGAAAAGACTGATGTCGGTATGATTCTTTGGACCTGGTACGGTAGTTTTGCTAGGAGGCCTTGAGGGTTTTTCTTCAGAGTTGAGTGTTTCAGGCCAGTGTTGCCCGGTGCTCAGTGGACCTTTCAATGTGTACATTCAATCTTCTCTTATTTTTGTGCAGTTTTGTTTTGATATTGTAAATACCAGTTCTTTTTTATTACTTAGTTCTTGAGGGACTCAAATTTCTTCTTTGGTCTGAGTTCCATTTCAACTACTTTTTTGCTTTGCATTTTTCTATATGATTTGTCCATTTTTGTTAATCCTCACCTGAGGATATTTTTCCATTGATTTTTAGAGAGTGGAAGGGAGGGGGAAAGAGAAACACTGATGTGAGAGAGACACATCAATTGGTTGCCTCCCACATGCACCCGGACCAGGGCTGATCAAGCCTGCAACCAAGGTCTGTGCCCTTGACTAGAATCGAACCTGAGACCCTTCATCCCACAGTTGACACTATCCACTGAGCCAAACCAGCCAGGGCTGTCCACTTATTTTTAATTTTTGAATTTCTGAGTAAAGGTGTTTTGTCACATTCCAAAAATTTGCTTGAGAAAATTTAATTCAGTTTCATGGGGGAGGGTTTTTATTAGCTGAGGTGTTTTAAACCTTATTTTTTGTTTCCCTATAGTATTTTTGAATAGATCTATTTAGTTTTATTCATTGTGTAGATTCGGGGTTATTTATAACGTTATTACATTTCAACTGAGTTTATATGTCAGTCGCACTCACTTTTGTATCCCATCCTCATCTCCACATAAATTTATTATTAGATGCACAACTAGATATATTAGGATTGATTTGAAATTTGGGTATTCTCTGTATTGTAGTTATGCTGGAGTTGTGGTGTTTCTGTTTGTTTTGTTTTATATTTTGATTTGAGAGAGGAAGGAGAGAGAAACATCGATGAGAGGGAATCATAGATTGGCTGCCTCTTGCACACCCCCTACTGGGGATCGAGCCCGAAACCCAGGCAGGTGTCCTTGACGGGAATTGAACTTGGGACCCTTCGGTCTGCAAGCCCAATGCTCTCTATCCCAGTGGTCGGCAAACTCATTAGTCAACAGAGCCAAATATCAACAGTACAGCTATTGAAATTTCTTTTGAAAGCCACATTTTTAAAACTTAAACTTCTTCTAATGCCACTTCTTCAAAATAGGCTTGCCCAGGCAGTTGTATTTTGTGGAAGAGCCACACTCAAGGGGCCAAAGAGCTGCATGTGGCTCGCGAGCTGCAGTTTGCCGACCACAGCTCTATCCAATGAGCCAAATTGGCTAGGGCGAGGTGTGGTTTTGTGTAACTTCTGTTCCACATTATTTGTGGAGGTTATGTGGGGAGGTTTGGATAAAGTCAGCACAACCATTGTCATCAGCTACCTGTAAGTCTAACATATTTTAACCTATTGAATGGGAAGCTGATTGTAGATGGGAAAAAGCAGAGTTAGTTCTGGGGTAGAGGTGCATGTGATGTGACCAGTGTAGAAGTGGTGAGAAGTGGTTGGATTTGGGATATAGTGGATATACTGAGGAAATCCTTGACAAGAGTTGGTGTGGGGTGAGGAAATGAGAAGAGACAAGGATGATGAGAAGAGGTCAAGTGGACACTCCTCTGGTGTGTCTCTAGAAGGGGCTGGAGTATGAGCTATGCTCCTGAGTACTACCGTTCTCTCTCAAGGTTACAAGCCGGATGAAGGGAAACGAGGGGATTCTTGTGAAGGTGACAGCGGGGGACCCTTTGTCATGAAGGTAAGCTAGCTTCTCTAAAGGCCTGGTGGGCAGATCTCCTGGTGAGGTGGGCAAGGAGGGACCCCAGAATTCAGAAATAGTTACCCGGTAGGGTAATGCTGGCACTAACTTGGACTTGACAATTGAAAACCTCATGTTTCTTCCTTAGAGCCCCTATAACAACCGCTGGTATCAAATGGGCATCGTCTCCTGGGGTGAAGGCTGTGACAGGAATGGAAAATATGGCTTCTACACACACGTGTTCCGCCTGAAGAAGTGGATACAAAAGGTCATTGACCGGCCTGGAAGTTAGGGGACCAGCCACATTCTGGGCTCCATCTGATCACAGAAACCAATCCAGGGAAAGAATTATTTTTTGTGGTTTGTTCCTAAAACTTTTAGTTCTCAATAAAAGTGCCTCTCTGAGCCTCATGCTCCCAGTGCTGTTCATGGGCACTCCCAGATAAGGTGAGGGGGGAAACAGATTCATAAATGTGCCTTTTTACTTGCCATTTAAGTCATCTATACCCTTACTTATTTCAGTTCATTTGATCTGTTGTACATTCTGCCGTTCCTGCTGGGTGCATGTATTGCTGGGGGGGGAACTAGGCACTATAGCCTGGACAGGTGTGGCAGTGAGCTTCACAGGCGTGAAACGCTAACTAGGTGGTAACTACCTGGAGGACTGTGTTGAGAAGGACCATCCCTGAGCAGCATCTTCCCAGCCCAGCGCTGTAACCACAGCAGGAAGAAGGGATTAAGAATTACAGTTTTCCAGCCCTAGCCAGTTTGGCTCAGTGGACAGACTGCCAGCCTGCAGACTGACCGGTCCCAGGTTAGGTTCCGGTCAAGGGCATATGCCAGGGATGCAGGCTCCATCCCCTGTAGGGGGTGTGCAGGAGGCAGCCAATCAATGATTCTCATCATTGATGTTTCTATCTCTCTCTCCCTTCCTCTCTCAAATCAATAAAAATATATTTAAAAAATTATAATACTCCAAATCTGCTTTTTAAAATAAGGGTGCACATTCTCACAAGACTGTTCCCCTTTCAGTATAGCTGTCAGCACTGTGAGCTCTGCACCATTTGGTTTTTCAAATTAGCTGTGCCAAATCCAGGCCCACGCACAGCCTTTCTTTCTAAATATGTCCTTCTCCCAGAGCACCCTCCATCTCCCCTTTAGCAAACCTGAGAGAGAGGGCAAGTTTCATTTCAGGCAGTGCAGGGGCCACCTGCATATCATGACTGGAATCAAGAGGATTCCCACCAACCTTCATTTCTTGAATACCAGTTGAGTAAAAGGTAGTCTAGAAAAGTTCCTTTGAACTTGATGATTGGCCAGAAAGTCTCCCATCTGAATCTAAAACATGTTAGTACTTCAGAGTTTTTCTGACTATGGAGGAGCCCTGTGGAGTTTATTCCAGGGCTGACTCCTCAGTTCACTGTGTGGTCTTCACTCCGACTGGGAGGGAAGCAACTGTTAGTGTAGACTTACACCCAGAGAAACTCCAACTGGGCAGGAAGCTCCTAAGCTCTCCCGTATCCTTTAGTTCATGACCTGAATTCAGACGCCATGTGACAACCAGGTAGCCCAGCCAATCTCTGGGCACTATCTCGAGTGCATTTGGGCAGCAAAGTGGCAGGAAGCCTATAAGCTCCTGGGAACCATGGTGATGATGGGAGGGAAGCCTAGACAAGCCTCAGAGAGAATGAGATTCCCTGGCTTCCCTAGGAGCTGCTTGTGGGAAGCAGGAAAGGCGAGTTCCTCCTGTTCCAAAAGAGCAAAAGGCAGTGCCTCCCCTGGAAGCCAAGTAAAGGTGTGCCCCTTAGGCAAGTCGTTTTAACCTTCCTCTAACTGGCGGAATGTCTGCCTGGTCTCTAGACCAGCTGAGAATATGGAGCATCTTGGGAGCAGGTATAGTTAATGCAAACTTTATTTATAAAAGACTTTTAAATTAGTTGTATCATGCCATGCATTCATACAGAATACAGTAACCCTTCAGGGCTACAGGAGGAAGAGCTCACAAACTCAAAGGGAAACTATTAAAGAATTCCTAATAGTGAAAAGCTAGGAAAGATTAGGACAACTTTACAAATGAGCAATTAAAAAGAAAAAGGCTGTGGAAACTAGTCTGAGCGGAGAGGAGGCAGCTGTTTACAGGTCTGTACACTAAAGTAACACATAGTCCTCTGGAGCCGCAGGTGCTGATGGAGGAGCAGAGTATGTCCAGATACTTGTGCCACGACTCCTCCCCAGACCCACGGCTGATCCAAGCAACCGGTTCGTGTACACTGGGCCCGCCAAGGCCACTGTAAACTATGAGGACTCTAGTTTAGTAAACTAAAGCTGCAGGGTGCCAGGAGGGGGACAGCTTCATTTGCGACTGCTCTTTATTCTTTCCAGTCTTTTTTTCAAGTCATCAATGTTAGCTGTGGAGGAGGAGGATGTGGTCATGTTTCCTGAAGAGTGAGACTGGTTAGAATCCAGGTCTGAGTGCTGGTGCTGCTCCCGGGACTCCCGGAGCTGAGAGAGTTTGCTGTGCAGCATGTCTGTGGAAGAGGCGACGGTAGGAACGGCTGGTTTGGAGAGCAAAGAGGTCAGCGGAGGTCGGTCATCTTGCTGTCGAGAGAAGAAGAGTCATTGTTAAGGGCAAGAGGTGGCCCTGGAACATCATATACCAAAACGGGGTCACTCCTGGGAAAACCTGTTCCTGCCCTGCTTGCCACCATCTCCCGCCCACACAGAAGGGAAGGAGCAGTACCTTTGTGTTGTCCAGGCCACAACGCTGTCGGAGGATTTTCAGCCTTTCCAGGTAGACAGAAGGTCCTACCTCTTCTCCATTCGTGTTACCGATGGAAGACACTGTGCTTGTGGGAGCGGGCACACACGTAACCTCCACCTGAGAGGAGACGCCTAGACAGGAAGTGAAGAAAGAATATTCAGATATACATCCTCCCCCTTTCAGGCTGCCTCATTAACCTGCCACCAAAGGGAATAATTTGGGGCCTGGAGATCGTCATGGTACTTCATGACTAGAAAATCCATCAGAACACTCCTGGAGTTGATAATAAAGGTGCTCAGAAAGACACAGGATAAGCTTGGTGAGAATTTCCAAGAACTGATGCAGAGGAATGGATGTAAGCTGGGCCATCTACATCCTGGTTTATGCAGGGTTCTAAGCCTGTAAGCCCACAGCTGCCCTGGGCAACCCAAAAAACCTAAGTTACTCCTGAGTATACAGCCAGTGCCCAACTGAGAAGCTAAGGACTTTAAATGTTTGGAAGAATTAGACCAGGTTCGAACCACAGGACACAAGTGGAAAGCACTTATTCAAACTGGGAGCACAGCAAGAAACTCAGGGTTACAGTACATACATGGAAAGGCATCGAAACTGTGAGGTGTCCAACAAATACCCAGAGAAGGGCTAGGAACCAGCACATGTAATCCCAGCACTGAGACCAATACTCTGGTCGGAGAGGGGAAACCCCAGCCAAAGAAATCCACCACAGAGCCTGCATTTCTGAAGAAACAATCAACATGCAGGCGTTTAAGGTGACCCATTTGATAGCAATGAAAATGTATTATATAGGCTAAAGGATCAAGTACTGGGAAGACACACTCCCTTATTGCCAATAGGAAAGTGAAACAGGTCACTCTTGGAAAAAGAAAACCTTTGAGGTACAGATGAGAACACCGAGAGGGTGGAAATGAATGAAGAATAAGGGGAAAGCCAGCAATAATGGATGTTCAAATACTAAGGTATGAAAGCATTCAGTAATCAGTGAGGTCACATGCTTGTGTTGCAAATATGCTGTTTAGGCCAAAAGCTTCAATTAAACGTTGAAGATCAGCAGAAAGGACCGTGGAAATAAGGAGGCTTTTCCCTCATCAAGCAAGCCATGGTATGTCCTCTGTGGTGTCTGTCAGACATTCTGCTCACTATGATTCAAGAAATAAACTCTTCAAGGTGTTAAAAACAATGAAAACGATGCAAAAGAACAAACACAATTGAAGCTTCAGCTTGGCAAGACACTCGTTGAGAGAACACAAGTGGAATCTGAAACCCACAAAGGAACACAGTTTTATAGGCAAATAGATTCTAAAACATAAGAGTAGGTACAGTTCCCTGAACTCGAAGAGAACTAAATGCAGGACAAATGTGCGAGCTCTACTCTGCCTGGTGAGAGGAAACTCTTGCAGATGGGTTGTTATTGCGCTGAAGGCTTTTGACAGCTATTTTCTATTAACTGACACCTCTTAAGTCTTCCTTTTGTCAACAGATCCTATGAGCAGCAATTCTCAGATACTGGCTTTTTATTTTTTTATTTTATTTTATTTTTTTTACTGTGGGAACAGTAACGTCTCAGCTTAACATTGGGATAAGCATTTATTCATATCATTCAACAAATAGGTATTGAGTGTTTACTATGTGCCAGTAACAAAACGATCTTTACCCTTGTGGATTTTCAATTCTAGCAGTCAGATAAACACCAATTAACCTAACAAGTACCACATTGTATGGCATGTTAGAGGTGGTTGAGTGCTATGGAGGCTGAGGGGTAGGTTGCAAGTTTTAAATAAGGACTCACTGAGCTAGTGGTATGTGAACAAAGACCTTGAGGAGAAAAGGGCTGGCCATAGGCTGTCTTGGGAAATCTATGCATTAAGAAGCAGCCAGAGCAAAGGCCCTAAGAGGGCGTGTGCCTGGTATGTTTAAGGGATAGCAAGGGGGCTGGTAGGGCTAGAGTGGAATGAAAGTCAGGGGAAATAGCAGGAGACGAGGTTCTAGAGGTAACAGGGGGCCCTATAATGCAGGACTTCAGAGGGCTTTTTGCCTTTGCTGAATGAAAGGAGAGCCTTTGGAAAATGTTTAATAAGCTTCTTTTTGATGCTGTGTGGAAATAATATAGGGAGATGAGAATGGAAGTGCGAAATCAGATAGAAGGAAAGTGTTTCAATCCAAACCAGGGCAGCAGCAATGAAGGTGATGGGAAGTGGGTGTGAATTTTGCGTAGTTTGCAGGTAAAGCCAAAGGATCTCCTGACAAAGAGGAAGAGAAGACTCAAACTGTGGGTCTGAGTAAATTAGGACAAAGGTGCCATCAGCTGAGAGGGAGAAGAATGCAAATGAAGCAGGTTTGGGGAAACAGCAGGTGCTAGAAACCCCAAATAGAGATGTCATGCAGTATATACACTGAGTGGCCAGATTATTATGATCTCTGAACACATAATAATCTGGCCACTATGTGTATATCCTATATAATAAAAGGCTAATATGTAAATTGTCCCCTCAACCAGGAGTTTGATCAGCAGGCAGGCGGGCCAACCGCCCATATCCCCTTCTTCTGGCCAGGCTGGCTGAACCCCACTCATGCACAAATTCATGCACCAGGCCTCTAATATATATATATGTCAACATCAATACACTGAGAGGCCACATTATTATGTGTTCAGAGATCATAATATTCTGGCAATTCAATGTATATATCAAGATCAGGAAGGACGTCTGAGCTTGACACCAAACAAAACTGGGTCTTGCTGGCATATAAATTCTATTTAAAGTGATGAAAGTAGGTGATTAGTTAAGGGAGTGAGAGTGAGAAGAGATGATTGATCATGGACTGAACTCTGGGGGACTCAACACAGAGTCAGGGACAGGAAGAATCAGTCAGGTCCAGGAGGAACAGCTAACAAGGTGGATGGAAACCAAGAAAGCACAAAGCCCAGGGAAGAAACTGTTTACAGGGCAGAGAGATGCCACTGATGATGAGTCAAGGTAGGTGACAGAATTGATCACCATCTGTAGCAACGTGAACATCATTGGTGACCATTAAGTATGCATGGTTATACGTTTAAACCAATCAAAACCTCCAGTTCCTGCCATGGGTGCTAATTTGAGCTTATTCCTGGAGCTCCTAGAGGAAACCATACCTGTTGAAGTGGGAATACGGCCTTTGCCCTCCCTCTCCATCTCAATCACCCGAAGGCCTCTCTCAACATAGCTCTGGAAGAACTGTGAGGAATTTTTCAGAAATGGTTCAATGTCGGCATCTGAATATTTCTTCTTATATTCATATAACTCTGCTAAGCCCTGGTTAACGATAAAAAGAAAGAGGTGGGGTGGATATTAGTGACACTTTTCCATAACACAGATCCCCATCTGGCTCAATCTTTTCCTCTCACCTCTTTAGTATTCTCTTTAGAGCCAATCTTCTTAAAAATCTCAGCTAAGAAATCATTCACTTTGGCCTTTGATGATTTTTCATCCTGAAAAGTTGAAAGTCACAAGAGAAGATTGGTTGGTTAGACTTGAGTTATTAATTAGGAACCAAAGGTTGGATAAGAACTGAAAATAGCTCAAAATCCAGACCTTTCGGTTTGCTCCTGCAGGTGACAGAATCACCAGTGCTGCAGGGTCTGCAGCAGACCAGTGATAGTCTGGATTACTGAATGCCTCTAGTCTCAGGTTTTCAACTGAACTTGAAAAGAAAGGATCACTAAATAGAGCTCACGGTGGATTTGTGGCCAATGCCTTAGGCACAAAGAAATTTTCTTAGGGACTAACAAACAAACAGTTTATATTTGAAATTTTCAAGGTGGAAATGGCTATAGCATTAAAGCAGAAGAGTGAGACTGGACTAATCCCTAAACCTTTGACAAGATTACTTCCAGACAACCTCACTTCATTCAATCTTTCAAGTCAGGACACTCACGATTCGAGATGCTCCCTTTTCTGTTTCCTTATCTGACTTGCTCCCTGACTGGTCCATACTGTGCTTCATCATCCGGCAGAGGTGGGCCTCCAGCTCAGACTCGTTCTTGTTGTCAATCATGGTCAGGTGGTCTAGGATCTGAAGGAGACATGAGCACATTCAAATAGCAACAGTGCTCTTTCCATGAAGTTCTCTCAAATGCCCTCAGGGATTGGTTGCTATTCTCACTCACCTTGGGCCCTTTTAATTTGCATAAAGTGTGCAGCAGCGTTTTTAGGGTCCTTATGGGAAATTCACTTTTGCATTGCTTCAGTTTCTCTTTGGGGAAGACCTTCATGAAAATGTGTATGTCCAGAAGAATTCTGTCCAGATTAATGCTGTTGATGGTATCAGGCAATAGTCGAACCATTCTCCAGAGACACTATTGGAAAAAGGAACAAAAGTTAGAGGGAGTGACTGAAGAATGAGAATAATTTGTCACCATTCATCTTCCTTAAGCTCTGGGATCACTTCTAAAAGATGTCAGGGATATAAATGTGGCACATCAGATCTTTCAAGTGTGATTGCTAAAAATGAACAATTTTTCTCACTTCAACCATGTCACTGGCTAAAGTGTAAACAAGTCATCCATCTAATCATCTCAGATACTTTTCCTTCACACTTCCTAGAGATAGGGCCTTAAGTATAAGAACATGTAGAAATTGTCTTGTGTTTGCTTGGTACCTGAGAGTAGGGTAGTTCACATTGCTTACCAAAATCTAACCCACGGAGACAAATACTTTATTATAGCATAACAATAGTATTATAATGTTATAGATATGTACATTTGGAGTTTTTCCATTAAAGAGATGAAAATATTTATTGGGCTAGTTATCTTTTCCCCCAAAAGAAATGAAACTTCTTTTGATTCTAGAACAACTGATGAGATATTTACAAAATAGTTATTCTTTTTTACTGTTTGAAGTCAGGAATGGTTTAGATCCGAGCTAGGGGGAGGAAGGGAAAATAAAAACCAATTGTATTTTTCAGATGTGTCTTGGTTGATTTGAGTCTATGTCTTAGTTCCAACTCCTCTTTCCCCACACTTTAATAAAGTTTTACATCTCTGAAAGAAATCAAATTATTTCAACTTCACCTTCATAACAAGCTCTGAGAATTTGGGAGAACTGGCTGTTGCTAGCAGGCTGTCTTGAAGCAAAACAAGTAGAGCACTAGGAAAAAACCCCAACAAAACAGCATTAGTAAGTTTGAAATTTGCATTATAATTAAATTAGTAATTAAAAGGCCACGTGTAAATATTCTCTAATCATCTAATAAACTGAAAGGTCATGGATCAAATACTGGTAGTTATTGTCTTTGATTGTTTGAATTAAGTTATTAAGAAAATGGACATCAAGCATTTAAATTTTATAAATTACTACTTGGTAAAGCTTGTCACTATTTTTGTCATTGTTTGCTGAGAGAGAAATGTACATAAAAGAGTGGGTAACTGACACATTTCATAGTTCTTGTCTAGAAAACTCATTGCTACTTACTGGCTTACTGCAGTTATTTACTGAGTTATTAGTTACTAGAGGCCCAGTGCATGAAATTCATGCATAGGGTGTGGGGTTGTGCGTGTCCTTCAGCCCAGCCTTCACCCTCTCCAATCTGGGACCCCTCGAGGGACATCCGACTGCCCATTTAGGCCCGATCCCAGGCAGTCGGACATCTTTCTCACAATCCAGGACTGCTGGCTCCCAATCACTTGCTTGCCTGCCTGATTGCCCCTAACCGATTCTGCCTGCCAGCCTGATCACCCCCTAACCACTCCCCTGCCAGCCTGATCGATGCCTAACTGCTCTACTTCTGGTCCGATTGCCTCTAACTGCCCTCCTCTGCCAGCTTGGTCACCCCTAACTGTCCTCCCCTGCCAGCCTGGTCGACTCTAACTGCCCTCCCCTGCCAGCCTGGTTGCCCTTAACTGGTCTTCTCTACAGATCACCCCCAACTGCCCTCCCTTGAAGGTCTGGTCTGTCCCAACTGCATTCCCTTGCTGGCCTGATTGCGCACAAATGCCCTCCCCTGCTAGCCATCTTGTGACGGCCACCTTGTGTCCACATGGGGGTGGCCATCTTGTGTGTTGGAGTGATGGTCAATTTGCATATCACCTCTTTATTAGATAGGCTAGCTGTTGTCTCAGGTTGGAATACCTCTGATTCTTGAGGAAAAAGTAATAAATCAATTTATCAGGCAAACAAAGTTACCACTAATCCAGCACCATCTGTTTTCTATGGCTAGTCTAAAAGAGGGGCTGTTCTAGGCTGTAATGCTGAGAGAATGCTACCTCAGGATGTTGGTCTGGTCCGACTTCTCCAGAACCTTCACCACCAAGAGATTCACAGAGCGGATCACCTGTTGTCCTTCCTCCAGATCTTCAATTCGAGAATCCAGCATTAAGGTGATGAGGCCATGCATCAGGTCTTTCAGCACGCCAGTGGAGGCCTCTCGGGCTAGGCTCTCTATCTGAAAGAGCTATCCAATCATAGCAGTGTTATAGGTATGAAACTCAATATACATGGCAGGGAAGATCAACACATGTGACTGTTCTAGTAAATGATTTTATCACATTTTTTAAAAATTCAGAGTATTAGGAAAAAATGTCCCCCTGCCCCAATAATAACTGTAATTAATTGGCATGCTTCATTACTGTTATAGAAGTATTTTTAATGTGAGCAGATATATTTAAAATGCCAGCTAGGGTCTAAATGCCTGATGAAGAAACTGACAGGAAGCAGAATTTTAGGTAGTATGTAAGCAATTTACTTTGTATCCTAACAACAAGGTCAGTTGAAATGTCATCAACAATCCAACAATAAGGTAAGCTGAAGTATACATTTCTACAAGTGACACAGGACTCACTGAAACATTGTACCAGCTCAAGCTCTAGAAAGGGGAGGGGGGGCGGTGAGGGCCTTAAAGGGAAGCTTGTGATGTGCAGAGGTGTTCTTACCGAAATCATGTTGCCAATGATACAGCTATACAACTTGATGATCTCATCCTTCTCCAATTTCTCATCTGCCATATGTGTGTTGTAGATGAGTCTTAACTGCATGAACGTGGCTATAAGAAACTGATCAATATGGCCAGACATAGCTTCAGCTTTGTCTTCCTGTCTCAGGACCTCATCGATCTGATAACAAAAATCCAAGATGTATTTTCCAAGCTTCAAATTTCTAAGCAGCAGAAAGATACTACAAGGGATAGCTCTGTAATATTAGCAAAGCACTTCAAATATCTTACTTTGAAAAGAACCCTATCATTTTACATATAAGTAACAAGTTCTTAGGTATTCAATCATTCAAGGAATACTTACTGAGCAAGATACTGTTAGGTGAATTAGTTGTAGCTCCTATTCTGAGTCTCCCTGTCTAGTTCAGGGAATAATCCCTATGTTTAACTCTAATTTATTAGAGCGTTTTTATACCCATTATTTAATTTAATCATCTCAACAGCTCTGAGAGATAGGCTGAGAGTAAGATCTCCATTTATGAGGTGAGAAAAGTGAGGCTCAGAAAGATTAGACTATTTAGTTCAAACTCACAACTCAGGTTTCCCAAATCTTGATCCAGTGTTCTTTTTGGTTTGATCAGTAATTGACACTAATGGCAAAATGTTACTATGGGGAAAGCATGTATTTCCTATTCACTACTTTAAAAAGATCTTTATTTTTGTGTTACATAAATAATACCCTGAGACAATCATGTCAATCTTCAGTGACCATCCTTTCATGTAGGAACAAGAAACTGCACAACTCCTGCATAGGGGGTGGGCACTTACACTACAGACTACAATGTGAATGGTTCCTCTTGGTGTTGACAAAGCCCTGATGCTACTTTCATTTATCTCTTTATCCATGTATATCTCCAAGGCACATATAATTTTATATAACTGCGACTTTTCAATAATACTGCTTCAACACAGATACTATAAAAAAATACTACTATGCTGAAACCGGTTTGGTTCAGTGGATAGAGCATCAGCCTGCCGACTGAAAGGTCCTGGGTTCGATTCCGGTCAAGGGCATGTACCTTGGTTGCGGGCACATCCCCAGTGGGGGTGTGCAGGAGGCAGCTGATTGGTGTTTCTCATCGATGTTTCTAACTCTATCCCTCTCCCTTCCTTTCTGTAAAAAAAAATCAAGAAAATATATATTAAAAAATAAAATACTACCAGTATCTTTGCCTAGCCAGCATAGCTCAGTGGTTGAGCGTTGACCTATGAACCAGGAGGCCATAGTTCAATTCCTGGTTAGGGCACATGCCCAGGTTGTAGGATTGATCCCCAGTGTGGGGCGTTCAGGAGGCAGCCAATCAATGATTCTCATAATATATATGTATATATTTTACTGATTTTAGAGAAAAGGAGGAGGGAGAGAGAAATAGAAATACCAACAGTCAACAGGAATATAGGCATACCTTGTTTTATTGTGCTTTGTTTTACTGCACTTCACAGATAAAGGCAAGACCCTCTACAAGCAAAAAGACTATGATGCGCTTTATTGTGATATTCACTTTATTGCAGTGGTCTGCAACTGAATTCACAACAGCTGTTATGCCTGTAGTTTTCTTTTAAAAAAAAGTTTTTATTCATTTTTAGAGAGAAAGGGAATGCGATAGAGAGATAAAAACATTAATCAGCTGCCTCCTGCATGCCTCCTACTGCGGATTCAGCCCACAACCTTGGCATGTGCCCTGACTGGGAATGGAACTGGTGACCTCTTGGTTCATGGATCAATGCTCAACTACTCAGCCACACTGCTCAATATGGGGAGGTACTATTAAATTATATAAATATCCCGTTTCTCTTAAAGTTTTTAACTTATATGTGAATGGATCTGTGGTTTCCTATTTGATTTGATTGATTGATTTGAGAGAGAGGAAGGAGGAAAGGGGGAGAGAGGGAGGGAGAAAGAATATAGATTTGTTGTTCCAACTAAAATTTATGTATTCATTAGTTGCTTCTTGTATGTATGCTGGCTGGGGACCAAATCTGTAACCTTGGTGTATTGGGACAAGGCTTTAACCAACCGAGCTACCCAGCCAAGGCAAGTTTCCTATTTTGTTAAATTTTATTGACTCTAATAAATTTACTGAATTTTATTCAGTTTGTTGGGTTATAAGTCATTACTATCTTTATTTTATTTTATTTTTAAAAAATATATTTTTAAATTGATTTTTTTACAGATAGGAAGAGAGAGGAATAGAAAGTTAGAAACATCAATGAGAGAGAATCATCGACCAGCTGCCTCTTGCACACCCCCTACTGGGGATGTGCCCGCAACCAAGTACATGCCCTTGACCGGAATCGAACACGGGACCTTTCAGTCTGCAGGCCGACGCTCTATCCACTGTGCCAAACCGGTTTCGGCTATCTTTAGTTATTTTGATGCTCAAACTGTCCCTGTTCAAACAGAGTTTGTTCCAGTTGGCCTCTGGGTACTGATTGGTAACATGTGCCTATCCTTCTCTGAGATCATCCTTCCCATCCTTGCTGTTTAGTATGAATTGTTTCAGGATCATCATCTTCTTTCCCTGAGCCCTGGAGTAAGCCATTCGCCAAGAAGCCCTCATTCCTTTTAGTAAAAACTGGTATTTAGAAGACAAAACTTGGGGATGCTTATTGTTGCAGGGGTGTTGCCGTTCGCTGGTCCTCTCTGTGCCAAGAGCTAGTGAATTTATGTATATTATCTATAACATATATTCATACCACATACATACCCACATGCTTATATTTAAATTGATATTTATTTCTAAATCTACATATTGAAAACCATAAGCTCATATGATGTATCTATTTCTGGTCCAATATCAGAGTTCATTCTATCTGCTTTCCTCCCATATTTGTATTATTGTTCTATGACAGCAGGAAACTTGGCTCCTATGTTCCTTATTTCTTTGACCAATCCCTTTTATGTAATCAATCTCCCATTTCTGCCACCAGCTCTTCCCATACAAATGTTCATTTCTGCTTTGGCTCTAACTCCCCATTCTGAGCCACCTGCACATGCCCTGCTTCCCTCTCACACACGTGGATGTCTTCTTCACCCTGCCTGCATGGACATCCTCTTCATCCTGCTTGGGCTCTGACTCCTAGCTTTACATTGGGCCACTGTGGCTCCAATTGCACTCCCTTGCCACATGGTAGATGCCTACCTTGCTCTACCCACCTACTGGCTTTAGAACTGAACTATTAGGGAAGTGGAGAAAGAAGAGAATGACTAAAAACAAACAAACATGTAGCTTCTTTATTTGAAAATCTCTGATGGTTTCCATCTCACTTAAAATAGATTCCAAACAACTTACCCTGAGGCTTTTAAAACTCTACATAACCGGGTCTCATTCTGTACCATGTGTCTAAGCTCTACACATGTGTCTTATATTGTTTCCCTGAACATGCCATGTTCATTCCCACCCTAGAGTCTTTGTACTAGCTGTCCTTTCTGCTTGAACCCCTGACAATCAATCTAAGTAACTACTTAGTTCCTTTCTCCACTCACCCCATTTGAGTTATATTTACAGTAGTTATTGTCTGATAATATCTTGTTTACTTATTGTCTCTGTCCATTAAAATCTAAGTTTCCCTGAAGTTGGATCCTACTTACTCACTGCTGCATCTCCAGACTCTGGTGAATGAATGCAATTATACAGAGTAAGGCTCTGAGAGAGATGCATACTGCGAAGCAAGTGATGACTGAGTGATCCCTGTGCACTTTTCTCATCAGCACAGTACCAAATGCTGCCTGCCTCCTTTAATACTGCAACCTGTATGCAACTATCACTCCTATAGCCTTTATATCCACCAGTGGAATTACTGTCATGGGCAACACCCCCATTACCTGTGTTAGAGCTTGAATGCTTGTGTTGATGTCACCACTGGCTACTTGGGAGATAATGAAATTGATTGTGGATGCTGTGTTACTGTGCATGTCATCAAAGTGTGGAGAAACAGCCCGGATCCTAGAGAGCAGAGCAAAGGAATAAATTCAATCTTTATTTTAAACTATCCCAGTGAGTTAGAATTATGCAATTCCCCACTACATCCAGGTCTTAGTAAGGAACTGCTATCAGCCAGGTATGAATCAGTTCTAAAAAGTTATAATTACATAGAGAGCTCTTTTCACACAGGTACTCATGAACTGCTTATCCTTTCATGAAAGAGGTTAACTTACTTGGGTTCGGGAATAAGGACCGGTTCAAAAATGTCATCCAGTTTGTGCTGTACCAGTTCCGGCATTTCACATTGGACGGTGCCGTTGTCATTCTCAATCTCATCGAGATCTAGCTGGAATTCTCGGCGTACCATCTGGGCTGCCTCAGGATGCCCGCTCATGCTTCGAGCTTGGCTAAGGAAGCAAAAGGAGGATCCTGAACTAAGAGAGACTTCTTAACCAAAGGGCAAGAGTAGCACTGCCAGTTGCCCCAAAGCTTCAAGACAGATGTTCAACTTCTGGTTTCAGCCCCGCTGAATGATTTAAGTTTTTGAGTCTAAGCAGTGCCTTCAATGGGCAACAACACTGGTTCATGAATATCCTGAGAACAGATAACTTTACTTTCTACTTAAAATATCTGCTAAGTTGTAAGTATTCTTTCTATTTCACCAAAGCCAACAAAACTTGTACAAAAGGGGCAGAAAAGAATAAAGTATACTTATATTGACTCAAAACTCACTACTTCTGGCAAAAATTTAAGAAAAATCTGGACTGGCTGTTTTTTTCTATAAAATTAACCAGTGTTTAAGTTTTTCTAATCATAAGCATCATTCCATGCAGTGCTCAGTACATTTTATACTTTGAGGGACGGTTAGTCACTTCTTTTTATTCACTATTGACTGTTTAGGGCCAGAATTATATTCAAGTAATAGATATTCATATTTCCAAATTCAAATTGGTCAAAAGATACTCATGATACAACCCAAAACACAGCTGTCTTGCTTAAAAGGCAGTATTTTGAGTCTCTAAGCTGCCATTCCTGCTGGCCAGTGGACTTTCAAGAAAGGCTGGATTTGTGGGTCACTTATGAACCCCCTCTACTCTGGTTATAAACTCTTAAGCCAATCACCCTCCAGAGGGGATGAATCCAAGTCAGAAGTTAGGAAGATATAAGATCCCTGCTAATGAGAAATTAGCAGGCAGTACTTACATCCTATAAGTGCGATACATAATTCTGTCCACGGAAAAGCAGTGAAAGAAGGCACAAGACTATTTAGAAGTGGTTTTGTGACAAAGACAAAGACAATGAAGACTGAAGGATTAAACATTTGTTACAAGACATTTACCCAGACACACTGTCATGCATGATAATGGCAACAAGAACTCAAGATTATGTTTCAGGATAAGCTCTGAGCACACAAGGCCAAGTCCACAGAGATGCTCTCGGAAAACTATCTCCATCTACATACTTGAGTTTGGAGGACATGTCCTCAGCTGGTCCCTTGCGCAGCATGTTGGCGTTGGAGCTCATGCTCTGTGTGCGCTGAGGTTTCTCTTCTACCTGTTTCACTGGTGCAGCAGAAGGCCTCTTTGCTGACCGCTTAATCCTTTCCTCAAGCATGCTCATATCCTTTTCAGAAAGCTATAAGAAGAGGCCGAATTTAATTTATTAGCATAGCCTTTTACTACAATATAAAGAAAATTTAAAATCTAATTGATTGTAAGTCTCAAGAATTAATAACCATTTTCATATTAAAGCAACTAGAACCTGTTATGTTAGGATAAATTTACTATCAAAACATTTTAAAATAACTATTAAAACCTGCCTTGCTATGACAACAGAACATATGAAAGCAGAAAAGGATACAAAAGGAAGGCTATTAATAACCACAAATAAAAAGATCAAAAAAATTAAATGAAACATCCCATTTTTGCTTTGTCACCATTAGCTAGCCGTGTAACTAAGCTTTGGTCCCCTGTGAAATTCCCATCTGCTTTATCTCCTGAACTGGCCTGTAGTGAGGATTTAATTAACACAAGTAAAATTATATTAAGAACAGTATAAATATATGTGAAACTAAGGTCATTGAAGTGAAGAACTGAGGTCCAGCCACAATAGTGATTGGCTCAAAGGAATTAAGGACTGGGAAGCAGAACCTAATTTGCCTCGGGAGTCTGGCTCATGGCTGTAGCTCAAGACTTGATCTGATAGATACCAGTATCACATTATACACATGCGAGTATTTGTTCATAAAAGCTAAATGCACTAACATTTACAGAGAAGATTGTCAGGTAGAATTTAATTCCCAGATTAGCTCAGATTTCTTGATTCAAAAATAGCCCTCATTTCTAAGGCAAATTGCTATGAATAGAATGCTTACAAAAGAAAATCTGATTTCCAATAAAACAGCCTAACTATCTTATAATAATAAGAGATACCCTCCAGGGTTTATCTAGAGTCTAAGACACATGGATAGGTTGAATTCAATAAAAAGTGGTAAAAACTTAGCCAGAGTTCAGATGGTATGAAAAGTGACATCTACGAGTAAGTGATCTTGCAATTCACAACATGCTGACAATATTCAGAGAAAAGTCACTTACAGTCCCAATAAGTTTGAACACCTGGTCCCCATGTACATTATACACTGTGACAATGGTGTTGAGGGCAGCATTGCGCACAGTGTTGTCACGGTCTCCTATGTGAATCGCTATCTCCTTTAAGGCTTTTCCTGGGGTTGGTTGGCAAACATTCATGCCATAGGACTCGACCAGACACCCCAGTTCTTCCAGGCACTCTGATGGGAGAAAGATTAGATTAATGAGATTCAATGCACATTTGGCACAGAGACCTATATTATTAGATACATTTCCCTTTGCATAAATTAAGGACTAAAGTTTTATTCTGGATCTGCCTATAATTTTTCTTTGTTTACCTTCCTATAAAACACACAATGAAACAATAGAGTTAAAGCAAATTCTTCTGGAAGAAAGGGATGCCTGTGAGTCAGATGGCCCCTGTGCACTTAATTTTGTCATCAGGGTGGTACTGAGTAGTGCCTGTATCACCTGATACTGTGGCTCCACCAGTGTGCAACTCATCACTCTCACAGTCCAGATCAGAGGTTGGACTCAACCGCACAGACAATGAAGACACATCCTTGTTCATCTACAAACTATTTCTTTTAGAGGTCACTGCAACATAAACTCACGCCTCAATTTAAATTGTTGCTTCACCTGCTCTCTGCTTTGAGTTTTTGGATTTGGTTCCTTCCATGATGAAGGGGAACATCTTGCTGGCTGGGTAGACAAGGCACATCCGGTTCAGGATGGCGCGGACGTCTTTACGAATGACATCCTTTGGTTCTCCAACCTAGTCAATATGATGATTAAGTGAGGCTTTTTTTGAATAGCGAAGGTTCTCCCTCTACCTCCTCCCACCATGCATCACTAGACCTTGAAAGAATAGGGGAATGAGTGGTAGAAGTAACAAGTATATCATATAATAAATGGAAAGAGAGAAGGAATAAAGTACAGGATCTGAGGTCAGTTGGAAACTTGAGCAGTCTTCCAGAGAAAAGCACATTACCTTGAGGATGAGATAGGGAATGAAGGAAGATGCTTCATACTCAGTAAGATGATACTCCTCCTCACTTAGCAGGGTGAAGAGTAATTTTAAATATTCTAGGGCTTTCATTAGGACACTTGTATTGGTATCAAAAAACCGCAGGGTAAGCCACTTTAAGATAAGATCCAAGCAACCAATGACACCCTCTTTTTCACTCTCCAAGTGCTTAAAACAAAACAAGACAAAAACCTCATAAATAAGATTGCATGAAACTTTAAAGTTCTATTTGGCAAGTACCTCTGAAATTTTACTAGAGTCCAAAAAGAAAAATGATAGATTTGTAAGCCTCCATTTAATAACTAAAATTAAAAACATATAGTCATTTGTCCTGTCTAATAATACAACAGCTCTAAAGATAAAGAACATATTCCAGTCCTTCTCAAGTCACAAAAACTTTCAATGATTTTACAGGGCTTAGTATTTCAATATGTATGAGTCACATGCATATTTTTCTACTGCAAACTTACATCAACCATGACAGCAAGTGCTTTGTTATGATGCTGAAAGTCTGAGTGAAACATCTCATCTTGTAACCATTTTGCTACACAGCTAGACATTTGAGTCTTTAGTTGCTCAATGTATTCATCCCTTGGAGTAGTAAAATTCCACTTCAGCACCTAAAAAATACCAGTGAAGAGAAGCTGTAAGGGGTTCAACTGAAATGAGGTCGAGAACTCTATTTAAAGCAGCTGCTGGAATCAATTTAATATAATATTTTAAAATTTAACCAGATTAATTTGTAATGAAGATGTATTCTCAAGGTGTCATACTTCTGGACGCTTAACTCTGAAAATCACTTAGGAATAGACTTTTGGCAATTCTTATTTTCTAGAAAAAGCAATGCTCTATTATTGATATAACTTATGTTATAATAATTTCTATTGGTACATTAATAAAGGAAAAAATGAAAATATTTATAAAAAATTTAAATGTACATAGTTGCACTCTAGGAATTTAATATAGATAGATATACTCACACATGTGCACAAAGGCCACCTTTCAGGGATGTTTATGGCAATATAGTTTATAATAGTGAAGCACTGCCGAGACCGGTTTGGCTCAGTGGTAGAGCGTCGGTCTGTGGACTGAGGGGTCCCGGGTTAGATTCCGGTCAGGGGCATGTACATTGGTTGCGGGCACATCCCCGGTGGGGGGTGTGTAGGAGGCGGCTGGTCGATGTTTCTCTCTCATCGACGTTTCTGGCTCTCTATCTCTCTCCCTTCCTCTCTGTGAAATATCAATAAAATACATTTAAAAAAAAAAAATAGTGAAGCACTAGAATGTTCAACATAGTGAGTTGGGAATCAAAGTGCACGTGTATATGCTGTACCAATAAAAAGGATGAATTTATGTATGCAGATATGGAATGATCATTAAGATATTTTAAATATTATTTAAAAAAATATTCATCCCTCCCTGGAGAAGAAACCCGGGTTTCCCAAGATATGTGATCAGTGCTGAGGCCCCTTCAGAAGGCGAGGGGATCCTAAGGCAGAAGCTGGACGTGGAGGCCATAGGGGCATAGGATACCAAGGAGACAGAACTGAACCTCACATCACCCTGCTTGGCCCCAGAGGATGGCTGGTAAGATTCCTCAGGGAAAGAACAACCTAAGACAGGTATAGTCGAAGAGGGGCCATCAGGAGAGAACTTGGGGGTTAACTGAGGTGGGGGACAGACCCTCATCCCCCCTAAATTTGCAGGGGCCTGAAACCTCACCCCTGCTGAGGGAGTCTCCTGCCTCCATGGCTGCTTAACTTCCCATGCCCAGCTCAAATAGGGACCCAGGTAAAAGACAGAGATGTGGCTGACAGCAGCTGCCCTCGCAATACAAGAAGACTTGTTTGAGTTGTCTTGTAAACATGGTGTAGGGAAGTGGGTTTTTGATATCTAAATCCTGCCTACCACCAGGAATGCTCAGGGCCTACTCAAGAAGGCAAATAATCCTTTACCCTAATATTTACATGGTAAAATAAGATTGTTTAGGAGTAATAAATTTGACATAAAATACCCTGTTTTCCCAAAAATAAGACAGTATCTTATATTAATTTTTGCTCCCAAAGATGTGCTAGGTCTTATTTTCAGGGGATGTATTGTTTCCATGAAGTAGGTCTTATTTTCAGAGGATGTCTTATTTTCGGGGAGACACGGTAGTAGACAAGTTTTCAGGATAATTCAAATTGGTTAATTGAAATAAGCGAATATTCTAGAAAAACTAATTGCACTGGGCAAAAAGCTTTTCCTAAAGTGTTAACTAAAATTTTTATTGGTAGTTCATCTCAGGATAAAATCTCACAACAGTCAATGAACCTAAAGCAGTCATATTATAGTGAAAAAAATTAAAATTTAAAAGCTATCAAGACTATATTATAAAATTTTCAAAAGTCTCCAAATATTTAAATCAAAAAAGGGGAAAAGTAGAAGAATATCATTTAAGGAAAAATATCCTGAAAGTAAACTACATCTAGAAAATTTGTACTTTAGAAAATTAATTATAATGCTATCAGCAAAACACCCATGAAAAACACACATGGTGTTAAAATAAGCCAGAGGAAAATCATTTGGGTAAAAAATGAAAAAGGATCCCAAGTCATGTGGCAACAGAGAGGAATTGACAGGACTACTCCAACCATGAAGACAGAAGAGAAGCAGTCCAGAGATGGAAGACACTGACGACACCATAATAGCCATAATAGCAGTCAGCAACTGTGTATCACTGCAGGTTGCCCAGGACCACACCAGAGAGGGTTGGACCTGTATTACCACCATTTGTCCACCATCCAGAACTGAAATATCATTGCTGACATGTATACATAAGGAAGTGTTTGACATTGAAATTGGGTCTCAAAAGAACTGTTGGCCAAGAAAGAAACTCACTACAAACTGATTCATTTACCTTTCAGCATAACGATTATTGCTTGTCTCATTTTTTATTCTTATATTTCTAGTAGGACATGAACAACATAGACTGATGAACAAGAACAGACCCAGTCTGACCCATGGGTCAGACTGTTGGACCTCAGAGGGAGGATGGAAATAAGAGAGATCAACCAAAGGACTTATGTACATACATATGAACCTAACCAGTGGTCAAGGACAATACGGGGGTGGGGGCATGAGTAGGGAGGTGGAGGATTGGAATGGGGGGTTGAGGACAAATATGTGATACCTTAATCAATAAAGAAATTAAAAATAAATAAATAATTATATATATATAAAATATTCAGAACAAAGATTAGGGCAAGTTCCCATTTGTGCAAAAGGAGGGCTATATATTTATACATTTATGATGATTGTACAGGTATGGCACACACAAAAAAACTGGTGATAATATCCTTCCTGTGGAGGGAGACTGGAATGGGAGATATGCTTTCCATTCTACATTCTACACTTTTTGTACTGCTTGAATCTTTTTGAAAAAACAAAAAAATATTTAAAAAATTTAAACTAGTCAATAAAACTAGATCAATTTAGTTACTAGTCTGTCTGTTAAGGAATTAGGTACAAGAAGAATTAAGGGAATAGTCTACTACATGTGTATAGTTGATAAAAAAAAAAACCAATGAATACTTTCCATCTCCCTTCCTCTCTGTAAAATCAATAAAACATATTAAAAAAAAATTACAACTACTTCCATTTCTTTGTATATGGAGGAGCAATAGGCAATAGCTCCATTCTAGTTTCTTTTGTAAGAATTGATGGCCCCATAAAGTAGTCTTATAGAAACCAGATATTATTTATAAAAAAAGATTCAGTTTATTAGTTATGAATTTCAGACAGCAAAATTATTCTTGAACAAAATAGAACAAGTAAAAAAATCCTGAGGAGTCTTATTCCTTCCTTACCTTTAACCCCTTTTCATCTTTTATTCTTTGCTCCTTTCCATTTGGAACAACAATAAAAATAGGACCGGATTTGTCTTCATCCTCCTTTAAGCTGGTTTTGCTCGGCACTTTCTTTCCTTGTGCACTCTACAGTCACGGTTCAGGGGATATTGGTTAGACAGGCTACTGCTCCTTGGGAATACCACGTTGTTACCCAGTAAAAGGGCACTACACAAACCAGAGGCACCTCTGCACATTATATTCCACATGAAAGAAACAGGTGAACCATACAATCTTATACATATTATGTTTCTGTTACACAGACAGGTTTTCTAGAAATGTTTCTAATAACATTCTTATATACTGTTATATACTGTTGGTTAGTCCTTAGGTTGGCATGTAATGTAGTTGGAAAAGCTGCCTTATCTATCACTAGAGGCCTGGTGCATGAAATTAGTGAATCAGGGGGGCAAGGGAGGTCTCCCTCAGCCCAGCCTGTGCCTTCTCACAGTCCGGACATCCCCCAAGGGGTCCTTGAATGGAGAGGGTGCAGGCTGACCTGAGGGAAACCCCTTGCTCCCATGCACGAAATCGTGCACTGGGCCACTAGTTAATATATAGAAAAGCCTAATGTGCAAAGTGTCCCCTCTGGAGTTCGATTGCTTGCTATGACATGTACTGACCACAGGAGGGCGGCATGAAATGAAGGAACGCCCTAGCTGGCAGCCAGCAGCCAGGGAAGGGAGGCCTTGGCTGGCAGCTGGCAGCCGGCAGCTACTAGGCACCTTTCCAGTACACAGATTTTGTACACTAGGCCTCCAGTAGGACTATAACTGAAGACCTTCTGAACATATTTCTAGAGAAAGTTGCTAGAAACATTTTAAATACCTAAGTCACTATAGTAATTTTTAAAAATAACACAAGATGTGGAATATTTATTTAGATTGAAAGAAAACAATGAACACACAATATATATATTTAAGATAATGTGAAACTGCTTTATAAATTGCAAAAGATTGAAATAAAAATTATGGTATTAAGAACCGAGTCAAGCCATAGCGTTTGGTTCAGTGGATAAAGCGTTGGCATGTGGACTGAAGGGTCCCGGGTTCGATTCTGGTCAAGGGCATATGCCTGGTTGCAGATTTGATCCCCAATAGGGGTTGTGCAGGTATGAGAGATCAATGATTCTTACCATTGATATTTCTATCTCTCTCTCCTCCTTTTCTCTCTGAATCAATAAAAATATATTTTTAAAAAAGTAAAAAATACTTTAAATAAGCACTTGTTAAATCTGGGTTAAGGACAGGAAAAGAACAGCTTCATTGGATAGTGTAGAAGATAATTACCCACTAAAGTGAACTCACTGAATTTAAAAGATCCACATGTAGGGACGGAAAACAACTAATTATAATATTTAGACCAATGGCCACAGAGCACCCATCTACATATATATAAAACAGAGAAATATGCTAATTAACCGGGACACCATAGCGGGTTGACCAGACAGGAGGAGGTTGCACACTCAGTGTCAGGGGCAGGGCAGCAGGGGCCTCTGAGTGCCTGCGCTGGGGGAGGGCCTGATCAGCAGCGCCCATGGCTGCTTCAAGGGCCAGAGAGGGAGGTAGGGCTGAACCAGCAGCGACCGTGAGTGTGCGGGACCCAGGAAGCGAGGCAGAGCTTGAGGGTGGGTGGCGTGGTGTGATTTCCAATTGCATGCTGGGCTCCTAGTTCTATAATAAGTGTGTAATAAAAAATGTACTGGGTAGTAGTAAAACTACTAGTCTAATATTTTTTTTATCAGTTATATGACATTAATGACAGTTTTCTCTATTTACATTTATTATTAATTTACTAATTATTGCCTAGTTCTGCAATTTTCTTTTTGAAAGTATTAACCAATACTCAGAATACAGTGACAAACTCTGAATCTTGATATAGAATCTGATGAAATTCACTGTGATTAACAAAAAAATTAAATGAAAAGATACCCAGGGGATATTTCAAGTTCAGCATTTGAACACAGTTCTTCACATTGTACAACTTTGCATGGGTACTGAATGATTGGAGACAAATCAAAATAAGGCCCATGGGTGCAGGAACAGAAAGTAGTCCTTGTACACTAATCAGAACACCTTCTGATTACTTAACTGTGCCAAATTTGAAGGAAGTTGATTACCTTCCTTTTTCAAATCAAAATCAACCTAAGTGGTTCTTCTGGCTGAGCTAATATGATTTTTCTCTCTTCATTACTGCAAATCGTCCCTACAGATCTGCATAGCAGAAACCATCACAGCACATCTGGAGAGCAGAATGTCTGTTTTGGGGCCTTATTAAAAAATGAGCCACAGAAATTTGTATAGATAAGTACTTTATAATCTGATATTAAGAGTGGTACTGTTTTTTAAATATAAATATGACCTTGCCCTAACCAGTTTGGCTCAGTGGATAGAGTGTCAGCCCATGGAGTGAAGGGTCCCGGGTTTGATTCCAGTTAAGGGCACATAATCTGGTTGCAGGTTCCCTGGCCCTGGTCGGGGTGCATGTAGGAGGCAACCAATCAATGTTTCTCTGTTTTTACCTCTACCTTCCACTTTCTCTAAAAATCAATGGAAAAATATCCGCCGGGGAAGATTAACAAAAAACAAAAACAAATATGATCTTACCTAGTAGAATGATTCAGTGTATAAAACATACCTAAAAGTAATTCTATATGTATGCCGAGTTAACATACCTTTGCTTTAGAGGCAACCCCTAGAGCTTTGGCCTTTTTTGGATCAGGCTTGAGTTCTACAGTGCTGGAAACAGAATCTTCAACAGGTGCTTTGAGAAAAAAAGCATGTAACATAAATAAAAACTCTAATATCACTTTATTCTGATAGGTTAAATATATAAGAACAAGAAAACCTGCAATTTTAAATGTATCAATTTATAAGATGTTTTCATTAGATTTCCCCCCAATCTTTTTTTCTCTCAGAATTCTATGCATAACCTCAAAAAATTTGTTAAGTTTACATATATCTTCTTTATCAACAGTTAATCTGTAGTTTCAAAACTATTTTCTAAATAGCAGTTAAAAAACAACATTTTTGCTAGTTTGATACTTCCTTAAGGGCAGGGGCTGTCATCTCTGATACTCAGTTATTTACTACATTGCAAGATTCCAATAAATGTTATAATTAAATATGTACTTCAATACCACCAGTTTTACACATGTAAAATTTCCAAGCATTACAATTTCTATCACAAAAAAAACAGATTACTTTGTTTAAGCAATAAGTCTAGAAGATAAGTAGTTACAGTTTAGAGTTTATTTTACATGATGGAATTTTAACATCAGGATGAAGAAATCAATCTTAATTTCCCTTGAAGACAATTAGTAAATATTAGAATGGATCGGTGCAGAGGAAGGAGAACTCATTTGGAAATGAGTAAATGGAGTCCTATGCTGGTTCAGGATTGGCTGTCTGGCCTTTTGCAAGTCACTTAACCTTTTGGGTTTCCTCATGAGTTAATAAAGGGATTAAGCTAGCTAGTCCCAATTCTCCCTCTAATTATAATATCCAATAACAGAAAACAGTTATGGTAATCTTAAAAATAGGATGGGCAGTTGCTTTTTGGAATATTTCAATGAACTATTCCAAAACTCCTTTTTAGACTTGGGAACAAATTAATCATTTTTGTACCCTCAGCACAGTTCCTGATGTAAAATAGTCAAATGTTTGTGAATGAAGGGTAAGGAGAGATGGAGGGAGGGGTTGGGATCTAAGCCATGAGAAATGTGATAAAAAATGAAGGCTGGATTTCTTTTATTAGATTTTCCTTGGGCTATTTCCCTCCCCTTTTAACTCTTGAAAAATAGTTACCTGAGGCAGGTTGAAATTTGGCTGGAGCTGACCCTCCCATTGGTTTGGAAGTTGCCTTAGCAGGTCCAGCAGGCTTGGCTGGCATGTTAGCTTTGGCTTTCTCTAGCATGGCCAATACCTGATCTTTAGAAGTTGGCTAGGGAGATAATGTAACAGAGGTCAGAGAACACAAAAGATACGCTCATATTATGCTTACTTATAGGTCTGTCATCAAACAAATGTTTTGAGCTCCTAGTTTTGAAATACCAATGAAGTAAGCACATAGTACAAGAGAAGTAACACACATTATGAAGTCACGCTAAATTAGCTACCATTCTAGAAGGCCACATTTTCAACCCTTCAGAGCCAGTAGGTTCTTGAGAAGTTCTACACTGCTAAATATTTTATTTTTGCTCTCACTGGGATTTCGAATTGAAACACCTAGGAGGTAATATAATCTCTTGCCTACATAGATTCATGTTCAGTATTTTTCTGATGGTTTTTAACAACAGCATCAGAAGCAAGAAGTAATACCTTTAGTTTCCCCGTAGCCTTGGCCATTTTCTCATATCCTAAGTGCATCATGAAGAATGGCAAAGCATCTTGGGCCTTCTTTCGCACATCTCCATTGCGATCCTCTAAGCAGGAGTAGAGATGGGGAACACACAGGATAAGGTCTGTGGGGGTGGAACGAAGAGTTGGTAGTTTCTCAGCCAGCCAGCCTAAAAGCTGCCAAAAAAAAGTAAAAACTAGTTACACACTTCAAGTGAAAAACTGTTTTTATGATTTCAGGCTTAAGGATTTCATCAGAACCAAACACTGAATTAGTTCTCATACTACAACTTTCCAATATGAAATCAGTAATTTTCATTGTTTAAGAACTGTGCTATACTTAAATAATATGTGCAAATAATCTTCCTTAAGATAAGGACACAATTCTTTGGACCATACTTGGACATTAAATTATAAAGCTTTCATAGTTCTTTATATATATAATACTAGCGGCCAAGTGCACAACATTTGTGCACTGGGGGGAGGGGGAGAAGGGCGTGGACTCCCTCAGCCTGGCCTGGGCCCTCAGGGTCCTTAGCGCTGTTGTGGAGGTAGGAGAGGCTATCCACACTGCACTGGCCAGCTGTGAGCTTGGCTTCTGACTGAGCGGTGCTCCCCCTGTGGGAGCGCACTGACCACCAGGGGGCAGCTCCTGCATTGAGTGTCTGCCCCCTGGTCATCAGTGCGCATCACAGCGACCAGTCGTTCTGCCATTTGATTGATTTGCACATTACATTTTTATTATATAGGATATGTATTTTTATTGATTTCAGATAGGAAAGTATATGGAGAGAGAGATAGAAACATTAATGATATAAGAGAATCACTGATCGGCTGCCTCCTGCGTGCTACACACTGGGGATCGAGCTTATAACCCAGGCATATGCCCTTGACCAGAATCAAACCTGGGACCCTTCAGTCCACAAGTCAATGCTCTATCCACTGAGCCAAACTGGCTAAGGCTTCTTAATATATTTTAAAGATGAAAAACTTCCACTTATCTTTTGTTTGTTTTTTAATTCTAAGAACTACGCAGCTAGAGAAGACACACAATTTATTTAACCATAAAATGACAAGATCTACCAGGGCTCCTGTTTTCAGCCTTACATTGACAGTTGGACTCTATACCTCTAAAATAATTCATATCTATATTTACTTTTAGTTTTAAAGTTTTATTGAGATGATTATAGGTTCATATATAGTTATAAGAAATAATGCAGGGAGATTCCATGTGTCCTTTACTCAGTTTCCTCTCAAGTAGCACTTTATAAAACTATTAAGAGGTCTGGTGCATAAAATTCATGCTCTGGGTGGGGGTGGGGTGGGGTTCCCTCAGCCCAGCCTGCACCCTCTCCAATCCAGGACTCCTTGGGGGATGTCCGACTACCTGTTTAGGCCCGATCCTGGGGCCTAAACCGGCAGACAGACATCCCTCTCACAATCCTGGACTGCTGGCTCCTAATCGCTTACCTGCCTGCCTGCCTGCCTGGTTGCCCTATTTGCCCCCACTGCCGGCCTGATTACCCCTGCCTCTGTGTGCCAGCCTGATTTCCCCTAACTACCCCCCTGCTGGCCAGGTCACCTCCAACTGCACACCCCCACCAGCCTGGTTGCCCCTTATTGATCCCCCCCTGCTGGCCTGGTTGCCTCTTACTGGCCCCCCACCCCCCTGCTGGGCTGGTCGCCCCTAACTGCCCACCCCCCTGCTGCTAGCCTGGTCATCCCCAACTGCTCCTCCCTGCTGGCCTGGTCACTCCCAATTTCCCCCCCACAGGCCTGGTCATCCCTCAGAGTCCCCGCCGGCCTGGTTGCCCCATGCAGCCTGCTTGTTCAGCCGTTTGGTCATCCATCACTAAGCCCCCTGCTGGCCTGGTTGCCCCATGCAGCCTGCTTATTCAATTGTTTGGTTGTCCCTAAATAACCCCTCTGCTTGCCTGCTTGTAAGCAGCCATCTTGTGAGGGCATGACGGACAATTTGCATATTACCTCTTTATTATATGGGAGGATTACTATAGTTATCACAACCAGGAAATTGGCATTGATACAAGCCACTGATATTATTTAGATTGCCACAGTTTTAGCTTTTCTCACATGTGTATGTGTGCATCTATCTATCTATCTATCTATCTATCTATCTATATCTTATAGATTTTTTACAGAGAGGAAAAGAGAGAAATAGAGAGTTAAAACATTGATGAGAAACATCAGCTGCATCCTGCATACCCCCTACTGGGATGTGCCCACAATCAAGGTACATGCCCTTGACCAGAATTGAACCTGGGACCTTTTAGTCCACAGGCCGATGTTCTATCCACTGAGCCAAACCTGTTAGGGCTGTGTGCATATTCTATACAATTTCATCACATGAATGTCAGAACATGTGCCACCATAGTCAAAATTTTGAACAGTTCCATCTAAAGCAGCAACCTTTCAGATCTTATGGACCACCAGTGGTCCACGGACCACTGGTGACCGCTGCTCCAAAGGTTTCTTTAAATCAGCCGTTGCCACCTTTTGGACCTCACGGACCACCGGTTGGTGACTACTACTCCCAAGGTTTCCTTAAACCAGTGGTCGCCAACCTTTCAGACCTCACGAACCACCAATTGGCAACAGATGATATAAAGGATTCCTTGTGTTGCCCCTTTATAACCACAAAGTTCTTTCTCCCCTCAACCCTCCCCACTTTCTGGTAACCATTAATCTGTTTTCCATATCTAAAATTTTGTCATTTCAAACATGTTTTATATAAATGGAAGCGCACAGTATGTAACTGTTTGGGGTTGGTTTTTGTTACTTAGCATAATTCCTTGAAGATTTATCTAAAGTGTTGTATGCATCAATAACTTTTTTATTTTATTGCTAAATAATATTATACATATGGACATAGAACAGTTTAACCATTCACTGTTGAAGGATATCTGGCTGTTATGAGCTTTTTGGTTATTATAAATGAAGCTCTATAAACATTTGTGTAAATATACATTTTTGTTTTTCTGAAATAAATGCCCAAGATCACAAGATCACAATTACTGGGTCATATAGTAACTATAAGTTTAGTTTTATGAGAAACTGCCAAGCTGTTTTTCAGAATAGTTGTGCCATTTTACATTTCCACCAGCAGTGTTCATGTTTCCCTATATCCTGGCCAGTATCTGGTGTTATCTTTATCTTTTATTTTAGTAATTCTAATAGGTGAATAGTGATATCTTATTGTAGTTTTAATTTGCATTTCCCTTATGCTAATAATGTTGACCAATATTCATGGCTTATTTGCCTTCTATATCCTCTTCAGCGAAATCTGTCCATGTCTTTTATCCATTTTCTAATTAGATTTTCTTTTTACTTTTGAGTTTTGACCATTCTTTATATATTCAGATAATAGTCCTTCATCAGTTTGCAGATGTAGGAGAAAATATTAACTGTTTTATAATGAAATACATTCTGTCCACACATGTATACTTATTAGGTAGGTCCAAGCCTCTAAGGAGGTAAAAGACATGAGTAAGGCACTTGATATCTGTAGTACTAACCTCTTGCCTCAGGAAAGGATTTTCCCTTTTGAGCTCTTCAGAAAGATCTTCTCCCTCCAGCCATTCCTTCATGCCAGTCTGTTCTGCCCAAGCATTCACAGTTGCTAGGGCAGCAGCTCGAACATTGTTCTGAATGGAGGAGAGAATTAGTAAAAACAACATTGACTATGGATTGGAGGAAGTAGGTAGTGAAAAGCTTGTTTCTTTGTGAATATGAACATGGAGGTTTCTCTAAGGTGCATATGAACATACTTGGAACCGTCTTCTTTGAAATATAATCTAATTCTGTATGTACTAAAACCCCAAATTACAGTAGATACATAAAACTTAAACTTGTGTGTCCGAGCGGAGCGAGCGAGCTGACTGGTTGTGTGGTTGCGTCTCGGAGACCGGTAGCGCTTGCAGCAGCATGGCTGACCAACTGACTGAAGAGCAGATTGCAGAATTCAAAGAAGCTTTTTCACTATTTGACAAGGATGGTGATGGAACTATAACAACAAAGGAATTGGGAACTGTAATGAGGTCTCTTGGGCAGAATCCCACAGAAGCAGAGTTACAGGACATGATAAATGAAGTGGATGCTGATGGTAATGGCACAATCGACTTCCCAGAATTTCTGACAATGATGGCAAGAAAAATGAAAGACACAGACAGTGAAGAAGAAATTCGAGAAGCATTCCGCGTGTTTGATAAGGATGGCAATGGCTATATTAGTGCAGCAGAGCTTCGCCATGTGATGACAAACCTTGGGGAGAAGTTGACAGATGAAGAGGTTGATGAAATGATCAGGGAAGCAGATATTGATGGTGATGGTCAAGTAAACTATGAAGAGTTTGTACAAATGATGACAGCAAAGTGAAGATATTGTACAGAATGTGTTAAATTTCTTGTACAAAATTGTTTATTTGCCTTTTCTTTGTTTGTAACTTATCTGTAAAAGGTTCCCCCTAATGTCAAAAAAAATATGCATGTATAGTAATTAGGACTTCATTCCTCCATGTTTTCTTCCCTTATCTTACTGTTATTGTCCTGAAACCTTATTTTAGAAAACTGATCAAGTAACATGTTGCATGTGGCTTACTCTGGATATATCTAAGCCCTTCTGCACATCTAAACTTAGATGGAGTTGGTCAAATGAGGGAACATCTGGTTATGCCTTTTTTTAAGTAGTTTTCTTTAGGAACTGTCAGCATGTTGTTGTTGAAGTGTGGAGTTGTAACTCTGCGTGGACTATGGACAGTCAACAATATGTACTTAAAAGTTGCACTATTGCAAAAACGGGTGTATTATCCAGGTACTCGTACACTATTTTTTTGTACTGCTGGTCCTGTACCAGAAACATTTTCTTTTATTGTTACTTGCTTTTTAAACTTTGTTTAGCCACTTAAAGAAAATCTGCTTATGGCACAATTTGCCTCAAATCCATTCCAAGTTGTATATTTGTTTTCCAATAAAAAAAAATTTTACCCCCCAAAAAAACAAAAAAAACAAAAAAAACTTAAACTTGTACAGATCCTGTAGTAAGTTAGTTAGGCAAAACAGTGACCTATGTGTAAAATATCATGTTACGGGAACAAACCTATTTTTTTTTTTAAATATACTTTTATTGGTTTCAAAGAGGAAGAGAGATAGAAACATCAGTGACGAGAGAGAATCATTGATCAGCTGCCTCCTGTGTGCCCCCTATTGGGGATTGAGACCACAACCCAGGCATGTGCCCCTGACTGAAATTGAATCTGTAGGCTGACGCTCTATCCACTGAGCCAAATCCACCAGGGTGGAACAAACTCTTTAGGTTTTGTTTTTTGAACCTCTGGGTGCTCTTATATTCATGTTTATCTGCTGAAGAATGTAATTCTAAATGTCAGAGAATGCATAATGGTTACACTGAAATTACTAACAACTTTAACATTTATGATTTTATATTAACTTATATTAATAGAATGAGTACTTATTGACACAAAAATATTAAAATAGCCCAATTTCTCACATGAAATGTATTATCTATTTATATAAAAGCCTAAGCGATTTGACCGATAGCTATGATGCGCACTAATCAACCAGGGCATGGAAACATGGAACAGACTGATGAATCTCAGAGGGAAATCGGGTAGGAAGGAGGACGGGAAGAGATTAACCAAAGATTTTATATGCATACTAGATGCTTGATACACTGATTTGTGCACCAGTGGGGTCCCTCAGCCTGGACTGCAGGGATTAGGCCAAAACTAGCCATCTGACAACCCCTGAGGGGTCCTGGATTGTGAGAGGGTGCAGGCCAGCCCAAGAGACCCTACCAATACACAAATTCATGCACCGAGCCTCTAGTACAAAAATAAAGACACATTCAAATACTCAATGTAGGGCTAAACAAAAGAGGCTTACAACATTCAGTGAAACTAAGTATCTTAATCAAGTACTAGAGGATCCTGTTCTAGTAGTTCAGAGAAATAAGGTAGGAAATAAATACATGATCCAAAAATTCATATATTTAGTTACTCTTTATTCTGCTACTTTTAACAATGATGTCATATTCACAATAGCAACCATTTTTTGAGTGCAAACTATATAAAACAGGTACAGGTACCTTATGTGCAGACTCTTATTTAATTCTGTAACAATGAAATTTCACAGATAAAGCTAAAGTCAAAAAGATAAATAACTTATCTAAGTGTCACAAAGCAAGTAAGTGATATATCTGGTCATGTTAATACTGCCTGGGAGGTAAAAATGTTTACTATTTTCCTCCTAATATTCTCTTCTCTATTTGTACCCTTACATGTAAGAAAAGATAATTATTCTTAGCTCTGGAGTGTGACTGGCTTATTCCAGATTGGAGTTGTAGTGGGGAGTCAGGTTTACCTTGCTGTCTCCAAGGACTGTGATGATAGGGATGCCCAAGTTCTTCACATGTTGCTTGATGTTTGGGCCCATAGCTACTGCCAATTGCTGGAGGATATTCAACGTCTGCTGCACCTGAGTGGAAAGAGCCAATACTTCATGTTCAAATCATGAGCAAGCTAGTGCACAAAGTTTTACAAATCTGCTGCTAAGAGACAGGGAAATCAGCTCTTTATGATGCTACTCTAATTAGCTTATGAATAATTTTTAGGTGGTGGCCACTGCTTTTATCATTAGTTCATAAAATCGAAGCATTAGAATTTTAGACCAGAGATTATACTGCTTCATAATTCTAAAATAAAGCCTAGTTTATTAAAATCTTGACATAAAAATCCAAATTTAAAAATCAGAAATTAAACATGTGTATGTATAGTACAAGCAGTTTTATATAAAGATATTTAACATTAGAATACTGTAAAAAGCAAATATGAGCTTCATAAAAATTTGACTTATAAACTTGCCATCTACCAGCATATCTTGTGGTATACCTAAGAAATTAAAGAAAGCTATTTGTAGTCCGTAGCAAGTAAATTTTTTTTTTTTTTTTTTTTGCTGGCAATGAGTTCATTGAAAAGGAACCTACTGAAAGGAGAAGGGGGCAAGAAATATAACAGGCATGTGTTCTACATACCAAGATTTTATTTGAATCATTGAGTCGACCCTTCAAAGCAGTTGGAAGTTCACCTATGTTCGGTTGGATAAATTTTGCTTCATTGATAATACCTGCCACTTCATCTAGGCCTTCTTTTCTGATCTTCCAATTTTTGTCACCAATCTTAGATACCAACTCTGAAGTAATTTTATCACTGGAAAAAAAAAACACGACATCTTAATTCCAGACTCCTAAAAAATAATGATGTTACAGAAGTACCCCTACCTGAAAAAGAGAAGGCACCAGATTAAAACTGTAGATCTCCTGGCTGGTGTGGCACAGTGAATTAGAGCATCAGCATGCACACAGAAGGGTCTACAGTTCAATTCCTGAACATACCTGGGCATGTACGGGAGGCAACCAGTCCATGTGTCTCTCATATAGATGTTTCTCTCTCTCCTTCTCCTCCTCCCTCCCTTCTCCCACTCTCTCTGAAAAGCAATGGAAAAAAAATACCCTGTAGTGAGGATTAACAAAAACCAAGCACTTTTTCAGTGTAATAAATCAAATAAACCATTTCCTATAAACCAACCTTATCTCTGTCCTTGGTAAAAGATCCACAACATCATTGCCCCCATCATCTGGTTCTTCTCCATCTTCTCCTTCATCTGTACCACTTGTGCTGTGTTTGGAAATCCCTCTGGTTGGAGCAGGTGGGCTCTGGCCCTGCATCTACATCCAAACAAATAAATCAGTGAGGCTAATGAACTTGATGAAGGACCTGAGAGCAAACAAGTTGGAGAATGGTGCCTGTGTCAAAATTTCCTATTCCTTCCTAATACCTAATATTTACACAGTACATGTCTTAATTTCTATTTAGGTTCCAATTTTGAGACTACATGGCAAAATATATTTTTATAAAACCTATCAGAATCTGACTTCTTAATCATGAGGCCGTCTTTTGACTTGTATGCATAAGACATTATACAACAAGTCTGCCAAAATTTAGCAATTTCCATTACAAAGTTTATTCAAGGAGAGATGATATTCTTTATTTAAAAGATGTTTTTATGTTATATTTAATGTACTTTTTCAATAGGTCATACATTCAAAATATTTGAAATTCCAAAGGCACAAAGGACAAAAAGGGGTAAACATCCCATCCTATACCATAGTTACCCTGTTCTCTTCCTCATAGACAATCAAAGTTATTAATTTGTTAGGAACTCTTCCTAGGAATATGTTATGCATGTAAAAGCAAACACAATCATACTGTTTGTTCCAAAAGATTAAAAGTTTAAATTTAACTAAGATGAGCTTTCTGAAGTTCATCAATAGATTGTATAATTTGTGAAATCTTTACCTTCTCAAATTCTGCATCTATCTGGGAAAGGAGAGCAGGCTTCTCATCTTCAAAGAACATTCGCAAAGAGGGACCAACATACAGGTACATTACACCAAGCAGGGTAATAGCAGAAGTCCTCACAGCCTGGGAGGCAGAACAAAAAGAATTTTCCAAATAAGAGCAGAACTGCAAAGATAACTGTATGTTCTTATATATGCTGGTATATACTCACTGGGTTTGTTGCAGCAAGTGCTGTCTTCACATTGCTAATGAAAGCTTTCACATTCAATCTAAAAGAAAAACAATTAGAATTAAAACCAAACAAAACACTTAATAGTTTTATAAAGCCAGATTATGTAAGTGGCTTCCTTTGGATGTGTCCTGGAATCTCACCTATTGCTTTCTACACTCATTTAAAAATTACATACTATCTATATGCTAATCATTCCTAAATCCAGTGTTGACTTCTCTCCTGAAATTGATCCAGATATCCAACTGCCTTTGTGACATTTCCATTTATATGTCTAGATGTTGCCCTACAACCATCAAAACCAAACTCTAGACTGTAAACCCCTCAACCCTAAAACCTGTTCTTCACACAGTCTTTCCTACTATAGTAAAGAGCCACATCATGCTTCCAGTTGCTCAGGTCATTTTTGACTCCTGAGTCATCCTGACTCTTCTCTCTTATGCCCACTCTCTGATCAGGTCCACTTTCAAAATATATTCTGAATCAAAACACTTCCTCTTCTACAAACTATATCCAAGCCACTGAAATTTCCTGACAGCATTATTCCAATAGCTTATTAAGTAGTCTCCCTGTTTCTGCCCTTGATCCTCACTATGTGTTCTGACTATAGTCAGAATGATACTGTTACTCTTCTGTTTGAAATCTTCTAAGGACTTCTAACTTCTTTTTTTTTTTAATATATATTTTATTGATTTTTTATAGAGAGGAAGAGAGAAGGATAGAGAGTTAGGAACATCGATGAGAGAGAATCATCGATCAACTGCCTCTTGCACACCCCCTACTGGGGATGTGCCCACAACCAAGGTACATGCCCTTGACCGGAATTGAAGCCGGTACCTTTCAGTCTGCAGGCCGACACTCTATCCACTGAGCCAAACCAGTTTGGCTGTTTTGCAAGATATTAAGAGGCACACTGCAACAAGCAATATGGCACAGAGAATGCAACATGGTTTAGGAGTATAATATTCTTTCTTGGAATCAGAATGCGTGTGTTAAAATCTTGGCTTTGCCATAACTTAGCTGTGACTTACCAGTAAGCAGAATATTTAAACTTTCTATGCCTTAGTTTTCTTATTCATATTAACAGAGAAAACAATCCTCACATGGTTTTTATTATTTAATCAAATAAATTATTTAGAAAATGCCTAGCATAAAATAAAACTATAAAATTTTGTTAATGAAATAAATGTGTTCAATATGCAAGTAAGTTTGGAAAAACAGCAAGTTAAACTACTTTATTACATGACTTCTGGGAGCCTTTAACTCAACAATGTGCACTACAGGTTTCTAATAAATGTGATTATATGCAATAATTTACAAATGTATTTGAATAGCAATAACCTTGGAACTGGCTTTTCTGTGGGACAGTTATAACACTCGAGGAAAAATTACATAGAGAACTCTAGTATTAGTGGATATCAAAATGCAGGTGCATAAGCCAATACAGATGGTTCCTGGCTTAAGGATTTTTTTTTTTTAAATCCTCACTTAAGGATATGTTTATTAATTTTAGAGAAAGAGGAAGGAAGGACATGGGATTGAACCTGAAACCTAGTTAAGGTATGTGCCCTAATCAGGAATAGAACCCACAACCCTTTGGTGCATGGGTCAATGCTCCAACCAACTGACCCACCTAGCCAGGGATAACTTAAGATTTTTTGACTTTACAAATGGTACGAAGAGATATGCATACTATATTATATAAGATATTCAACACTTTATTAAAAAATAGGCTTTGGATTAAGACGATTTTGCTCTACTATAGGCCAATGTAAGTGTTCTGAGCATGTGAAAGGTCAAAGCTAAGCTATGATGTTCAGTAGGTTAGGCATATTTTTGACATGATATTTTCAACTTATAAAGGGTTTATTGGCTGTAACCACATCATAGGTCAAAGAGTACCTGTATATATATTTTGAGGAATAAATGTAGATTTGTGGAATTAAAAAAAAATATATATATATATGTATATTTACTGATTTCAGAGAGAGGAAGGGAAAAGGAAAGAGAGATAGGAACATCAATAATGAGAGAAAATTATTGACCAGCTGCTCCTGCATGATTCCAACTGAGTCTACAACCTGGACATGTGCCCTGACTGGGAATTGAAGCATGACCTGGTTCAATGCTCAACCAGAGCCACACTGGCGGGATTGTTTTATATAAATTAGATAACCTAGCTCTTGTGTTTCAGAAATAAGCAGAGATAGCTACAACAAACATAATCACCAGTCAGAGACTGGCAAAAACACTTAATTATTTTGCATTGGATTTTTTTCTGACTTACCCGGAAAAACCAAATTCTTTTATTGCATTTGATAGCCAATTCAGAGTTTCTGACTGATTCTTGGGATTCTTCTGAGAGAATGCCATTGACATAACCTGGAGTGAAAGAAAAACAAACAGGTCTGTGTTTTTGCTGATATTTCTCATAGAAAAATATAGCATGACATTAAGGCAGAAGTGGATGAAGCATGGTTTTGTGATGCTAAAACAACTGCAATAATGACTTTAGGAATGAAATATTTAACCTATATAAGAAAAAAAGTAAAATGACAGTAGAATACTATTTACAACTTTTCTTTCATTAATGATCACTCTGAATTATGTTTTAAGAGAAAATTACTCTCATCTCTAAACAGACTATTCTTAACTAAGATAAGTATATTATGCAATAGTGTATTATTAAAACAGCAGAAAACACAGCATCTAAAATAGCTTTACTTGAGAAGACAAAACTAAGCTTAATTAAGTAACTTTAAATTAAAATTTGAGACAAAACTGGGAAAACTGGGTGTAAAGAGGGCTATGTGACTAACCTGTTCAGCTGTCCAGGGCAACATGCAAGCTTCGGCTATTGCTGTCATAGCTTCTTTTGCATTGTTCCCACATTTCACATCTCCAATCTTATCTACAAGGCCATCTAAGACAATCTGAGCTGATGTTTTGGAAAAATTTCCCTTCTGTGCAATTAAAGCAACTATGTGAAGTTTCATCTGCATCACCTAAACAAGGATAAAGTTATCATAAAGTTATGAGTAAGCCAAAGACATTTATTTATGTACTTATTTCTATAGTAACAAAATTAAGACCAGCTGAGAACATGACCAAACTAAAGTCAGACTTTTAAACAAAGAAAGCAAAATAATTTTTATCCTTTGTTAGCAATTAAAGCAGCTAAGTGACAGCTAAGAGAAAGAAATCAAACCACTCAATGCTTTAAAATAGTAACAACTAGAGGCCCAGTGCACTTTTGTGTACTGGCGGGGGGAAGAGGGCTTCTCAGCCCGGCCTGTGCCCTTTCACAGTCCGGGAGTCCTCGGAAGATATCCAACTGACATATGCCCATGGGAGCGGACCTAAGCCTTAGTTGGACATCCTTAGTAGCTGCCTCGGAGGCGGGAGAGGCTCCCGCCACCGCCATTGCACTTGCCAGTCATTAGCTAGACTTCTGGCTGAGCGGTGCTCCCCCATGGGAGTGCACTGACCACCAGGGGGCAACTCCTGAGCATCTGTCCCCTGGTAGTCAGAACACATCATAGAGACCAGTTGTTCCACCATTAAGTCTATTTGCATATTACCCTTTATTATATAGGATTAAGGCCTGATGCACGAAAATTCGTGCAAGAGTAGGCCTTCCTTCCCCCAACTGCTGGCACCGGCTTCCCTCTGGCACTTGGGACCCAGGCTGGCTTCCCCCGGGTCACCTGTAGGCACCCAGGACCCCAGCTGGCTTCCCCTGGGCCACCCACAGGCACCTGTGACCCGGATGGCTTCCCCCAGGCCGCCTGCAGGCACTTGGGACCCGGCCTGGCTTCCCTCAGGCCGCCTGCAGGCACTCAGGACCCAGGCAGGCTTTCCTCTGGCCCTGACTTCATCAGGAAGGAGGTCCAGAATAATGTGTCTGGCCTAATTAGCATATTACACTTTCATTATATACTTTCTTTGTTTAAAAATCTGATTTTAGTTTCATGACCAAACTAAAATCAGACTTTTAAACAAAGAAAGCAAAATAATTTTTATCCTTTGTTAGCAATAAAAGTAGCTAAGTGACAGCTAAGAGAAAGAAATCAAACCACTCATTGCTTTAAAATAGTATTTTAAAGCATTAGGAATATTATTTAGCAATAAAAATGATGTAGAATTGATAAATGTTATAATAGGGATGAATAATAAAAACATTATGCAAAATAAAAGCTAGACACAACAAAAGACTACAATATTATATCATCCCATTTATATGAAACTGAGGCCCGGTGCATGGAAATTTAATGAATTGAAAATTTTCATTTCTATAGTCTCCTCATATGATTATTTCTATACTAGAGGCTCAGTGCATGAAATTCATGCACGGGTATGGTCCCTAGTCCTGGCTGGCGATCAGGGCTGATCTGTGGTGCAAACAGCCGGGTGATCGCACCCACCTTGGCCAGCTGGTGCTGCCCACTTGCCGGCCCCAACCCCTGCCGCCACCAGTAGTTTCCCTTTGCAAGGCAACTGCGGGGGGGGGGGGGGGGGCTGTTTGCATCTGCCTTGGCTGGCCTGGGGCCTACGCACTGGGGGAAGCTCCTCCATTGAGCATTTGCCCCCTGGTGATCAGTGTGCATCATAGCGACCAGTCATTCTAACGTTTGGTCGATTTGCATATTAGGCTTTTATTACATAGCATAGTACTGAAGACACATCTTCCAATACATAATAAATGAACAAACTAACTACATAAATCAGAGTTCCTAATAGAGTTGCTCAGAAAAAATAAAACGATAACCCTTATGCATGTACACACACACACACACACACACACACACACACACACACGAGAACTTGAGAGACTTAAAGAACTTATAGACTTTTAGGTGGAAGAAAGAAGCTTGGAAAACAATTTAAAGAGGTTAATGTAATGATAGCAGATATATGGGACTTGAGACCCCTTTGCCCATAAATATTTCCTCTTGTCTTGTTTGAATATTTAAATAATAAATATTGGCATGGACTTAGAGAAATTAGAATACTCTTGCACTGCTGATGTGAACATAAAATGGTGCAAAAACTTTGGAAAATAGTTTGGCAGTTCCTGAAAAAAGTTAAACAGAGTTACCATATGATCCAACAATTCAACTTCTAGATATATACTCAAGAGAATTAAAAATGTGTTCACACACAGACCTGTACATAGAATTTCACTGCAGTATTATTCATGATAGCCAAAAAATGGAAACAATGAAAATGCTCATCAACTAATGAATAGGTAAGTAAAATGTTGTATATCCATACAATAGAATATTATTTAGCAATAAAAATGATGTAGAATTGATAAATGTTATAATAGGGATGAATAAAAACGTTATGCAAAATAATAGACACAACAAAAGACTACAATATTGTATCTTCCCATTTATATGAAACTAGAGGCCCAGTGCATGGAATTTGTGCAGGGGTAGGGTCCCTAGGCCTGGCTGACAATCAGGGCCAATCTGGGCCTCCTGGCTGCCAGCCAGGGCCTTCCTTTGTTCCATGCTGCCCCTTGGTGGTCGGTGCATGTCATAGCAAGCAATCGAACTCCTGAGTGGACACTTTGCCTATTAGCCATATATATATATATATATATATATATATATATATATATATATCTCCAGGAGTAATCCATAGAATAAGTAGATGCCAGGGATTGGATGTGAGAATTTGGGAAGGAATAAAGAGTGATTGCTGATGGGTATAGGGTTTCTTTTTGGGGTGATGAAAATATTCTAAAATTATACAGTGGTAGGAGTTGCAGAACTATGTGAATACTAAAAACCGCTGCTTTGTATACTTTAAAACGGTTAGTTTTATACACTCAATAAAGTTGTTATAAAGGAAAAAAATACAAAATTATTCCTTGTTAGGGATCTAACACACTGGAGGGTATTAGCTGAAATCAGGTGAGTTTATTTCATCTATCTGTGCAACTGCATAAAGAGGAGTTTTAAAAATGGTGTGAGGGGAAGAGGGCAGCTCAAAAACCCTTTGGCATAGAAAACTTTTGTGGAGCTGGATAGTATGGAAGAGGTGCTGTAACACAGTGCTAAGGGAACACAGTGTGAGGGAGCTAAGAACAGAAAGAACAAGAGGTGGCAGAAGATAAGCCAAAAAGAGACTAATAGGATGTCAAAAATAGACCTGGTAACTTTTAAAAAATTACTTTTTTGCATGAGGCCTATGTATATCTAGAAGAAGGAAACTCTTTTCCCGTTTTCCTTCCTGCATCATTTCCCTACACTTTTCTTACACCCAACTCTTTAGACTAAATAACAGTATTGTTAAATTTCACCTCTATAATTAAGTTAGACTGTGTGTTAATTTTTCATTGGCTATGTAAATACTGCATTTATTTTTATTTTTAAAATGTATTTGTATTTAAAAAATATATATATTTTTTGATTTTTTACAGAGCAGAAGAGAGAGGGATAGAAAGTTAGAAACATTTCACAGAGGAAGGGAGAGGAGAGAGAGATGGAAATATCAATGATGAGACAGAATCATTGATCTGCTGCCTTCTGCACACACCCTACTGGGGATCGAGCCTCCAATCCTGGCATGTGCCCTTAGCTAGAATTGAACCCGTGACCCTTCAGTTTACAGGCTGATGCTCTATCCACTGAGCAAAACCAGCTAGGGCTGCATTTATTTTTTATCCAAACAAATAAGAAAGCTATCTCACTGTTTATCCCTCCTTTGAATATATAAAGATTGGAGTACTTTGAAGCCTAAATAATGAGAAGAAAATGCATATATACACACATTTCACAAACAATACAATAAAAGACATTAAGTCTCTAGTGAAAAAATACCTGGAAATTAGTTTCTTTCCATCCAGGTTTCTTGGCCAGCATCCTCACTAATGCCTGGCATGGCATTTCAGTTCTGTCCATTAGTTCAACAGCCTTGAAGTAAAATCAGAGAATAAGAGTTAAGAGGTAATGAGTAGTTCCAAGGGAACAGTATATAACAAATGGGAATAAAGAGGTTTATAAGGGAGCTTATATACTTTCTCTTATAATGCTTTGTTTCTTAAGTTGTACTAGTATGTTTGGTATATGGCTGTTATAGTAATACCAATGAAACATTCCCCCCTCCCCCTACTTTAGGAATTCACAAACAATTTGCTACAAGGAAAATAATGCTAAAACAGTTTTCATTTGCTTAATGTGTGGCAGAAACTGCTTAATATTTTGACATATTTGATTTTCCTAAAAACAAAAAAGTAGGGTAGGTTAGAAGTGGTCAGTATTAAATTTCAAAGATGCACAGATTCAGGTCTAAACATAATATGCAGCAGATGCTGGACTGCCTCAAGTTTCCTGCCTCAAGTTCCAGTGCTTCCCATTTCTCCACACCCCTCCTCCTTAGAATCACAGAGTATATGCCAAAATGGACTACCATGCTCCTTTCTAAGACAGATTTTTGAGAGGAGTTTCTCACATCAGTAATAATATCTGTTTCTCCAAGAATCATGACCACAAAGAGGGAAACAGAAATGGATTAGGAATGGTTTTAGTGAAGAGATCTGTTTTCCTACTGATAATAAAAAACAAATACCAATAATATTAAAATTCATCTAAGCCTTGTAATTCAGAATAAACCCAATTTTTTGGGTAAGTACTAAGTTATGAGTTACAGAAAGTACAGAAAGCAGATGTTGAAAGATAAACACTACAAAGCTAAAAAACAAACACCCCCAAGCCCTGTCTCATATTTAGGTGAAACCTTGAAACATATTCACTGGTTATAAAACACAGCAATAGGACAAGTCTTTCATTTTCAATTTCATTAGTTCTGTATAATATAGTTGAGTATTTCACACTCAACTCATCCCTATGAACCTACCTTTTGGAACTCTTCCATACAGGCCAGCCTTTCCTTCCAGTTACTGCTGTCTAGAAGTTGTATACAGGTAGCGGGAAGGACAGCTGAAGCTTTTTCTTCACACACTTCAATCTATAAGATGCAAATACATTAAAGTTAAAAATGGCTTAAGGAAACAAATGGCAAGAATGTAAAAACATAAGAACGTTCCTATATGTATGCTATAGTATCTAAGGCTTCTATTTTAGTATCATAAAGGGAAAGTTTGTCTAAGGCAATTTCAAGAATCTAAAAGGTAACAAATAACTATATGTTGTATAATTCAGCAAGAAAGAACTCAAATTTTCTCAAAGACATTGACTTTCCATGGTTTTATGATCTGAGACATATTGTATAATACTGACCGAGAGCTCCGGCTCCACTATTTCTTTGGTCTCCACTCCCTTTTTGTTCTTGTTTCCAGCACTTCCTGCACCTCCTGGTGCACTTGGTTTCCCCTTCTTAGGTGGTCCACCAGCCTAGACACAATTAAAAAACATTTTTTAAAACTTCTGAAACTCGTGGGTCAGAGACTCTTGAAATTTGACTGAAATGAGGGATCACTGTAACTATGTATGGTGACCATTTCACAACATATAAAATATCAAATCATTATGTTGTACAGATAAACCTAATATGTTGTATGTGAATACCTCAATAAATTTTTATTTTTAAAAATGAGGGATAGCCGAAACCGGTTTGGCTCAGTGGATAGAGCGTCAGCCTGCGGACTGAAAGGTCCCAGGTTTGATTCCGGTCAAGGACATGTACCTTGGTTGTGGGCACATCCCCAGTAGGGGCTGTGCAGGAGGCAGCTGGTCAATGATTCTCTCTCATGTTTCTAACTCTCTATCCCTCTCCTTTCCTCTCTGTAAAAAAATCAATAAAATATATTAAAAAAAATTTTTTTTAAATGAGGGATAACTCAACCAATAACAAAAAAACCATATATTTGGTGCCCACACTGGGGACATGCCCACAGCCAAGGTATGTGCCCTTGACCAGAACCGAACCCGGGACCTTTCAGTCCGCAGGCCGATGCTCTATCCACCGAGCCAAACTGGTTTCGGCCAAAGTGCTATTTTTTAATTAAATGGAAACCTTTAATACTTGGTGATTTATTAATAGCAGTATAATTTTATTGATTTATAATAACAACCCATATTGAGAGATTTGTTTTCTAACTCTAAAAATAGAAAATTCTATACTATTTGATTAATTAGAGTATGTCTTTTGGATCCTTTCCTATAATTGCACTCTCTTATCAAGAGGTACCTCAATTAATAAATCTACTTTTCTTTTTTTAAGACATATATGTTTATGGCTTAGTAGACATACTGGATGATACTGTCCTACTTGTTTTTTTCAACAGAGGCATTGAAGCAGATTGCTATCCCTCCCATTTTTTTATTATTATTAAAGAATTCCTCATAAAAGAAAGCCAGCTAAAAAGGGAGTGGATTGATAATTATTAGGGGGAAAGGGTGTCGGGGGTGCAGGACGAGACTGCACTAAAATCATACACCTATGGATGAGGACAATGGCGGGGAGGTAAGGGGAGGCGGTGGGGGGGGGACTGGGTGGAAGAGAGCTATAGGGGGGGGGGGAGAAACAATTGTAATAATCTGAGAAATAAAGATTTATTAAATTAAAAATAAAAATAAAAGAAAGCCAGCTAGCATGGAAGGGTTCAATAAGATAAGAAAAGGACTCATGCCGAAATCGGTTTGGCTCAGTGGATAGAGCGTCAGCCTGCGGAGTGAAAGGTTCCAGGCTTGATTCCAGTCAAGGGCACATATGTTGGTTGCAGGCACATCCCCAGTAAGGGGCGTGCAGGAGGCAGCTGATCGATGTTTCTCATCGATGTTTCTAACTATCTCTCTCTCTCTTCCTCTCTGTAAAAAGTCAATAAAATATATTTTTAAAAAAGAAAAAAAAAGAAAAGGACTCAGGTGCCCAGGTCATTATTGAGTGGCAGGAGATAGTGAGAAAGGAGAAAATAGCCGCTAATACCCTAAACTAGAATGCTGAAGAGACAGCATAATAGGAAAGCTAGAGATACCTGGTTCAAGTCTCAGTTCTCTAACTCTGATCATTCAACAAATACATTTGAGTTCCTGTTATGGATAAGAAGAATCAAGCAGTGACAAGCTGTCTATCCTTTAAAGTTTACAATATGGTGTGTGGAGACATAATAAACAAATAAATAAACAATAAAAATATCAGAATGAGCCCTAGTTGGTTTGGCTCAGTGGATAGAGCATCGGCCCATGGACTGAAAGGTTCAGGGATCGATTTTGGTCAAGGGCATTTATCTGGTTTGCAGGCTCAATACCTGGCTTTGGTCAGGGTGTGTGTGGGAGGCAACCAATTGATGTCTCTCTCTCTCTCTCTCTCTCTCTCTCAAAAAAAAAAAATCAATGGAAAAATATTTTTAATTAAGGATTAATAACAACAACAAAAAATCAGAACAAATAGTAATAATCAGTGCAGTACACTTAACCTTGCTGAACCTGTTTCCTTTTCTAGAAAACCAGGGATCACAAAACATTTACCTCAAGGGTTGTTAAGATGATTAACTGAAATTATGTAGGTAAAAAGCTTCACAAAGTGTCAGTTTCTTCCCCTAACTCCATGCTGGGGTTCAGAGTGGGGAAAGAGAATCAAACTTTTCGCATCTGCAGTAGATAACTTCAGGCTTTAGAGTCCACAGGACAAGTGTTCGCTAACGGAAAGCCACTTATGCACTTTTCCCTCTTCCACACTGTACAAAGGTAACAAGACCTGGACTGGTATGGAGATTCAGTGATGCAATTCAGCAGCGTTTTTAGCAAAATGACAAAGTTGATGTTATTAATGTTAAGTGCCCTGCCACATTTTATTTCATTATTTAATAATACTTTCTGATCCCTTAAAATGCACTCCTGTATTTCCATTACCATTTTTATCTCTATTAAAATTTCAAATAACCAAATGTATTGTTGGAACACACTGTCTTCATAAGAGATGTTCTGCTGTATTTTGAATGTTGTAATGAGTTCATTTCTCAAATGAAATCATATTGCAAGGACCACTATTAATGTGAGATTCAGACCCTATCTTATATAAATTTTCATTTTTAAACTATATTTTCCAAGTTATCTATTAACCTTAGTAGCAGGCGCCTTTTTTAAGGGACCGGGTTTGGGTACTGAAATATCCTTTGTGTCCTTATCTCCTGCGGCTCCTGAAGAAGCAGTCCTTCCAGGAACAGGCTTGAATTCCTTCTTTTCAGCTGCCAATCCAGCTTTCTTACCATGCACTAGTTCTACTTTTTCTGAACATTCTTTGATCTGGAGAGTGAAATTGAGATGAACATCATTAAGCCCAATTTTAAAACATAATCACTATTTTATTACTTAATAGATCATTTACACTAGCAGTCGTCAACCTTTCGAACCTCAAGAACCACCAGTGGTCTACGGACCACCAGTTGGCGACTGCTGCTCCAAAGGTTTCCTTAAGCCAGCAGTTGCCAACCTTTTGGACCTCAACAGACCACCGATTGGCGACTGCTGATTTAAACCACAACTCTGAGAATTTAGAGAGAAAAGTTTCTTTTTCAACTAAGATAAATTAGCCATACATTTTTTACATTTTGTTTCTATACAAATTAGAATTATAATAAACACATTTTACATAGAAGACATTCGTATTTAGAAAGGTAATTTCCCAGATATTAGAATAAATTTATTTTAAAAGTGTTTTCACTTTTATAGACTATGGTTACTCAGCTTTATTTTTGTTATAATTTGAAAGATGTTTCTACTAATATGATCACTGAGCTTGAGATAAAATTTAAATCTCCAAAAGCTATAACTTCAAACTCTATGTGTGAACCACCAGTGATGATGAAATAAATTTCATGAGTTGATATTAGTTTTGTTTTAATAAAACAGAACAGACAAATGCACTATAGTTCAATTTCATTATAATCTATTAATATCTTACCCTGTCAAGCTTAAGTTTGTCCACATCAACTAAGAATGGGTTTACTGCTTTCTCACCAACCACCTTCAGAGCGGTACCCAACGCTTCAAATGCAGCATCTCTGACTTCAGGAGCAGAATCATTGATGTGCTAGAGTCCAGAAATAAACAAAATTATCTCAATACAAGGTAATTTAGGTATTACTGATTTTAAGTCAGACTAATGGTTGTTTGAAAAAGAATTTGCCTTTTCCAAATCACTAAAGCGAAGTATTGCTTTCCTTTAGCCAATCAACAGTTCCTTTTTCACAAATTCTTTTTTGCTTAAGGAAACCTCTGATAATCCATTCAGCATGTAAGTGCTTCCTTTTCCTCCTACCCTCTATCTAAAGTGCCTCACATTCAAATGATCTTCAAATAATCTAAGTTGTATGACTATGCTTGGCCAGATCCAGCTGAAGGCCAGTAAACGGGCCACATAAGAGACAAAATGTTTAGCAATTAGTAGAACTATAAAGCTAACTTGTATTTAAAGAATAGGAACATAACAATACAAAAAGTTAGATTCAGTTTCCAAAGCTTCTCAGAAGACTATAGTCAACAGTATGAAAGTCATGATATAAAAAATCTTTTCTAGATATAAAATATTCCCCCAATTTCAAAGAGAGTCTATACCTTAAGTAGACCAGCACAAAAGGGCTTTAGCAAGCTCTTAGGCAGGGTAGAAGCAGTGCAGTGTCGGAAGCTTCTTGCAATAAAAAGTGATGTCTGTTGCTTGATGGTTGGATTTTTATTATCCATTACTGCTAAAACATCCTCACTGATGTTCTGTAGTGTGGTCTTTAGAAATAAAATGTGGTCAATGAGCTTTTCTCAACTGCAAAGATCAAAATATCACATTAACATTACTTTAGACAAAAGCGCAAACTCATGTTGTTAGCTTACAGTAAGGAAGATTGCGTCTATTGCCTCTTGCAGGGCTTGTACTACTTGAGGCTTCTTCTCTTTGAATTTCTCCAAAATGGTTGGCACAACCTATAAAAATGAACAGCTAGAATATTATCTGGCAACAAAAAAAGAATGAAGTGTTGATACATACTATAACATGAAAGAGCCTTGAAAGCATTATACTAAATCAAAAAAGCCAGTCACAAAGGATCACATATATATATGATTCCATTTATATGAAATGCCAATTCCATAGACATAGAAAGTAGATTAGGGTCTAGGAGTAGGGAAGAATGGGAAGTGACAGATAATGGGCATAGGGTCTCTTTTTAGGGTCATAAAAATGTTGTGATATATGCCCTGACCAGGAATTGAACCGTGACCTCCTGGTTATAGGTTGATGCTCAACTGCTGAGCCACGCCAGCCCAGCCCAACTATATAATTTAGTAAATTAAAATGTATTTTAAAAATTGTTTTCTAGCCGAAACCGGTTTGGCTCACTGGATAGAGCATCGGTCTGCAGACTGAAGGGTCCCGGGTTCGATTCTGGTCAAGGGCATGTACCTTGGTTGCGGGCTCATCCCCAGTAGGGGGTGTGCAAGAGGCAGCTGATCGATGATTCTCTCTCATCGATGTTTCTAACTCTCTATCCCTCTCTCTTCCTCTCTGTAAAAAGAAATATTTAAAAAAAAAATTGTTTTCTAGCCAAAACCAGTTTGGCTCAGTGGATAGAGCGTCGGCCTGCGGACTGAGAAGTCCCAGGTTCGATTCCGGTCAAGGGCATGTACATTGGTTGCAGGCACATCTCCAGAAGGAGGTGTGCAGGAGGCAGCTGGTCGATGTTCCTCTCTCATCGATGTTTCTAGCTCTCTATCTCTCTCCCTTCCTCTCTGTAAAAAATCAATAAAATATATATATTAAAAAAATTTGTTTTCTAGCTTGAATACTTATCCCTAATAAAAAGGTATAAAATATTCTAATAAGTAACATAAAAATGACAAAAAGCTCATTAATACACTGATAGCATATTTATATAAATATTACATAATATGCATGGATTTCTATAAAAATATTAATTATAATTTTAATTCAATATATGATTTATGTGACTAAGGCTTTTTTAGACCCTTATTTTTATTTTCATAGTAACAAGCTAGTCGTGATTTATTTTTATTTGGTACATCTTTTTTTGCAGTTAAGTTCTCTGAAATTATTTTTAATTCTATGAGTGAGTTCCAAATACCATAACTAAAAGAGGTTAGATATTAACTTCACGATATAAAACTAAAACATGGTTATGGACTATTAGGAAACTCTTAAATTCATTTAGGGAATCAAATGATAAGTAAAATTCTAAGTTCTGCACAGTCAATTTTCAGATGCTGGAGCATTCTAAGTAATTCAGACCAGATTTAGAGGCCAACTGAAGATGTCACAGTTAAACATCTCAATTTACTAAAGTTGTTACCAAATTTGTTTCCAAATTTATACAAAGAAAATAGTATATTCAACAAATGTCTTCAGGCAGATTTCTTAGAATAAAGTAAACTGATATATCACGAACAGCGTAACCTATGTAAAATGTCTCAGGTGTATGAGTAAATTATATTTTAAATAGGAAAACACTATAAAATATATATTTTTATACTAATTTCACATGGCCATTCCTACTCTCATTTTTGCTCTGTCCTGGTTATTCTAAGTTTTACTTCATCCTGTTATACAGATGTTGTAAGAACAGAGCAAGGTATTAAAAAATAATAAGCAAATGAACTCAACTAAATACTTTGGTAAAGTGCCTGATTTTCTACATAAAGCTAATGAATTTAGTTATAACTGACATCTTCACTGAAATGTTGAGTTATGCTCAATGTTAATAAAACATAATGAGAAATTTATATTACCCAATACATAAAGATCTATGTTGAAGAGCTGTTTTAAAGCACAGAGCAAACTAGCCTGGCATTCTTGATAATATTGTATGATTAAAAATAAATTGTTACTTACATGTCCTGCATATTGTCCAAATTTCTTCCTTAGCCCAACAGCCAGGCCAGTAAGACATTTTGCTGCCAAAGCCACCAGCATGACATTGGTGTCCTTTCCAACTACCTACAGAAAGGGGAAAAAAGAAAAAAACAACAACCAGTCACAACCCTGTAGAACTGAAAACTTTCTCTTAAAAGAACTCCTCTAAAAGCTACTATGTTAGTAGCCAATTAAGTTTCCTACAAAAAAGGAGATTCTTCTTTCACAATATAAGATTTGGGAGCTTCCCTTCAGTATGTTTAGACTCTATCTTGAAGTTTTATCAATAAAATATATATATAAAACCTCTACTTCCAATCACTAACTCTCCATTAGTGGTAGTCTGGGCTATCAGAGTTGCACACTGTAAGGAGGAGACTCTGATAATGGAAGAGAAGCTGGAAGCCACTGACTGCTTTGGGGCAGGGAAAGCTAGGACAATGTTTTTCTGGAAGGCCCCACAGAGCAGCAGCTTTTAACATTTATAGCCCAGGAGCACCGGTAGAAACTGCTGTATGTACCACCAAGAAGTCCATTCAGACTCTAAATTACAAATACCAGTGCAGCCATTCCTCTGAGGGAGCTTCTGGCTTCGCAGTTACCAGTTTAGTTACCTAATGATATCAAGTTTGTATTCAGAGCCTCTTAGCAGAGTTTCCTCCAGCACTCTTTATACTACCACACTCCTATATTACACCCCACAGAGCCTAGCACTTATCAAAACTCACAGGTAGTTGCTGTGTCTGGGTCACTTTAGCAAGACAGTGACTATGCCTGGGTTCCTTCCTGCTAAACTTCTACTGTTGGTATGCTACTCTCCAAGTCAGCTGGTATTAAAAAGCTGTTTTTACTCTGAAGGGCCCCAAACTCTTATGTGTTTGTTTTCTCAAGTAGAAGTAATACTTCCATTTCACTATGGATTCATGCACTGGTGGGGTCCCTCAGCCTGGCCTGCACCCTCTTGCAACCTGGGACTCCTCGGGGGATGTCAGACTGCTGGTTTTGGCCTGACCCCTGAAATCAGCAGTCCTGACATCCTCCGAGGGATGTAGTAGTGCGAAGTGGCAGGTGGCCAAGGAGGATCCTGAGCTGGGCATAGCTCCGCTCCCACTCAGCCTGGCCCTCCTGCACCTGCCATTGTTGCCACTCGCTAGAGCTGCCATGGAGGTGGGAGAGGCTCGTTATGCCACAGCTGTGCTTGCCACCCCTAAGCCTGGCCTCTGGTGCCTGTTGGTCAGCTGAGTGGTGTTCCCACTGTGGGAGTACACTTACCACCGGGGCAGCTCCTGCATTGAGCATCTACCCCCTGGTGATCAAAGTATGTCATAGCAATTGGTCATTTGGTTGCTTAGGCTTTATATATATATATATATATATATATATATATATATATATATATATATTTTATTGATTTTAGAGAAAGGAAGGGAAAGGGACATAGAGATAGAAACATCAATGAGAGAGAAACATTTATCAGTTGCCTCTTAAATGCCCCCCCACTGGGGATCAAGCCTGTAATTTAGGCATGTGATCTGACTAGGAATCACACCAGTGACCTCTTGGTTAATGGGTAGGTGTTCAACTACTGAGCCACACTGGCTGGGTTACTCTGGATTTCATAATCCCTAAGATTTGGTATTCTGTAAGCAGAATGCTTCATTACAAATTCCCCAAATTAATCAATCAGTAATGCATAACATGCAAGGAAGTTCTAATTGGTACCTACATGCAATCCCTAAGAGCTGAGGAGTAAGGATCATAAAGAGATTAACATTTATTAAAAATGAATTAAGTGACAATTTTATAGGTGCTATAACCCTATTTCATTTAATACTCATCCCAACTCTATAAAGCAGCTACTATTATTATCTCAATTTTGTAGATTTCAAAGAATAGACATTAACTTGCTCAAGCTCATAGAGCTAGAAAATGGTGGTTCAAACCTAGGTCTATTTTGACACCAGAGCTCTTACTTTTTTTTTTTTTTTAATATTTTATTGATATTTTACAGAGAGGAAGGGAGATAGAGAGCTAGAAACGTCAATGAGAGAGAAACATCGACCAGCTGCCTCTTGCACACCCCCTACCGGGGATGTGCCCGCAACCAATGTACATGCCCCTGACTGGAATCGAACCCGGGACCTTTCAGTCCGCAGACCGACGCTCTACCACTGAGCCAAACTGGCCTCGGCAAGCTCTTACTTTCTTATGCTCAGCACTTTCCTGGTCATTCAGACAAGCACAGAGCTACAAAAAATCTGAGCTGCCTGATGCGCACATTCTCAGCTGAGAATGAATAAAGCAAAACTGTTTTCTTCTTTCATACAGTAAACAAGTATCTTTTTTGTGATCTATTTATTATCATGTTTGGGGTTTTTTTTGTGTGTGTGCATTTTGATGCTTTTTAAAAATGTGCTTTTACTATTTACTAGTAAAATAACCTTCAAGTATAGTGCTGAAGTTCTGTTCAGTGTTCCTAAGCACAAAAAGGCTGTGATTTACCTTACACAGAAATTTTGTGCATTAGATAAACTTTGTTCAGGCATGAGTTATAGGGCTGTTGGCTGTGAGTTCAATCCCAGTTTCCTCTTATTTATTTATTTATTTATTTATTAATTTAAAATTTCTTTATTAAGGTATTATATATTTGTCATCATCTCTCCATTCCCATCCCAAACCCTTCCCCATGCATGCTCCCAACCCCCTGTTGTCTGTGACCACTGGTTAGGCTTATATGCAAATTACAAGTACTTTGATTGATCTTGTGAGTTCAATGTTAATGAATCAATAATAATATTAAATAAGATGTCTTCAAAAATAATAAAACATGGGTATGTACTGTTTTGTGTGTCAGTTGATGACAATGTTATGATCAAAGGGTTGCAGGATTCTAACCCTATATTTCCCCGAGAAATAATGGTTCAGCATTTGTGGTAATTTTATAGAATATAACTACTAGAATAATGAGAATTATTGTACTTAAATTAATATAATTAAAAATTAACCCTCCCCTTCCCCCACCAGTTTGATTCTCTGTAATTTCAGGCTGAGGAAAACAAGCAAAGTTTTCAATCTTGCTGTATTCAAGATGAAGTCTTTAGTTTGTTCTTACATTCTATAACCATACCCACAGTGTTTGATCTGTACTTTCAGATTTTATGAAAAGTCAGGATACAAAAATATCCACCAGCAGCAATCAACTTGGTTAGACCTAAGCAATATCAAAGGAATTATTTTCTAAAAATATTTCTTTCTTATTTAGTACTTGCCTGCTTTAAAATTGAACATTATCCTTTGCTTTACATACTAATACAATATAGCATGTCATCATTTACTATCTAAAAATATGTAATTCATATGTAATATCTGTCCCATTAAATGGAGCAAAATAAATAGTTCATCCTACAGAATTATAAAACTGGAATACTTGGGTCTAGAACAGCAAGACCCTCTTTTTGTTGAGGTGTACATATTATTAAATAACATTCTTAAAGTGATAAACAAAGATTGAAAACCAATCCCTCCAAACTAACCTAGAACAATAATTTTAATCAATCTTTAAAAAAATGAATGCGTAGAATTTAAAAACCATCAATAGTGTTCCTTAAATAGCAATGTTTTGTGATAAAAAGGACGATGGATTAAGAAAAATACAATGGCCTGGACTATTGTTGGGATACTGATGTTGAAACGCCTCACATTTACCTTCTTCAAAGCTTTTACTAAGTCTGCATAATCGCCTGCTTCCAATTTGGGGTTTTTCACTAGTACTTCTACAGCCTCCAGGGCTTCTTTTCTCTCTTGCCATTTCTTTGCCTCCTGTAAGACACAATACGAGTCATTTGTAGAATAGAAAATATAAGAGTAAAATAAAATCTATTTCTCTCATGCTACTATTTCAAAGATAAATATTTTTTGTTTTTAGAAACGTTTCTAAAGCTGGTTACAAAACAAAATGGCAAACCTGTGCAGCTAATCAGAATGTTTTATTCATATATATATATATATATATATATATATATATATAATTGTGTTCATATAAAAAAAGGATTTTCATATTTCATATTCCTAAATTCTAAAGTAAGTAAACAGAATAAGATGCCATAGGCTTTTCCTTCTCGTTTTCTATGTAAATGCTAGTGAGAAGGTATTAAATAGAAAACATTGATAGAAAGTATTTCTAGTTTCCAACAGTGGCACAACTTCAGGAGAAAAGAATTTCCATACTATCAATATTAAAAAGACCAGAAAAGAATAATCACATGAACAACAACCAAAACTTCTAATCTTGAAGATTAGTTTTCTAGGTTGGAAGTAAAATGTTACCCTCTTGTTTTATGGCCATAGAGGAGAATATGCTCCATTAGAGATCAAGCAATCATTCAATAATTTGAATATGCACTATTTGGAAGAACTGGGGATAGAAAGATGATAAACTAGCCTCCCTAGAGGACATTACAGTTCAATTCAATTTATTAAATATTTAGTTGTTAATTGAAAGTTTATAGGATATGAAAGGAGCTGTTAGCAGAGATCGGAAGCTCTTTAGTGAATAACTACAAGGCTTTGGTAACCAAACAAGAGGTTTTAACCTAGTTTAGGCTGACAAATAAGACCTCTCCTAAAAAGTGATGCTTAAGGTAAGATCCAGAAGATAAGGAGCTGAATTATAAGCTGAATGGGGGGAGAAGGGGAAGAAAAATGAATAAACATAAAGAACAGCAATGCTAAGTCCTAAAGTTTATGAGAAAAACAAACAAATCAAGTGTGGCACATTTGATACTAGAAGTTCCACATGACTGGCTGGAGTGTGGAGAACAATTAAAGATGTGGCTGGAAAGTAAGCAGAGGCTTCAAAGGTACTAGAAATGACCTTAAGGGCCACAGGATGATATCAGGCATCATCTTAAAACTCATGGAAGCCATTAAAGAGTTTTATTGAGGCAATGATATAAGAAGATTTGCATTTTGGCAAATGACACCTCTAATTACATTGTGATATCTGATGGGAAGGAGGAGGCAAGAGCAAAGATAGGGAATCTTCTAAAAATTAGACAATTGTAGCCATAGCTGGTTTGGTTCAGTGATAGAGCATTGGTCTGTGGACCAAAGGGTCCCAGGTTCGATTGCGGTCAAGGGCGTGTACCTTGGTTGCAGGCTCCTGTTTGGCTCGGGCCTTGATCAAGGATCATGCAGGAGGCAACCAATTGATGTGTTTTCTCTCACATCAATGTTTCTCTGCCTTTCCCTCTCTAAAAATCAATGGAAAAATATCCTTGGGTAGGATTAACAAACAAAAGACGACTTCGACAACTGTAGTACTGAAGCACATAAGGCAAGACATGATGGTGGTTGGCATAAGACTGTTTCTCAATTGGGGATACTTTTGTCTTTTGGAATACATTTAGCAAATGCTGAAGACATTTTTTATATCAGGACTTGGGAGACTGGTATTACTGATATCTAGTGGGTAAAGGCCCAAGATGCTGCTAAAAAGCCTACAAGGCACAGGAGAGTCCTCCAAAACAAAGAATTATCTGGGGGAAAATGTCAAGAGTACCAAGGTCAAGAAAGCCTAGAGTAACTATTAGACAGTAGGATAAAGAAATGGAGATGAATTTGAGATATTTAAAGGTAAAATCAGAGATGCAATGAGGAAAAGGGAGACATGAACAAAAATATTCTAGTTTTTGGCAAAATGTAAAAAAAGTGCAATAGTAAGTATATATACAAAATCTAGGGGAACAAAGAAGAAACAACTAATTCCCTCTATTAAGGGAAGATTAGGGTGGAAGGGTATACCAGGAAATGGCTCAGCAGAGCATTTCTAATTATACTATAGTAGTTACTTAAAATGAAATAAATGAAAGAAGTTTACCATTACTTACAATTTTATCATAAAAGTCTTTGGGAAGTTTGGAAAGAATTTCTACTGCTTCCAAAAGCTCATAAGCATCTATCTGTGGCACCTCATCACCATCATCACCACCTTCCAAGAGAAAAACAACAAAAATGGATGAAATGATTTTATTTCTGTTATCAGTTCTTTTACACCTCTGATGAAATCTTGATACAGAATTATTACTACTATATGCAACTTATATTTTATTAAATGGCAGTCCTCCAAAATATGCCTAGTGATCATAGGTTCTTGTGGAAGGGCCTGTTCTTGCCAATTTTTATAGAGACCAGTGTTTAAAATGGGCTTACCTCCCTCAGCATCTCCACCAGCAGACTGTTGCTGTTCCAATTTTGCTTGTAATTCTTGCTGGGAACGCAGAAACCGAGTTGGTTTAGGAGCACCTGTTGGCAGTTTGACCCATTCTTCTTCTAGTTCTTTCAACTGTAAATATAACAAAACATTTTTAAAACATTGTCTACATCTCTACCATTAGATAATATACTTATTTATATTTACTTATGTAAGAACTTAATTTATTATTTATATGGCTCTAAAGGGACAAGATAAATTTAAATTGTGTACATTTTGTAGCATAAGACAATCTGACTTATATTTACTACACTGAAGATGCATGGCTAAGCACATAGAAAAAAGAAAATCCATTTTTTTGGACACCCTTATTAGTTCATGAATTCAGATATATTTGTATCAGATAAAGTTTATAATAAATTATAATAAAAAAGAAATTACTTTTGTCTAAACAGATATTAAATCCTGCTACTAATAGCATTATAAAGGGATATTTTAAACTGCTACAGATTCAAGACTAACATACAAGAATCACCAAATGCATGATATTTAACTTGAGAGGATAAAGTAACAATAGAGTCAGTTGGCTATGCTCAGAAGAACCAACTGATTTTAAAAAATAATTATTTGTAAAGATAGAATATCAACAATAAGAAGAAGGAAATATTTTCATATATTAACCTTATGCAAAAACTTTGTGCCTCACCTGGACAGAGTTTATATTTTGTAATGGGGGTCTAAGAACATCCCGAATCCATCTATAAATTTCCACAGCAATTAGTTTGGCTTCATCTCGCACACCCTTGTCTCGAGATTCGAAGAGTTTTGGCAACACTTTGATAATTGGTTTAAGCAAGATGATTTTGGAACCAAATTCACTAGAAGTAAAATATTGGAAAAACAATTGTCAACATGCTTGCTTGGGTAAAGTGTTAGCTTTCATTCACACTAACATACCTATATAATTATATAGTTGAGTTTAAGGCAGAAAAGAAGGGAATGCATAGCCACATCTATATTTGTATGTCATTATTCCAAGAATACTATTTAATGTTTTGGGTCCAAAATAATATTACTATATTATTTATTCATTTTTAATGTTTATTGATTTTTAGAGAGAGAGGAAGGGAGAAAGAGAAACATCGATGTGAAAGCAGAACATCAACTGGCTGCCTCCTGTGCACTCCCCTATCAGGGATTGAGCCTGCAACTCAGGCATGTGCCCTGACCAGGAATCCAACCAGGAACCAGAAACCTTTTGGTGCATGGGACAACGCCCAATCAACTGAGCCACACTGGCCATGTCAATATTACCATTTTAAAACTAACTTTCTAGATAACTAGAGTAGGAATAATTCAAGTCCTTAAAGAACTAACACTTATAATATCTTAAATATACATGCATATACATATAAAAGCATAAAAATATAAATACGGTTATAAATATTTAGATGAGTGAAATCTGCTTTCTTTTCGTATCAATAGTTCTTACAATTAAAGTGGTTCGCTCAACTTACTAGATAACTAATCCTGGAGGTATGTGGTTTCATTCCTGATTTTAAAGCTATCACACTGTAATTCCAGGCAACTTAAACCTTTTTGCTTCAGTTTTCCATGGGAAAAATACTTGTATTCTGACTTCTTTAAGAAAGGTAACACAATTATCTACTTAATTATTTTTTCCAGAAAAATAAAATTCCAGTTTATTGTTGTACAACACTGTTTCACACACATCAAAAAGGCCAAATAAACAAATAGCAACTTCCTAACCAAAAAAAAGTAACCTTTAATTTTGGGTCCTTTTAACCATTTCATATAAACCCAACTACTTATAGTACAGCCAAGTACATACACAGAAAGTTATTGGAATGCTCAGAGTAATATTTTTCTTTTTGTTTTTGCTTTTTACATAGTTTTCCTCCTCCTTTGGGACTATAATGAACATGGTCACTCCACAAATAAAGTCAGAAATAGGATGGAGAATGTTCCAAAGGCTGGTTTGGTTATCGAAAGGTCATTAAAAATGGCTAACAATATATACAAAAATATAAAATGTAAATAAAAAATACAAAATTTCCTTTAAAAAGTACTTTAAAAAATATATCTTATTGATATTTTACAGAGAGGGAGGGAGAGATATAGAGAGCTAGAAACGTCAATGAGAGAGAAACATCCACCAGCCGCCTCTTGCACACCCCCTACCGGGGATCTGCCCGCAGCCAAGGTACATGTCCTTGACCGGAATCGAACCTGGGACCTTTCAGTCTGCAGACCGACGCTCTACCACTGAGCCAAACAGGTTTCGGCTAAAAAGTACTTTTAAGAAAAAACGAAGGGCCTTAGAAGTTTTGGTTCTTTGGGTGACGAAGAGCACATATCATCTGTGACTCTTGAAGGTGATCAGGTTTAGATTCTGAGATGGGAAGTGGGGGGTGAATAGGTCACAGTGGCCTTTTTTGGGGAAAATTTTAACTTTTCCTTTTTTGCTGTTTAGCCATCCTCACCAGTCTTCTGCTTCTTGGTGTCAGCATCATCATCCTCATCATTTTCAACTTCCTGTTTGCTAGTAGTTGCCTCAGTCTGAACTTCATTTCCATCTTCCTCCTCCCTATCACCTTCCTCCTGCTCTTCATCACCTCCTGCTCCTCATTTTCCTCCTAGCATTCCCATGAGCAGGTGTGTCTCTTTCATTCTCTGCCTCCTCCACAACTTCTTTCTCCTTTTAGCCCTTGGCGGTGATGTCAGAGCTGGCCTCCATGGCCACATCTGACATGGTGGGGCATGCCGGTGATCTGCAGTGGATTTTTTAAAAAGGACTCTGACAAAAAAGTTGCTGGAGTCTGCAGTGGCAGAGGAGGCGTGGGGTGGAGGTGGCTACAGCCAAGGGAGAGGCGGCCACAGGAACAATGATGGCTTTTCAGAGCAGCCAGAGAAAAGGTAACACTTTAACCTTATATATCTGTCACATATTATATTTTTAAGTTCCCAACTTGCCAAATTTAGCATTCTGATTCACTGTTAACATTTCTGAATAACATTCTGGAGCAAGAGGAATTTAGTTAGAACACTGAAATTGTCTAGTAAGACCCATATATATTATTATCTATGATCTAATGGGTACACATACATTTATCTCAAATGTATAAATACAACAAAATTTTTCAGTAATAGCTACTGACATATTCCAATAGGTCAAAAAAGGAGACTGTGAAAATATTCTCTCTAGAAAGTGATATTTAACAAGACACTTGATTGTGAAAATAGCTGAAATATAGATATCTTAACATAAAACTAAACTAGTTGTCTATGATGATAATAAACCATTCTTTTTAGGGATACTCAACATGGTGCCTGAAGAATCTAACATTTGAGATTCTTAATTTTTCTTTAATTATTACTGTTTCACCTGATTTTTAAAAAATATATATTTTATTTATTTTTTACAGAGGGGAATGGAGAGAGAGAGGGATAGAGTTAGAAACATCAATGAGAGAGAAAGATCGACTCAGCTGCCTCCTGCACACCCGCTACTGGGGATGTGCCCGCAACTAAGGTGCATGCCCCCTTAACCAGAATCGAAACCGGGACCCTTCAGTCCGCAAGCCGACGCTCTATCCACTGAGCCAAACCGGTTTCGGCTCACCTGATTTTTTATTTCACTATACTTGCCTGCTTCTGAAAGATAAAAAACAAAACAAAACCAAAACAAACAAAAAAACATTTGGAGCAGGTCTAGATGGGAAATACCTTTAAAAATTATTTTTGGTACTAAACACATTACTATAGAAAAAACAAAAGGGTTCTAGAAACCCGTTTTAGGGGCCACAGAACAATATTTGGTGTCCTGAAACTATCACTAACAGATAGCTTAAGGAAGCTCTGGAATCTAGGACTGAACATTTGGTCTCAAGGTTTTTGAAGGTCTAAGGGAACTGTCTAGTTCTACTTACAAGATTCTGAGATGCTTTAGGACAAATAAAGAACCACACAGAAATGGGACTAAATAACATCTATAAGAAAGATGTAAGAAGATATGTTTAACTTGTTCTTTTTCTACCCTTATTCTCCTAGTCAGCTTAAAGTGAAGTAATCAGGGTTTATAGCATTCTAGATTAAAAACTTCTAATTAAAAAGTAGATTATAGTATAATATATATTTTATATTAGAAGAACCAGCATACTATTTTTATTAGAAGATATATTATATATTATAGTATAATATATATTTTATATTAGAAGAACCAGCATACTATTTACTATTCATAAAAATACATGCCTACTAACCTATCTAATAAAAGAGAAACATGCAAATTTGCTATACTCTGCCATGCCTACCAGCCAATCAGGAGCAAGTATGCAAATTAACCCAACAAATATGGCAATGGCTATGGAGTTGGAGCAAGCAGGAGACTTGGGTTGCCCCCAGCACTGGAGGAAGCCAAGCTTCCCGCCCGCCCTGGCCTCTGCTCAAGGCTACAAAGTTTCAATTATAGAAGATAAATAAATCCCAGATACCAGGGCCTCTGCTTGAATCGTTGGAGGGTGTGGCTGGCCTGCAAACCACCATAGGCCCCTCACCCAGGCTGGCCCCCACCTCAAGGGAACCCCCACCCTGATCCGGGAAACCCTTCAGGGCAAACCAGTTGGTCCCCACCCGTGCACCAGGCCTCTATACTATCTAATAAAGGAGTAATATGCAAATTGATCATCACTCCAACACACAGATGGCTGCCCCATATGGTCAAAGATGGCCACCACAAGATGGCCAGCAGGAGAGGGAAGTTGGGAGGGACCAGGGCTGCAAGGAGGGCAGTTGTGGGCAATCAGGTCTGCAAGGGAGGGCAGTTGGGGGTGACCAGGCCAGCAGAGCGAAGTTGGGGGCTACCAGGCCTGCAGGGGAGAGCTGTTGGGGGGGAGACCAGGATTGCAGGGGAAGGCAGTTAGGGGCAATGAGGCTGGCAGCGGAGTGGTTAGGGGGTGATCAGGCTGGTAGGTAGAAGTGGTTAGGGGCAATCAGGAAGCCAGGCAGGTGAGCAATTGGGAACCAGAAGTCCTAGATTGTGAGAGGGACATCCCTTGAGGGGACCCAAATTCAAGAGGGTGCAAGCTGGGCTGAGGGACACACACCCCCGTGCATGAATTTTGTGCACCGGGCCTCTAGTCTATATGTGTAAAAAGCTAAGCAACTGGCTGACTGCAGAGTAGGTATGATATGCACTGACCACCAGGGGGCAGATGCTCAATGCCTGGAGCTGCCAAGCGACAGCAACTTTGCAGAGTGCACTCTCGCATTCCAGGACCCCTCAGGAGATGTTAGACTGCCAGTTTCAGGCCGATCCCCACAGGCCAGGACGAGGGACCCCACATGCTGGAGGGACCCCGCTTACTCTGCAGACACCCTTCGAGCCCCGGCACTGCCCCAGGTGCAGCCAGCTGGGGAGGGACCATGGGAGGTTGGCTTCAGGGTGTGTCTGGCCTATCTCGCCCAGTTCTGCCCCACTGGCCACATTCTAACTAATTTCCTTTCAATGTGCACGAATCTGTGCACCAGGTCTCTAGTATTATAATATTAGGCTAGACATGGGAAAACACTTATTTCACAAGAATGTAAGTGAAAGTCAAATTTTATAAAAGAACATTATGAACCAAATGAAGGACAACTTAAAAGTTTAAGATAGAAATTGAAGATAGTTAAACAAAATTTTAAAATTTTGATACTTTCATGTAAGATAAATACCAAAGGAAGCATTTTCTCCAAGAAGTAGGTCATATACAAAATCACAATAGAGTTGAGATGATTTTCATTTCCGTAGGTCACATATTTAGGGTTTCAGTAGAGCTGTTTTCTAAAGCAGTGGCCACCAACCTTTCAGACCTCGAAGACACCACTGGTTGGCGACCACTGTTCTAAATATCTACGTGGATGGTTTGGGGGACAGGATATCAGATAGGGACTGTCAAATCAGAACAAACTAGTAGTTTGTCTAATTCAGATTTCCACAGCAAATTACAACCACTTATTCATGAAAAACTTCACTGCCAAATTCTAGGGCTGAAAATAACTTATTATACAAGAGTAAAAGTTGTTTTCTATTTGCTATTGCTGTACTTTTGTTTAAAGGTATATAGCATTTGCTTCTATTTTATAAAAAGGCACCTAAATAAAGGTCTACTTTAGTTAACAAACTATGGATAGCCAGCACTTCAAAGCACATAAATTTATGTCAAAGAAAGAGCTACTTAAATACCCCGAGGAGTGCTTTTCAACAAAAAGGCCAATTCATTATCTAAAAACAGGTCAGAAATATTCCCTGTTCATCTTCATTAGAAAGGAATTTAAGCTCTAACTGGTTTGGCTCAGTGAATAGAGCATAGGCCTGTGGACCCAAGGGTCCCGAGTTCGAATCCAGTCAAAGGTACATACCTTGGTTGCAGACCCCTCCCTGGCCCAGGCCCTGGTCAGGGCGTATGCAGGAGGCAACCAATAGATGTGTTTTTCTCACATTGATATTTCTCTCTATCATTCCCTCTCTCTAACATCAATGGGAAAATATCCTCGGGTAAGAATGAAAAACAAAACAAACCCACAGAAAAATAAAGTCCCCTACTAAGGAAGAAAAGAAGGAAGGAAGGGAGGGAAGAAATAAATTTAAATAAATAATTATGCAACACCCTCGAAGGCTAAAATTACTGAATACAAAGTGCCACACTCGAGAAATGAGTTCAGCTTTTCCAAGTCACTTTCCTGTGTGGTATGGCATGCCAAGTCAAGTCTAGCAGTTCTCATTTCTGTTTAAACCAGGAATTCAAACTCAATTGAGACAGTCTAGTTAATAGAACTAATGCAAAAAGAAACGGTCTTACCTTAAGGCTTTCCTCAGTGTCTCTATACAGGCCACTATAATCTTGGGGTTCTTATTGTCCAGGCCTTTTAGGAGCTCTTCTTGCACAATCTCTCCTTTCTCAATCTCTATGTACATCAGACAAATCTCGATCCCTAGCTCCTTGGCTTTGGCTTTGGGTTGGTTGAACACTTTACTTACAACACCTGATACAACTTCTCCTGTAGTTCTGTAATACAGATTATAAACAACAACCACACACACACAAACACACTTTAGTAGGAAGAGCTAGAAAGGGTCATGTAAGGCAGTGTGTGGAGAGGGGGGAAAGGGGATACAAGTTACTTTTTAAAATGCTTAAACGAGTCTCTAATTTTTAAATTTATGTTTGAAAATATTAAAAAACTAGGACTGAACATTTGACCTCAAGGCTCTATTACACAAGAGTAAAGTGCAAAGGTTTAAGACATTTATACCAGATAATAACACAGAACCATAGACTGTTTATAAATGTAGAAAATTCAAACAAGAAACAAAAATCCCTTGAAATTCCACAACTTCCAGATTTTTCTATACACACACTGATATATTATACAAAAATAGGATTATCAAGTTCTCGATTTTGTGAAATTAAAAAAAATAATAACTTAAACACCCCTTAAGGGAATTTCTTCACAGAAGGAATGGATATACACCTTTAGTTATAAAAGGCTGCTCCCAAATCCTTGGTAAGACTACAGTAACTTTATTGCTTTGAGTCAATTCCTTCTTAGTCTAGAGTATTTTCCCCTATGAAAGGCTCAAAAGGAGAAAACATTACTTGTTCATCTGAGAACAGATAAAGACTGAAAACAAAACAAAATAAAACACCAAAACCCCACAAGTATCAAGGAACTATGAAAGTAAGAAAATGAATACATTCTAAAAGTGCTAATAACTAAGAACGGTGATCTATAAATATATATAGATTAATCCAGGTAGCACCAGATAGGGTTTTTTTTAACAGTACAGTTGAGAAGAAACTACTTACTTTCCTGCTACATGAGCATTTTCGACATAAACAAGTGCAGCTTCTAATCCTTTCAACTGAACCACTGCATTGGAATCAGTCACAAATTTTTTGATCAATCCTAAAAATTTGGACCATTCTGGGCTCTTTTCATCTCTTATTTTCTGGAAGATCTTCAGGGCCTCTTCATACCCATTTAATCTTGCTTTCCACAGCTAAAAGAAATGTATTTTGAAAAACAAAACTTAATAATACCATTATTATTTATTGTTAATTAAGGGGAAGGGAAAAATAACTACCATATACCAGGTAATCTAAACAAAAGACCCCATGAGTAGAAACAAAAAAGGAGTTAAGGAAATTCAGATACTTTTTGAAAAAATTAGCTAATAAACTTTTTTCTTGTAAATACTTAGTATTTATGACATTCGACTAGGGTCATCTAAAATTCATAACAGGCCATTATAAATGTATTTCAATTGGATACAAAGTATTCAAGTATTATTATTTCTTTAGAACATGGCATTAAAGATGTGATGGTTCAAATCACCCTGCTGAAACTGCCCAATCTCCAAAAGTATGCTGTTTTCAGTTGTACTGTGTAATCATCGGGCAGGTTTTTACTATACTACATGGTATAACTGCAGACAAAACAAGCCAATATACTGAAATTTGAGTTCCAGAAAAGTCTCACCTTGTGTTCACATTTCTGATCAACTGGCAGTTTCAACCACTCACTGTCATCTCCCATTGTGCTTCCAGTTTCTCCTTAGAATTAAGAGTAATTCCTGGTCAAATAAAAATCGATACATATTAATTCTAGCATCCAGCAGTCTCTTAAGACAAAATGATTTTTCTCAGATTTTTATTTTATCATGATGCACCAATAAAATTAAAAACCCATTCTTTGTTTATATACCCATTTAATTACATCAATAGAGCATTTTAAAAATAAACACACAGAAAAGTCAATAAAACACTAAGTAAATCTAGAAAGGACAGATGTCTGTTTTTTGTTTGTTTGTTTATTTTTTTAAAGGTGGTTAAATATTTTCCCAATAGGAACTTCTTAGATACATGACAAAGAGAATAAAACAGAAGAGCTGAGCTACTTGGCCTCTTAAAAGGACAAGATACGATGGCCCTGGCCAGGTCAAGTCAGGTAGTTCAGTTGGTTGGAGCCTCATCTCGAGATGCCAAGGCTGTGGGTTTGATTCCTGGTCAGGACACACACAGAAGCAACCCAACCAATGAATGCATTAATAAATGGAACAACAAATCAATGTCTCTCTCTCTCTCCCCCCTCCCTTCCCTTTCTTTCACCTTCCTCTCTTTCTCAAATCAATTTTTTAAAAAGGGCAAGAGTTTTAAAGAATGTCATACTGTTAACCTAAAATTCCTTATAGAAAGTAATCAGGAAGATCCAAGATGCAGCTTAGGTAAACACACCTAAACTGCTGCCGAGCACAACAATTTCAAAACTACAACTAAAAACAAAACGTCTATACCCAGAACCACAGGAAAGCTGGCTGAAAGGAAGCTCTGCAACTAGATTGAAAGAGAGAAGAGAATTCGGGGCACAAGCGCTGAAAAACTGAGGTACGGGGGCACCAGTGTGACCCGAAGAGAGACAAGCTCCCAATCTCTAAAATCCAGTTTCTGGGGAGAAGCTAGACTGTCTGCCATCCGGTCGGAAAGTGAGGGTGGCTTGCTTGCAGAGCTGCGTGCAAGAATAATTGTTTGCTGTGCTGGGGTGCAAGATGCGGGGACAAGGTCAGAGATGCAGAGAAGGCTGACTGGCAGCCATCGCCGTTTGCCATGCCCTAGCCTAGAGACTCCCTGAGACTTCACTCTGAGACTCTGCCCCCCCTCCTCCCACACACACACAATCTACAAACACACCCAAGCTCCAAGCATATGAATGGCTTTTGCATATGAATGGCCTTCTCCATTGCAGTTTAACCTAGCAAACTTGCAACCTGGTGCAGATAGCTCCAAAGCTTCCAAGCTCCAAACAGAGAGGAGAGGACTGTGGTTCTCGCAGTAGCTCCTGCAGGGTGGCCTCAAACAGTAGCTGAACTCCACCCCATTGGAGATCAGGAAACTAGTGTATCTAGTGGTCAGTGTGAGATGACACCAGATTTCAACTACTCTCATAAGGAACACATTCAAGAGACAGACTCAGTGAGCACCAAAGCCCTACGGGAACAAGTCCTCTCCCATAAACGTGTCTTCAGCACAGCAATTCTTCCATTATAGACACAGCAAGTCCTCACAGCCAATTGGCCTGGAGATCAATTCCTCCCAGTGACACCAACAACAATCGAGACTTAACTACAACAAGGGTATACACATAGTCCACAAAGAGTGTCCACATCAGGCAACTGGGAGGCTGACCCATTGAACCATATAGAACACCCACAAAGCTACCCTACCAACTCAGGGAAGCAGTGAAAATGCTAAGAAAAGGAAGGAGATCTCAAACAAAAGAAATGGAGGAGAACAAAAGATTGGATATAGAGTTCAAAACCACTATATATAAGGTTTTTCAAGAATTTCCTAGAAAAGGCAGATAAATTTCACGAGACTCTCGAGGATATGAAAAAGAAATTAAACCAACTAGAAATTAAATATACACTGAATGAAATAAAAAATATTATACAGAGACCCAACAGCAGACTAGAAGAATGCAAGAATCAAGTAAAAGATTTGGAATACAAAGAGGCAAAGGACGCTCTTCCAGAGAAATAAGAAGAGAAGAGATTCCAGAAAGTTGAAGATAGTATAAGAAGCCTCTGGGACAACTTCAAGCGTACCAACATCAGAATTATGGGGGTGCCAGAAGAAGAGAGAGAGCAAGACACTGAAGACCTATTTGAAGAATTAATGACTGAAAACTTCCCCCACCTGGTGAAAGAAATAGACTTACAAGTACAGGAAGCGCACAGAACCCCTCAGAACCCCAAACAAAAGGAATCCAAAGAGGACCACACCAAGACACATCATTAAAATGCCAAGAGCAAAAGACAAAGAGAAAATCTTACAAGCAGCAAGAGAAAAACAGTTACCTACAAGGGAGCATCCATACGATTATCAGCTAATTTCTCAACAGAAACTATGCAGACCAGAAGGGAGTAGCAAGAAATATTCAAAGTGATGAATTGCAAAAACCTACAACCAAGATTAGTCTACCCAGCAAAGTTATCATTCAGAATTGAAGGGCAAATAAAAAACTTCACAGATCAGAAAAAGCTAAGGGAAGTACATCACCACCAACCCAGTATTATATAAAATGCTAAAAGGTGTTCTTTAAAAAGAGTAAAAAGAAGAAAAAAGTAAAGATAAAAATTATGAACAACAAATACATTATCTATCAACAAGTGAATCTAAAAGTCAAGTGAATTAAAAATCTGAGGAACAGAATAAACTGGTGAATGTAATAGAATCAGGGACATAGAATGGGAGGGGATTGATAATTCTCAGGGGGAAAGGGGTGTCTGTGTAGGGGGTACAGGAAGAGATTGGACAAAAATTATATACCTATGAATTAGGACAGCAGGGGGGGGGGAGAGGAGGAGGTAAGGGCAGAAGGTGAAGTGGGGACCAGATGGAGGGGAGCTATGGGAGGAGGGGGGAAAAGGAGAAACAATTGTAATAATCCGAACAATAAAGATTTATTAAAAAAAACAAAAATAATAAAAAATAAAAAATAAAATATAATATTAAAAAAAGAAAGTAATCAATATGGAAAAATCTCAATGCTACCCAGCTCTCTAATTATGGCAAATATGACTTTAGTCAATGTTTATGTAAACTAGTAAAATATTAAATCCCTGAATAAACTATTCCTTTATAAACTTTATATTTAAACATTTTTAAGAGAGTGTGATAGGCAACATTTATTTAATAACTTTATATTATTTACTTAGATAACATTTATTTCTGCTTATAAAAGTCATTTATGCTAACTGCAGAAAATCTGGAAAGTACAGGAAATATTAAAGAAGAAAAGTATTAAAACGTAATTTCACCACTTTGATGAACACTAAAGTGTGTGTCCACTGGAGTCCTTCCAGACTTTTTTCAATGCATATATAAAATCCTAATATGCAAACAGACTGAACAGCAGAACAACTGGTCACTATGAGGTGCGTTGACCACCAGGGGGTGCATGTGGAACATGTTGGGTGCCAGCAGCAGGCAGCAGAGCCTGGAACATGGTGGGTGTCAGCCATGGCAGGATGGTGGAGCAGGTGAGCGGGGGCACCAGACCAAGGCAGGGCACTGGTTGCTCTCATAGGTGTGAGCCTTTGGTGGTTACTGAAAATTCTTTGCTCCTGTGTGCCACGGTTCCCCTTGGTACTAGCACCTGCTGCCAGTGCCAGCACCACTCGCACAAGCGGCTTGAGCTGCTACTCGGCTGCTACTCGGCGCTGTCAGCGGGTTAGAGCTGTAGCTGCCGGCCCTGATCACCCCTGAGAGTTTCTCTACTTCTACCTGCTCCAGCTGCTGGTGCTAGCCCCAATTGACCTGTGCTGTCAGCAGGTGCAAGCACAGCAGGTGCTGTCAGCGTGTGGGAGCTGTGGTGGTCGGAGCAGGGTTGCTCACAAGAGGGGACCAGAGGTCCCTGGTGGGAGGGGCTGGGCTGGGGTGCTGAGGATGGGCCGAGACCCGCCCCTGTGTCCACTGTAGCCTCTCAGCTCACAGTTCCTTTCAAGGCGCATGAATTTGTGCACTGGGCCCCTCGTATAGTATATAAAATACATGAAAAAAAAAAGAGGGATAATCCTCTTGCAATCTTTCTTTTTAGAAAATATTTTTAAATTTCTTCATTAAAATAGTTTTTAGGGTTTTTGGTAATGTTTTTAGGATGTGTGAAGAGATTAACCAAAGATCTTAAATGCATATATGTATTACCCATGGACACAGACAATAGGTGGTGAAGGCCTTGGGCAAGGTGGGAACTGGGTGGAAGGGGGCAAGGTGAGGAATACAGGGGACATTTGTAATACTCTCAACAATAAAAATTTTTAAAAATGTTTTTACTGATTTCAGAGACAGAAAGTGAGAGAGAGAAACAGAAACATGGATGAAAAAGTAACATCAATCTGCTGCATCCTGCATACTTCCTACTGAGGATGGAACCTACAATCCTGCATGTGCCCTTACTGGGAATTGAACCAGCGACCTCCTGGTACATGGAACAATGCTTAACCAACTGAGCCACAATGGCTGGATGCAATCTTTTTTTTAATATAGTCACAAACATTCGCCCATATTTGAGAACAGGATGTTTATCACTCCATTTTTATCAATCCTATTGTTGGAATTTAAATTGTTTCCCATTTTTTAATATTATAAACTAGGGGCCTGGTGCACAGATTTGTGCACTGGTGGGGTCCCCCTTGCCTGCGCCCTCTTGAAATCCAGGACACCTCAAGGGATTTTGAACTGCCAATTTCAGCCTGATCGCTGTAGGCTGGCCTGCGGGATTGGGCCAAAACCGGCAGCCTGACATTCCCAAGGGATGTAGTAGTGCACAAAGTGGCAGGTAGCTGGGGAGGAGCCCAAGCCCAGGCCAGGCACCACGCCACTCCCACTCACACCGGGCCTACTGCATCTGCCCTGGACTTGAACCAATCAGTCCCTATCAGGAGAGGCTTGCGCCCCTAAAGTGGTACTTGCTGGCTGTAAGCCCTGCATCTGATGACCATCAGCCAGTTGAGCGGCACTCCTGCTATGGGAGCACACTGACCACCAGGAGCAGCTCCTGCATTGAGAGTCTGCCCAGGGTGGTCAGTGTGCATTACAGTGACCTGTTAACTGGTTGTTTGGTTGCTTAGGCTTTTACATATATAGATAACACTAGAGGCTTGGTGCATGAATTCGTGCATGGGTGGGGTCTGGCTGGCCAGCCCTGATTGGGGCCAATCAGGATGGGCCAGCCATGGGGAGGGACTGCAGGCAGTTGGAGGGTTAGCCCTGTTTCCTGGTCAAACTCCCAGTTGAACTTCTGGTCAAACAGACAATTTGCTACAATAGGTCCTAGGGTTACATCGGAGATATGTTCCTATGGTGAGATTAAAGCGATTTTCACCGTAAGTTGGAACCCACCTACATAAGCACCTACTTCACTCACATGGAGCACATACAGCAGTAATGAAGTGAAACAGTAAAAAAAATTTAAAAGAAAGATAATGATTGCTATGGTTCATTCAATCTAGTCCATACTACAAATATTCAGAAACTTCAAATTATTTATAGCTCTCAGGTTCTACTCTAACCTAAAACAGAGGCAAAGGTAAAAAAAGCCAGCTATAAAATAAATGTTCTACAAAAATATTATAATCTTATATCATTATGTATCCAAGAGCTAAAATACCATATAGTCCACACTACTGCTGAAAAAATTTCAGATGTAATTGTTTACTTTTAGACCAGTGGTTAAGAAATGTTTCTAAAGTCATACATAAAGACAGAACTTAGAATAAATTTCAAAATGTCTTATTTTTCAATTTTGTATTCAATTAAATAACATATTGCCTATTAAGTATGCATTATATACTATCATAATATATAGACTCAAGAAATTTATGAATTTCCTGATGCATCAATCCAGCTTAAAGTGCAGAGAGATTAAGTCATGAGTAATGTTAGAGCTGGGTCTAGCACCTATGTCTCTTAGTCCACTACTCTTCCCCACCACCCAAGGATCTTGTCCTTTCCTGTATCTTTACAGTCTATAAGAACAATTATATAGCTTCTAAATAAATTGTTTTAGCTTTCTACCTGGGAAGAAGCTTATAGCAGCAAAACTATTTTATGGCTAAATTCCAAGTCCTTGACCTACAAAAGCTCTTCACTATTACAATACAAGAGATTTGGATCTGATTACCATTCCCAGACCCTCACTTCTGGCTACTGCAGAAGCACAGACTGAGTCCTAGAGAAGTTTAAGGAAAAAATTTGCCCACTCAAAAATCAACCCTTTTGAATGACCAATGAGGTATAATGATGGTCTCACTGGGAAAAAAAAATAGTTCCAAAAACAAGGGCAAAACAGAATACACAAAGATGCCCAGGAATCTTTACTCAAACCATGTATAGGAATAAATAACTGCATTAAAGAAGCATAACAATTCTGTAACTGACATAAAAAATTAAGCTTTTTATTATTTGGCCAAGCCAAACAAAATCTCTAAGTAGCCAGTAACAAAATAGCAAGACTTTTCCTTTAATTTAAAAAACATCACTGCCTCCAGGTAATTCCCATTAACAAGGACAAGTATCCTCTTGCTGGAGTATTATGCATTATTAGAGGCCAGAAATCTAAATGGCTTCTCTTAAGCGGGTTTTCTGAATAAACTTGGGTGTACTTGCTGTTCTAGTAAATGGATGGTGGCTTCCCATAAATTCCTTCGGAGAGAAGGAAGGGTAAAGCGTTATCTCTTTCACACCGTGCTACGCATCAGCAGAAAAAGTTAACTGGACTCTCCCTAAACAGATGATCACTGTCATTGTCTCTAAAAGGTGGACCTGACAACAACACAGGCCTCTGGGGAGGCTGAAATCTAAACCTGGCTGTGAATTGGGTCAACTTTGAGAGTTACTGCTCAGTTGTACCAAGAGGTGTAAACCTAACGCTTACTCATCCTGAAGCTACTCAGGTCTCCAAATCCTGGGTAAAGATCCAAGGCCCAAAGGCACTGGATTCAGTTGTACCCATCCAGCTCGACAAGGTTATACTCGGGTAAAAGCAATCCTCTCCTCACCCTAAGTAGGAACCAGGGGAGGCAAAGCCAGGTTGTGGGGACTACTCAATCACTGCACATCCGAACAAGCACTCTAGGGCCGCTGTCGCCACCCAGAAGTAAAGCAGATGCCCCAGGTTTTAGCTCACTGAAGCTGGCATTGTTTACGCTCTTTCACCGCCTCAGCCTCTGATAGGCCAGAAAAGTCCCCTGTTCTGTCCACCAGGGCTTCGGGCATTGGCAAGGGATGCTAGACCCTCACCGCAGTTTGACACTTACGCTCCCCAGGCAGGGAGAGGTCAGGGCCCTAATGTTCCAGCAGCATCAGCAGGAATACCAGGCAGGCGGCGGCACTGGTGCGGCTGGCTCGCTGGGCAACACCTCCTCCAGGGGCGGGCCCCAGAGCGAGCTGTCAGAGTGCCCGCCCCCTCCCGGACCCGCCCGCAAACGCTAACAGTTTAAAGGGACCTCCTCTCTTCGCCCACAGGGTTTCTGAGGCGAGAGGCAAATTCAAGACCATCCAGGAGGAGTCTTGCACAACTGGGAAGACCTCCTTTTCGGTGGCAACACAAGTAATGTTCCAGAAATAAAGAAGATGATCAGTTCCTAGTATCAATATCCTAATCCCTCTTCAGGAGTGGAAAAAACTGTAGGAGATAGCCAAAGCATCAGGATGTATATATAGCCCCCATTATGAAATCTGCTTACTTCATTACCTTGAGCAGTCAGTGTTCTTCAAATGGCAACTCAAAGGCCCAGGAAAGATTTCTGGCAGCCTGTGCTGCTTCACTCGCCCTTTCACTGACTTCCTTCTCTACAATGCGAGGAATCCCAGACAATGATATAAAATATCATGGAAGGTAATAGCAGGAGAAATAGAAAAATAGCACTCTTCTTGTGAGTAAAATGTATTCATTCAAAAACTGGCCAACAACTCACAAGTCTATAAAGTCTTGCATGGTCCTGGCCTGTGTGGCTCAGCTGGCTGTAGCATCATTCCAGTGCACCAGAAGGTGGGAGGGTTTGATTGGGCAACTGATCAATTTTTCTCTCTCCCCCTCCCTATCTCTGAAATTAAAAATATATATACTTTGCATGCAAATACAATTGTTCATTCATCTAATTTAATATGAAGAATTCCTGAGAAAATTTAAGGAGAAACTGGATTAGTAATATTTCAGGGAATTAAGTAGTAGCTTCTGACCTCTCTGTAGGTTATCAATGAGTTTTAATTTTTCTTTTCATAGGAGTAATTTTTCCTCAATCTCAGCTTACAAGGTTTGACTGTATTTTGTATCTACTTCATATGTCCAGAAAGATATTTATGTCCTTAAAATAATTTATTGATTTTCAGAGGGGAGGGGGGAGAGGGAGAGAGAGGGAGAGAGAGAGAGAGAGAGAGAGAGAGAGGAAGGAGGGAGGGAGGGAGGGAGGGAGAGGGAGAGGGAGAGAGAGAGGGAGAGAGAGAGAGAGAGAGAGAGAGAGAGAGAGAGGCGAGAAGAGAGGGGGGGGGAGAGAGAGAGAGAGAGAGAGAGAGAGAGAGAGAGAGAGAGAGAGAGAAATATCAACTTGCTGTTCCATCCATTTATGATTCTCTGGTTGATTCTTGTATGTGCCCTGAACCTGGATCAAACGCCACAACCTTGTGTCTGGAACCTTGTTGTATTAGGTGATGCTCTAAACCAGTGTTTCCCAAACTTAGAGCTTAGAGCACTAGTTAAGTATACAATTTTACCTATATGGTTTTTTAAAAAAATATATATTTTTTATTGATTTTTTTACAGAGAGGAAGAGAGAGGGATAGAGAGCTAGAAACATCGATGAGAGAGAATCACCGATCAGCTGCCTCTTGCACACCCCTCACTGGGATGCACCCGCAACCAACGTACATACCCTTGACCCAAATCGAACCCAGGACCTTTCAGTCCGCAGGCCAACGCTCTATCCACTGAGCCAAACCAGTTTCGGCAATTTTACCTATATGCTCCCAAAAATTTTAGCTTAGCCCTTCTTAGCTGGGATTCAGGAATCTGTATTTTAACAACTCCACCAGGTGATTCTCATCATGAGAGAAGTTTGGGAAACACTGCAAAAATGAGCACTATCTGACTGTGTGTGTGTGTGTGTGTGTGTGTGTGTGTGTGTGTGTGTGTGTGTGTGTTAAGCTATTCATCCACCTAAACATCACCTTTATAGAAAGAATCTAAAAGTTACTTTACCAACAAACTTCTAAGAAATATAATCATGTTATCAAAAAAAAAAAGGTTTCTTAACTCAATAAAATAACAAAAATCATGCTTGAAGAGACATAAAGTCACCATGGCATATCTGACAACACATCTATGCAAAAATGTCTGACCATTTCAACTGAGTCAGAATTATGCTTTGAATGCCTCTAATATCCCAGGAATAAACAACATGGAAAACAATATTTTCTGTGCCACTTAATAAGTGTTATCAGGGGGAAAAAGTTAGATCTCAGTAAAAAGGACATTATAAAAAGAAATTATGTTCAAGATATAAGTTTCCTCTGGAAGTTAGAGAGAACTGTATAAATTGATGTTTGACTTAATATAAACAAAGGTGGAAAAACCACGTGGCACATTGGTTGAGCATGGATTTATGAAGCAGGAGGTCAGGGTTTGATTTCTAATCAGGGCACATGACCAGGTTGCACTCAATCCCCAATGTGGGGTGTGCAGGAGGTACCTGATCAATGGTCCTTTCTCATCACTGATGTTTCTCTCTCTCTCTCTCTCTCTCTCTCTCTCTCTCTCTCTCTATATATATATATATATATATATATATATATATATGATAAAACAATCACACACTTAGGTATTTACCCAAATGAATTTATATGCACACAAAAACCTGCAGACAAATGTGTACAGCAGCTTTTTCATAACTGTCAAAAATTAGAAGTGCCCAAGATATTCTTTAATAGGTGAATGGTAAACAAACTGTGGTACATCCATACAGTGGACTATTATTCTATCTAATAAAGAAGGAATATGCTAATTGACCATCACAAGTTCCTATAAGGAACATTAATGAGCAATCAGCAGGGACCTGAGGCTACCCTCCCCCACCAGGCAGTGGACCTTACGCCATGCTCCCTGCCCTGGTGTTAGGTTGGGGGACCTGAGGCCATGCCCCCCACCTGGCAGGGGACCTCAAGGTGCACTTCCTGTCCTGGTGCTGGGCTAAGGGACCTCAGGCGGCTCCCCCGACCCGGCACCAGGCTGGGGGATCCCAGACTGCACGCCCTGCCCAGTGGGTCTTGATGGGGGACCTCAAGCTGTGCCCCCACCCCAGTACTGGGCCAGGGACCTGAGGTTGCACCCCCCTGCCTGGCTGGGCTTGACAGGGGACCTCAGACCGTGATCCCCATCCAGTGGGGCTTGATAGAGGACCTCAAGGTGCACCCCCAGTGCTGGGTTGGGGGAACTCAGGCTGCACCCCCCACCCCAGCACCAGGCAGGGGAACCTCAGACAGCACTCCCCACCAGGCGGGGTTTGATGGGGAACCTCAGGCCGCGCCTCCGGCCCAGCACCAGGCCTGGGGACCCGAGGCTGCACCCCACTGCCTGGCGGGGCTTGACAGGGGACCTCAGGCCACACCTTCCACCTTGGCACCAGGCTGGGGGACCTGAGGCCACATCCCACCCTGGCACCAGGCCAGGGGACCTGAGGCTACATCCCCCATCCAGTGGGGCTTGATGGGGGACCTCAAGGTATGCCTCCCATCCCAGTGCTGGGCTAGGGGACCTCAGGCTGCTCTTCCCCACCCCACACCCCAGCACCAGGCCGGGGGACCTCAGGCCATGCTCCCCACCCAGCAGGGCTTGATGGGGTACCTCAAGGTGTACCCCCAGTGCTGGGTTGGGGGAACTCAGGCTGTACTCTCCTGCCAGTGGGGCTTGCCGGGGAACCTGAGGCTGTGCCCCCCTCCCAGTGCCAGGCCAGGGGACTCTGCCCGGCAGGGCTTGATGGGGGACCTCAGGCCATGCCCCCAACCCAGCGGGGCTTGACAGGGGAACCTCGGGCCATATACCCCACCAGGCGGACTTGACAGAGGACCTCAAGGCATGCCCCCCGCCTTGGTCTGGGCTGTGGACCTCAGGCCACGTCCCCCATCCTGGCGTTGGGCAAGGGAACCTGAGGCTACGTCCCCTGCCCGGCGGGGTTTGACAAGGGTAGGACTGGTCAGGTCTGGATCTCACACGATTTTGAGGCGCATGTGGGTGGGCAGGGACTTGACTCTGGATCTCGTGGTGCGACACAGACTCTAACAGAAGGAAGGTTTTCATATACATTTTACTAATTTTCTTTAAAGTCTGACACTTCTATTATAGAGAAAGGGCAAACAGCAATATTAAATTATTTCCTCTACTTAATCCCCTTTTACTGTGCACGAATTTCATGCACCAGGCCACTAGTCTGTCTATAATAATAAAAGCATAATATGCAAATAGACCAAATGACCAAATAGCAAAATGACCATCCAGAAGACCTTCCAGACGACCACAATATGACACCCAGTGGCACCAGGCCAGTCAAGATCGATGTGATTGGTTGGGGGCCTGGCCATCGCCCCACGATCACCCTGCAGAGGGAGGCCCAGGCTATCGGCCAGCAGGCAACTGATCAATCAGGGGGCTCTACGATCACCCCAAAGAGGGAGGCCCAGGCTACCCCATGGCAGTGCTGCAGCAGATGGGTAGGACTTCTGTCTGCAGGGGTGATCCATCATGGAGCCCTGGTTGGGTGGGCAGGGCTTACTTGTTTGGGGCAATCGATGGTGGAGCCCCATGATCCATCGCCCCAAAGAGGGAGGCCCAGGCTACCTGGCAGTGCTGCAGTGAGTGGGAGGGACCTCCCTCTGCAGGAGCTCTGGCAGGGTGGGTAGGGCTACCTCTTTGGGGCGATTGATCATGGGGCTCCTGGATTGTAAGAGGGCACAGGCTGGGCTGAGGGGACCCCCTCCCCATCAAGTGCACAAATTTCATGCACTGGGCCTCTAGTCTTCTATGATAAATCTATAATAATAAAAACATAATATGCTAATTAGACTGGACGTCCTTCTGGACAAAGCCAAGGCTGTGAGGGAAGCCTGGTGCCAGAGGGAAGCAGGTGCCGGCAGCCAGGGGAAGGAAGGCCTACTTTTGAACGCATTTTGTGCATCAGGCCTCTAGTTCAGCAATAAAAAGGAATGAGTTATCAAGACACAAAAAGACATGGAAAAACCTTAAAGAGATGTTACTAAGTGAAAGAAGCCAGTTTGAAAGAGTACATATTGTATACTCCCGATTATATGACATCTAGAAAGAACAAAACTATGGAAACAATAAATCATCATTGGTAGCCCTGAGACAGGGGAGAAAGAAAAGGAAAATGGTGAAGTACAGAAAATTTTTAGGACAATGAAACTATCCTTATGATATTCTAATAGTGGATAAATGACATTATGCATTTGTTGAAACCTTTAGTAGTTTACAACATAAAGAATGAATTTTAACCCTAGCTAGTTTGGCTCAGTGGATAGAGCGTTGGCCTATGGACCAAAGGGTCCTGGGTTCAATTCTGGTCAAGGGTATGTACCTTAGTTGCAATCTCCTCTGTGGCTTGGGCCCTGATCAAGGTTTGTGCAGGAGGCAACCAATCTCTCTGTCTTTCCCTCTCTCTTCCATATTCCAGTCTGTGTGAGAAAATATATGATAAATTCTAATAGAGGGAAATCTTACAATGTACTTGACCAGTACCTCTAAAAACTTCCCTAGACTTGAAAGTTTCTAAAAATTGAAAAAAATAAAAGTGGGGAGCCAGATCTACTTTCCCTCTCAGTAGATATAAACATTAAAACGATCATTTTTCCAGTTTCCTTAGTTGAAGACTTTTCAAATTTGTCTGCTGAGACATTGCTTACATTCAAAGACATGGTAACACAGCCAGCTTTAGTTATATACTCTCTTTATCACTTGAGTGCATAGAGAAGACTATCACGGTTTTGGCCAATTTTGTTCAACAAATATTTTTGACCACCTTTTTTGTTCCAAGCATTGTTTGAGGCATCAAGGTAACCTTACAGATGGGGGCGCGAGGAAGGGGGGAATCTACACTTTGCTTTAATCTCTGTAAGGAAATCAGACAATATACAAACAAACAATAAATGACCTATCAGGTAGCAATAAATGCAACTAAGTAAATAAAAAAGAAAAGTAAGGTAAAAGTGATCAAGAAGGCTAGTCTAATTGGGAGCTGAGAAAATGCCTCTTTAAAGAGATGACATTTGAGTTGAGATCTGAGTGGAGCTTGTATACAAAGACTGGTTTGAGGTAGGGGTAGTTCCAGAAAGAAAACAGCAAATTCAAAGGCCAAAAAGAATAAGCTTAATGTGTTTGAAATCCATCAAGTAAACAGGGCAACTGCCCTGACTGGAATAAACTAAGTAACATGTTCTGAACTTTAGAGGTAAAAATATGAAAATTGTATAAGAATCTCAAAACTCTTCAGTATTGACCACCAGGAATCCATTACTGATCATTAGATTTTATGCTCCCTCTTAGTGCACTCCCCCCGCTGTCACAGCTGTCCATCTCCAATATGGTAAATATTGTATTTTAAACTGCTCCATCTTTCCTGAAAACTACCATGCCTATCCTCCATATTTCATCATGTCTCTGACAGAAGTATTAACAAGGAAGATCTACCCAGAAATTGCTCCTAATTCTCCCTAACAAATCCTGTAACTTACATATAGTAAGTACAATGGTAGTTAAAAGCAAAGACCCTGGAGACAGACTAACTCAGGTTCAAATTCAAGTTCTACCTGCTGTGTGATCTTGAACAAGTTGCAAATCTTTCTAAGAGTTTTCCTCATCTGTAAAAAGTTATGAGGATTAAAAATGATAAAATGTGGCATCCAATGAGTATTCAGTAATATTCAGTAAATATTAGCCACTGCTAGCAAAAGTATTTGAGCATTTATTTTGTTCATGAACCAGAGCTGGGCAAAAGGAATTATAGAAGCAAATTGTGTGAGAGATAAAACTGTCAAACTCCTTTAGGCTACTGGCTTTTTCTGTGTACTCCTAAAATCTAGAACAATGTTTAACACACGTTAAGCATCAATCTCAATATTTGTTGAATGAACCAATGAGACTCCATTAAGTCAAATGAAGAACCTGGCTTTACTCCAATATAAAGAAAAGCTTCCATTCCCCATCAAGGTATTTAAACTATATCCTAAGGCAGTGTTTCCCAAACTTCTCTCATGAGGAGAATCACCTGGTGGAGTTGTTAAAATACAGATTCCTCTAGCACTAGTTAAGTATACAATTTTACCTATATGTTCCCAAAAATTCTAGTTTAGCACTTCTTAGTTGGGATTCAGGAATCTGTATTTTACCAACTCCACCAGGTGATTTTCATCATGAGTGAAGTTTGGGAAACACTGTCCTAAGGCATTGTTAAAGATATTTTTAATTGCCTCCCCAAAACCTAGAACAGTGTTCATAACAGTAAGGTACTCAAATTGCAATTAAAACTCAACTGTCAGCTGTAGAAGTTCATAACTTACTTGATTATCAAAACCTTAAAAGTAATAAAGTATAAGGTATATTGTTATGGACTATCTTTGCTTGCCATTGCCTGAATGAACATTCTTTAAATACTTGTATAATTTTTTCTCTCATGAGTTTACCAAGTAGGTTTAATTTATATTGGCAAAATAAAGCAATTTCAGCTTTTCTCATCATCACGTTTTATAAAAACGTTAGTTTGTCCAATCACTTAAGGAAAGTCCAAATCTTTTAGACTTCTTAAAATTTTCAAATGATTGGTAGTTTAACTTATTGGCTCTTCAGGTCAAAGAAGGACTTTTCGGGGTGATGAAAATGGAGATAGGAGGCGTTCACCTCTCCAAAAATGAGTTTTCAATTACTATAATTATGTATAAAATAACACAGGCAGACTTTCTGGGTCAAGATGTGATGCCTTGGTTCCCATGAGAGTTAAATTAGAGCCACGCATCAATTTGGGGCAAGTTCTGCAAAAACTACTTCACCCTCTATTGATGTTGAATGGGGAAAAAAAAACCAACAACAACAACCTTATTTGGGGAGATTTATCTATGCGAATACGTTTTCTAACACACAGTAGCCACCCTGGCGACATCACTTTCATAATTTCCTACCCCAGATACAAAATGGGATACATTTAGATCCCGCCTGACAATTATACCACGATGACAGGGTAACTATATCAACAGCCAAAGACTGTTAGCAGCTAAAAAGTATAAGACTCTAGTGGACCGAGCCCCCCCACCTTCAAGTACCAACGCCGGCTTAAAAAATCTAAACTGCTGGCTATTGTATTGCCTCCCCTCCCCCGCCCCCGCTCCCTCCAACCTTCAGAGCTGGAAAGATACCTGAACTCTACCGACACCTTTTGAGAGAGAGAGAGAGAGAGAGAGATCAGGCGTTAGGACTGACTGGGCGCTATGATCAGAATGGTTAAAAATCCCAGCGAGCCGGAAGGAGCACAGGTGCACAAGCTGTCCTTGCCAGGCCGGGAGGCGCCCAGGCCCTTCACAGCCACCAAGGCCCTCGCAGGCTCTTCTTCGCTCATTCATTCATTTAACAATTACGCGATGGGCACGATATAGCAGGGCCATCTCGCAGGGCCCCCGCCCCCGCCCCGGAACACCCTCGGCCGCCAGGTGCGGGCGGGCGCGGGGCCCGGCGCTCGGCGCATCCCTCGGACGCCGTCGCCCGCATCCCTCCGCGGCGCGCTCCGGTCATCCGGATCCCAGCCGCGAGCCTGGGCCGCACCGGAGCGCCCACGCCCCCCGCCCAGCCAGCCGCGGGTGTAGGGCCTCCGCCCCGATTCGCCGCGTCAGACCTGCCGGGTTCGTGGGGCGACCGAGCGCGCGTCCATGGAGACACCCAACCCAGGGTTCAGCGACCCTCCGCGCGCGCGACGCCCGGACCCGGGGGCCTGGGGAGGGCGGGTCGGGACCACCGGCTTACTCACCTCCTTCGGGTCAGATCCGAGGGGCCTGTTCCAAGCCGTTTGAAACCGCTTAGGCCGCCGCACACCCCGCAGTGTCCTCGTTGTTTATTGGTTCACGACAGACCGCCCATCGCTCTGCTATTGGTCCATTTGAAGGGACTGTGGGCACGCGCCGCCCGCAGCCTTAAAGGGGCCGTGCGCAACAGCGTTTCCTGGGGGACCCGCGCTGCTTTCTCGCGTGGAGCGAGGGAGGGTCACTGGAAGCGAAAGCTGCCCATCACCCGGCAAGGAAGCGCAGAAAAGGTGTGTGGAAACCTGTGCCTCCCCAACCGTCAGCATGTTTGTTTTATTTGACATCTGGCGATTTTTAAAAAAATGTAATGTCATTCACACAAATATTGTTTGTGCAGTTGAGGTCGTGAGGGAAATGAGAAGCAGATGGGATACAGTGGAAGAAGCAATGAATGGAGCATGATGCCAGCGTCCTTGGACCAGCTCCGAGTAAACCACTTTTGTCAGGAAATCACCTGGAACTTAGTTTCCTCATCTGTAAAACGGGATAACTATATGTTTTTTCCTTACAAGCTTAATGTGAAGATTTACTAGAACTAATTGGATGTCTAGGGAAGAACTTTGAACAGTAGCTCATACTCCTGTTATTTATAAAAATGAGAGACTTAGCCCTGCAGGCATGGCTCAGTGGTTGAGCGTTGACCTATGAACCTGGAGATCAAGGTTCAATTCTTGTCTGAGCACATGCCCGGATCCCCCAGGGGCGTGCAGGAGGCAGCCAATCCATGATTCTCTCATTCTCTCTCATCATTGATGTTTCTAGTTCTTTCTCCCTCTCCCTTCCTCTCTGAAATCAACTAATATATACATATATATATATATATATATACACACACATATATATATGTATATATATATATATTTTTTTTTTAAAGGAACGTTTCTTGTAGGGTCTTGAATACTAGAGTAAGGAATTTGTACTTTAAGTAGGAAATGGGGAGCTAGTGAAACTTTCTGAGCAATCAGAATTGCACTTTATGAGAACTAATTAGCTTGGTCGTTTAAAATGGTTTAGAGTTGGGATTCTGATATGAGGTAATAGCCCTGGAGATGACGAGAACAGATTCAAGAAAGAGGGAAAGATTTGGCAACCAGCTAGATTAGGTGCAAAAGTGAGGTGGGGCCCAGTGAGGGAGATGAGTCAGGATATGCCAGGATTTGAGTGTAGGGACTGGGAGGTGGTGATTGCCCAAATGAAAGTAGAAAATCAGGAGAAGCCAGTCTCAAAGAGAAGACAAGGAGTTTACTTTTAAACCTGTTTACTTTTATGTACCAATGAGACATTCACATGGAATCATTTCTAAGTAGCCCTAGAAAATATAAATGCAAGCTGGGAGAAGAGACTAGGCTCAAGTGATCTAGATTTGGGCATCATCTCTGTAGAGTGAAAAAAATGGAATTGTGGTAGTGGGTAAGACCATATGAGACAGTGGAGAGAATGAAAATGGGAGCTGATGACAGATCCATAGGTAGGGGAAGGAGAGAGGAACCAGAGCAAAAAAGACACAGTAATCTTTGAGAAGTCAGTTATGGATATATAAAAGTAGTCTTCTTCAATCATTGGTCATTGGCATGTTTACTTTATTTAAATATTATTGGAAATAAACGGAAGATTACATTTAAGGAGAAAGTGAAGGTAACCTCAAATTTGCTCAATAAAATTCATGTGGAGTCTGGGGCCCAGAGAGTTTTTAGAACAAGATGTCAAAGTCCCTTTTTGTTTTACATGGTTTAGGCGAAGCTGTACTGGACAGTGGGCAATATATATGACTTCATTAATTTTTCCGCTCATTCATGCAACAAATATTTATTGAGCACTTAGTATGTGCAGGGACTGTTCTAGGCACTTGGGATAATCAGTGAGTAAAATAGAAACAACAATAAAAATCTCTCTTGTGGAGCTCACATTATAGTGAGGATACATAGATAATCAATACATAAATATATAGCATCTTATTAGGCAATATGTGCAAGGGGAAAATAAAAAATACAGGGTAAAAGGGATTGGGAAGTAGAATTGGAAAGACTATGATTTTGTAAAGGGTGTTCACAGTAGGTTTCATTGAGAAGATTACATTTGAGCAAAAACTTGAAGAAGGGGAAGGAATGAGCCCTGAGTATATCTAGAGGAAGAAAGTGCCAACAGGGTCAACTATGTGATGATCCTAAGTTGGGAGCATAACTGGCAGGTCTAAGAACAGGGAGGCCAATATAGTTAGCTGGAGCAGGGTATGTACTTGGAGGGTAGGGGATGAGGTCTGATAGGAAATGGGTGAGGAGTGGCAGATCCTCTAGGGCCTTATAGAATAAGGTACCTTGCCCATAGTAGGGGTTCAATAAATGTTTGGCCAGTCACCATTTGCAGTCCAGGATTATCATCCAATAGCATTTATCTGTGTATTTATTGGCATGATGTGTGCCTACTTTATTTCAGGGGCCTCTCAATAATTCTACATAAGGAAAGTATTACTAGGACAGTGTAACCCTACTGGGTATTAGAGATCTAAGTGAACACTGTATCATTGCAACTGGAAGCAGGAAACAAATGGCAAACATTGTAGCTGCTGCATAACTGCCGTGTATTTCTGAAAAGCCTGCTAGGGTTGAACAGTGCTCATTCTATCATAACTGTGCATTCTGCACCCTATGATGGGACACGGATCCATATTTCCAGACTAAGAGGAGTAGCTTCAATGATTAACTCCCTTTCAACTTTCAGTCCAGGTACCTCCTGCATTATTCTCTGGAGGTAGCAGTAGCTTGACTTGCTTCCAAGATCGCCAGGCCTATCCCAGCTTGCACTTGATTGCATTTAATAGGTGCTGTTTGGTTAATTGCTTTTTTCTTTTCTTTTCATAGCCCATTTCTCCATAACCCCCTCAAATACAGGCTCTTTGAGAATTTTGACCACAGAAGCACCAGCTCCACCAAAGAGGAAGGAGGCAGAAGGGAGAGATAGGGACCTCATTAAAGGGAGCGTGGGGGGGGGGGGGGGCTACAGGGGAAAAAACACTGAGAAGGGCAAGATAAGTGAGTTCTTGGCTTTTTGTATCTTGCAAAATAAAGTAAGCACACTGTGTAGCTTGGAGCTAACTTCAGCCTGGGGTTTACATTCAGACCCTTAAAATTAGGCTTCCTGGATCTGTTTTAACATCACATCATGTCAGGGAGTCTAAAGTTGTGAGTTGGAACCTTGGTTGGATATAAAACTCTTGTTCCCTATGCTGAGCCTCGGCCAGCTGGTTAATGGGAGAAGGATCTGGAGAGAAAATAAATGGGTGAGTGTGGGAATGTTTCAAAACAAAGGCTGGGACACATCCCCAAGCACACATCCTATTAAATGGTTTAGATGAGTCATCTTCACATATGAAGAAAAGACTAACTTATAGATTGTTTCTTAAGCATAACAAAGGGCTTAAGAAGCATTCTTTAAATCAGTGCCCAAAGTGGGAATAACTACGCTTACTAATGCCCTTGAATGTCATCTTGGAACCTTGTGTGCCCTTAGCTCTTGTACATGCTTTTTCTAAGTTCCTCTGCAGCAATTACTTTATTTTTCTGCAGACCTAGGTTTGGTGAAAGCTTTAGTTCTTGGAGACCTCTCTATGAGCCACAGAGACCTCTCTATCTTAGCTCCCACGTTTGTTCATATAATATAAAAAGAAGGGCAGTGACTGTATTGTGAATGTAATTAGTTTGCAAAACTATAATCCAATTTGCTAGAATTTGACTCATCATCATCATCTATAAACCAGTTTCAGGTTTTATATCCAGAGAACAGACAAGGAGTTTCCGACCTTTGTTTCATCTCCAAGATTCTCTGGAACGAACATAATACAAGTTTCAGGCTAGAAATGACCTTAGTAGTCATCTGTTTCAACCTTTTCATTTGACTGGTCAGGAAGGGAAACTAAGAGCCAGTGCATTTTTATCACCTGGAAATGGGGTGCTAGTCCTTGACACTGTTTCTAAATTCTCATTTGCCAGTGGCCAAATTCTGGTCAAGACCTGAGCCATTAGACCAGCCCTGTTCTTTCCCATCTGCTGAACTGACAGGACAAAGGTTAGCGGGACCTCTAAGGCTGAGGAGTGCTGAATGCCTGATTAAGCTAGCTGACATGTCACAAGGTAGCAAAATGCATTCACCAAATTTTGTTCTTCCAGAAACATCTTCCGGTTTCCAAGAAAATGGTGTGCATTCAATGCCATTTTCTTCTTCCATTTGAACTGTTCTTCCTGAGTTTCCAACTGTTTGTTATAAGCCTGGCTTATAACCCTGATGTTTTGGGAGGGGGCACTTCCTACAGGTATATAATGCTTGTGCATTAGGCTGGATTGCATTGCTTAAAGTGTGTTTCTTTTCTCTTTGTGTGAGTGTTTTGTTTTGTTTTTTTCTTCAAAAAAGAATGGTGTAGTGGGAGGATGGTTGTCCTTGAGCTATTACACTTGTTTTTGTGTTAGCACACCTATCCCTTCCCAAGTTGGAAGAATTATACATTATAATTTATACTCTTGTCTTTCTTTTTCTTCCTTCCTTTTTTGCTGTTGTCAGACTTGAAGCTCTGATCAGGCATGGGCTGTGCTTGACCCATACATAGTAAGAGATGAATGAATGGGAGCATGATTCTATACATGGTTTTTGGTTTAGAAAATCAACTATTGAGCCTTGGCATCAAACTTGATAACTGGCATTGAGACTTTCATGATTCCCAGTTTTCACTGGGAGAACCTGATAAGGGCTCCCCAATTCCTTGTTCTAGCCTTAAGATATAGTGGGTGAACTATGAGAAGACAGCTTTTTAAAAATAAACTGGCCCGGCTGGTTTGGCTCAGTGGTTGGGTGGCAACCTAGGAACCAAGAGGCACAGCTTGATTCCTAGTCAAAACACGTGCTTGGGTTTCAGGCTTGATCCCCAGTAGGGGGCATGCAGGAGGCAGCCTTTTGATGATGTTCCTCTCTCATCAATGTTTCTATCTCTTTAACCCTCTCCCTCTCTCTCTAAAAAATCAATAAAATCTTTTTAAAAACTAAAAATAAATGGAATCTTAGTGTTTGTGTGATCCATTATCGGAATAACCACGAAACTTGACTAAGATCAAATAGAGCTAGTGGTGGATCTGGAACTGGAATTCGCTCCCCTTGTTCCCATTCCAGCACTTTCCTTACATCAGATAGTCTTGTCAGTGACCATCACTGCAAGGCAAAGTCAAGTTCTGTGACACTGAGGTTCTCATAGGCCTAGAACTGAAATAGAAGATACATGGTATAAATGCCATGACACTTTTTCCCAGTGCCTGAATGATACGTCACTAAAGATCATGACACTTTTCCCACCGAGTCTGGACAGGATCTCAGGCAGCCATTACCAACCAATCAGAGTTGGCACTCATGATGAAACCTATCTGCTATCCTTCCTCCTCAGGAAATAAGGATTTCAGAAGCCCATGAAGTCTGGTCTTAGCCTTTTTTCTCAAGGTGAGCTGAACTTCCAGCCAGGAACCTAACACCTTTTATTGCTCTTCACCATCCCCGTATCCCCGAAGGACTTCGAGATGATATCTGCAAGCAGGTTTCCCCTGGCATGGGTCTGCCAGACAGCAGGTGCAGTTCTTAGTCAAGACTCCAAGCCAGGCAAGGTGATTAAGAAAAGCTAAATTTATATTAAATTACCATAAAGTCCTAAAATACTGAACATAGTGGTTAAATAACTCCAGAAAGTCCAATCTCTCCAGTGAGTAACGTTAAAACCATTACACATGAGCGCGGGACAATCACTTCCATTAGTTTAGGACAGAGAAATTTTGCTTTTTACATAGTAAATCAGTGCTCAAATAGATATTTCTTCAAATATGTCCTTTCTACATTCTGAACAGCCCAAGTGCAATAAGATCCTTCCCCCTATCATCCGTCCCCAACTGTGAATCTGAGGACCCAAAGTGCTCCTTCTTTTACTTCCCCATCAAGTGTGAAATATCCCCCTTTCCTCCTGGAAGTGGCATCTTGCCTTTCTATGCACTGAAAAAGCCTTCTTGGCCTGGCCTGACTCTTGGCCTGGCTCTGTGTAGGCCTAGACCCAGGGCTGCCTGCTGAGAGAAGGGCCAAAGGCTTGGCACCTGTTTTAAGCAGTCTTAGAACTGACCAGAAAAGGTTCTTACTTTCCTTTTTCACTCACATTTGACAGCTGGCTTCTCAATACCAATAACCACAGGAGATGTTTCAAATCAGGAAACTTCCTCTAGAAGCCCTCCCCTCCATTCTCAGCCCTTGTCCTCTCCTGTCATTTCTAATTCCTGGGTGGAAGGAGTCTGGATTTGCCCTGGGTTGAGAGGGCTTCATCAGTGGTTCTCTCTACCTTTTTAGTCCTTGTAATTTTTATTTAGCCCTGCTCACCACAGGCTAGGTCAAAAAAAAGTGTCAATTAGGAAGGGAGGGGTTGAGGGTGGGAGAGACGGGGAGAAGAGAGGAGAGGAGAGGAGAGGAGAGGAGAGGAGAGGAGAGGAGAGGAGAGGAGAGGAGAGGAGAGGAGAGGAGAGAGGAGAAGAGAGGAGAGGAGAAGAGAGGAAGGAGAGGAGAGGAGAGGAGAGGAGAGAGAGAGAGAGAGAGAGAGAGAGAGAGAGAGAGAGAGAGAGAGAGAGAGAGAGAGAGAGAGAGAGAGAGAGAGAGAGAGAGAGAGAGAGAGAGAGAGAGAACTAGGTAGAAAATTTAGGATAGAAAGAGTCTCAACTCCCTGGATATGGACATGAGACACATGCTCTTTATATGAATAAGCATCTCAGCCTGGAAAGTAAGTCACTAGCTGGAAAGAGATTTGGAATGGAAACTTTACCACCCATAGCCACAGGCTCTGTCCACTTAGATCCCTGAGCACCTAAGAGAGAACACAGGAAGGTCAAGCTCATGGATACTTCCTTTAGGCCCTGGCGGCCCCAAGTCTCTAACCCAATTGCTCTTCCTGACCTCTTATGAACACTTCTGGCCCTTATTTGAAAGGTTGTTTTGGATTTCTGTGCTCAAAACCCCAAAAGATGAGGAGAGAGAGATTGGCAGAACATTAAGGGTGATATGCCGTGTTTGGTCTAGGCAGTGTTCCTTAGGTTCTGCATAATCAGCCCTCCTGGCCCCACATTCACTCAAGCCATTGGTTCACAACCTGGTTGCTTAGAGCCAGAGACTTAGGGAGGTGCTGGCCAATGGTGGTGCCAGGAGGGAATTCATATTAGCCAGCTGCCACGCTGGGGCCCCCAGTCATCTGATGGTAGAAAGGCTCTAGGCTTTCTGTGTCACACCCAGATCTCACCAATTGAAACACAGCAACTCTTTGAGAATAATATCCATTGCCAGCAATGGACAGGACACGCAGGCCCAACCACCCCTAAAAGCCTTTTTTATATTACCAATGCACTTGAGGCTAGAGGTTTCCCAGATGCCCAGAACCAGCTGGGCTGACTCCTCCTTCTCCTCTCAGGCTCTATCCTTCATCTCTCTCTTTACCCATGATCCCCTGCTCAGCCCTTGGTGAGCCAGTTCTCTCAGAGAAGCGGTCAGGCCAGCTCTGATGGGGCAGAGTGCAGTCTTATATCACGAGCTCTTCTGGTCAGGCCCTGAGGGCACCAGAGGAAGGGGAGGTGGAGCTCTGTACTGATGAGGAATCATTACTGAGCCTTGTTTTGGGGAGGCTCAGAACGGAGTGCAAGAAGCGAGGTTCACAGCAAGGTCCAGGTCTAAATTCTTGGATGTGCCATCATTTCTTGCGCCATCATTTCTTGTGTGGTTATGGACTCAGAAGCAGCTCCTGTGCAGGGCTCGGGAGCAGATAGGGGGTGGGATGAGGAGGAGTGGGACAAGCACACGGGAAGGGGGCCTGTTGTATAAGTGAGCACAAGGACTGGATGCCCGTAAAGAGAAGGAACAGGCAGGGAAGGAGGGGTACATAGGCCCTTAGACCTGGCTCTCGGAGGAGAGCTTGCGTTTGTGTTTCCAGCCCGTGTCTGGCAGGGAGCCCCGTCTTTCAGGAGTGGCTGCGGTGTGGACACTGCTACACTCCGACTGCTCTTCCTGCAACAGCTGCTCCGTCTCCGCGTCATCCAGGGAGCCAGAGCTGGCCTGGATGGACACTGTGTCCGTCTTCATGCACACGTGATCACGAAGGAGGCCCCCCCGGGAGCTGCGCAGTTGCTTCAGGTCATCCCACTCAGCATCGTCCCCAGACAGGAGGCAGATTCCCTCTACAATCTTGATTTTCTCCTTGGTGTAGTTATGGTCAGGTCCACCCTAGGGCGGAGAGTGGGGGGACATGATCAGTTGGTTGGCTCTCTATAAAGGATCTCATGGCGAGCTGAAAAAGGAAGTGGATGGGGTAAGAGTGGGCAGGAAGAGCACAACGATCCCACAAACAACAGGGAAAACTTGGTCAGAGCAAATAGACGAGGCTTAGCCTAAAAGGAGAGGAGCAGGAAGATGATTAGCGTTAGCACACGGGGATGAGGGAGAACCATGGCTTCCAGTCCCGCATCAGACGCTCATGGGCTATGTTACTTTGGCAAATTACTTAGCATCTCTAAAACTCAGTCTCCACATCCGCGGTTTGGGAGAATAACAGTGTCCATACCTCATAACCAGTTACTGTGAGGGGTGAAGCAGGCGATACGTGGAATGCAGTTAGTAGGTGCTTGTCACAGAAGATGCACTACATCATGTTAGCTATTATTACATTGTTATTGTGATTTATTAATGGGACACAATGCTGATACGCCTCATCAGAAGCAATTGACAAAAACATTTAAATGTACATTTACTCAGGACTTTAAGCTATTTTTTGGTGCTATTTTATTCTTAGCTCTTTCTCATTTTGTTAAGGAGAAAAGTTTTGGGAGGTAAGATAGGAGGAATCTAAATAATCCTCGCCGAAACCGGTTTGGCTCAGTGGATGGAGCGTCAGCCTGCGGACTGAAAGGCCCCGGGTTCGATTGCGGTCAAGGGCATGTACCTTGGTTGCGGGCACATCCCCAGTGAGGGGTGTGCAAGAGGCAGCTGATCGATGATTCTCTCTCATTGATGTTTCTAACTCTCTATCCCTCTCTCTTCTTTGTAAAAAATCAATAAGATATATTTAAAAAAAAACTTTACAAAAACAAATTTTAAAAAATAATCCTCTTTCTGGGGTCCTGTAACATAAAAGCTTCAGTGGGAGGTTATCCTGGCTTTGCAATCTCAGGTGATTCCAAGGACAGTCTCACGTTTGTCCTGGGCTTCTCCCTTTATGGATTCCTCAAAGGGTAGCCTTACTCCTGGTTTCTGGGGGATACCAACCAATATGCTGCCAGTGCCAGGAGAAGATGGGCCATGGCTTGGGTTCCATCCCTGGGACAGTGTGCCTGCCCAGAGCCCTGCATCTGCTGCTCTATTTTAGTAACCATTCAACTCCACAGCTATTTACTGAGTGCCCTCATTAAGCAGGATACTTGGATGATTACACAATATCAAATGGTCCCTACCCTCTGGGAGTGACAACTCCCTGGAGGAAGCAGAGACACACACACGGCATACGAGCACACATGCACGCACACATGTGCCCAGTCACCCAGCACACCCTCCAAGCTGACGTTAGTGTCGGATAAGATGCACGCCACTCAGTCTTCACCACAGAGACACGTGGGTGGGGTAAGTTAGAGAGAGGTAGGGGACACGGCACTAGCAATTTGGGGGACACCACTCCCTCTGCAAACACACAGGTACCTGAAATCAAGAGGAAATCAGAAGAGAAAGGGTGAGAGACTATCAGAGGGATGAAAAAGCTGCTGAGGAAAAAACATACAACAGAAGAAAGAGGTCACATGACTTAAATTGATAACCTCTGGCCTTTATTGGGGTTGTGGTCTGGGATATCAAACACTCCAGGGACCCAAGACTCTTTGAGTCTCTCTCTCAAAGACACTAATTATGAAGAAGTCTTCTGTCCCTAGAACTGCACGCTGTCCTGCAGGTTCTGTTTGGCTTGTAGTGGAAGATTCTTAAGTAGGGGAATTCAGGGAGCCAGAAAGTACCTAATTATTATGTAAAGTGTATTCATTATGCATGGGAGCCCTACAGGTATGAAGGCAGGTTTTGACTGCTAGACAGACCAAGAGAGTAGACTGATTAGGGTCTCATAAGGGATAACTTTTGATGAAGGGTTACAGGAGCTTAGAAAAACAAGGTTCATACCAGACTAGATAAATCTGAAACCTCAGGCTATAGTTCCCTAGTGGAAATGGGACTATTTTCATCCAGCCTAAGCATCCAGCAATTTTTTTTTTTTTTTTTTTTTTTTTACTGGAGCAACAAAGGATATAAAAGAATAAAAGCACGTAAACCATCCAAATTCTAGAGAAATCCCTTAAGACTCTGGGGAAGAATCGCAAATCACCAGCCATTCCCAGCCACAGGTGCCAACAGCGTGGATTAGAGGTTAGAAATGGAAGAGTCCAGGAACCCTGGGGCTTTTGTGGGTGCTGTCTAGGAGTTTGGGGAGTTTGCTTCTGGGGAGCACAGCCTCCCTGCAGGGGAATGACAACTCCAGGAGGGAAAGAGGCTGTGAACCTAGCAAAACATCTCCTGTGCACACTCATATGCTTTCATTCCTAAACCTTCTGGATCAGTTTTCTAACCTTGCTCTCATGAGGGTCCGTCGGAAATCCAACAGCTCAATGATTCTAGATCAGGGGTGGGGACCTTATTTTTGCCAAGAGCCATTTGGTTATTTATAACATCGCTCGCAGGCCATACAAAATTATCAGCTTAAAAATTAGCCTGCTATGTTTAATCAGACATTTAATTAACTCACCCCTAATGCCTTGGTAGGGCCAGACTTTATACAGCCCACGGGCCAGACATTCCCCACCCCTGTTCTAGATCTAGAGACCCAAATCCCATTAAGTTCTTTTGTTCACTATAACTTCCCTAGTGGTAGGTGTGACTACCCAACAGCCCTCCCCGATTTATTCAGGCAATTGGAAATAACACCCCCCACCACCATGCAAAATACCCCTTCAATAGAAATGTTAATTTTTACCTCTTTCTTATAGCACAGTTGATTGTACATGGCTGGTTTCGGGATTGCTTCAATTTTCACTTCCTGAGTGGACGTTCGGTAGGAGGGGTTGCTGTAGGTTAGGTTCCCCATTCCAGGCTCAGTTAACTTGGATTTTTTGTGTCTTTAGGAGGAAAGGTGATGAGGAATTAGTTCTGATCCTTATGAGGGTGCTTCCAGGGAAGTTGTAACCCGAGTGTGGGAGGCCGCCTCTAAGATGGCCCCGTGATCCCGCCTCTTGCTACTCCCACCTTCCGAATCCCTACCCCCCTGTGTGTGGGCTGCATCTGGTGACTCACTTCTGATGAACAGATAATGCAAAAGTGATGGAGGCTAGATTAGGTTCCAAAGAAACGTATGGCTTGGATCTCACATTGCCTTCCCTTTCTCACTCTCTCGTACTCTTATTCTGAGGGGGAAGCAGGCTGCCATGTTGTTTTTTGTTGTTGTTTTTTTGTGGATATCTTTTTTCCCCCCAATTTTTTAAATTAAGGTATTATATGTGTACATATCTTACCATTGCCCCCCCCCAACCTTCCATTCATGCCCTCCCTCCCCAGAGTTCTGTGTTCCTTGGTTGTACTTATGTTCATGCATACCAGTCCTTCAGTTGTTCTCCTATCTCCCCCCAGGTCTCCTTCCCCTCCCCCCTGTCATTTGACAATCTGCTTGTTTTATGGTGACTACCTCAGGATCACATGAATAGAATCCGCTCCTCATTTGGCAGTCTGCTTGTTTTATGGTGGCTATCTCAGGACCACACGAATAGAGTCTGCTCCTCCTCTGGTTCTCACCGCCCCTCCCCCCGGGTCCCACTGCTTCCCTAGGGACACACGGCTCACCTGGGGCACAGGGCCCCCTGGGACACACGGCTCACCCGGGGCACATGGCACCCTGGGACACACGGCTCACCCAGGACACCCAGCCCCTTTGGGGGCAGGCTGCCATGTTGTAAATTGTCCTCTGCAAAGGCCTATACGGCATGGAACTGATGAGGGAGTCTCCAGCCAACAGCCAGCAAGAACCTGAGAGCCTCCGTCTAACAGCTTGTGAAGCACAGAACCCTGCCAGCACCTCTGCGTGTGCTCTTGGGAGGGGATGTTTCCCCGGTGAAGCCCAGAGATAAGACTGCAGCTCTGGCTAATACCTGGACTGCAGCCCTGTAAGAGACCTTAACGCAGAGACACCCGGCTAAGCTGCATCCGGATTTCAGGCGCACGGAAATTGTGAGATGATAAATGGTGGCCATTTTAAGTTGCTACATTTTGGGGTCATTTGTCATACAGCACTAGACAACTCTATGCCGAGCTTTACAGTCAAGACAGATCTATGTTTCAGCCCACCTCTGTTACTTACTAGCTGGACAGGTAATCTAAACTTTCTGAACCTCAGACCCTCATCTGCAAAGTAAGGAATAATCTAATCTGTATTACAAGGTTGTTGTGGCATTGCTACACATTCATTAAATGGCAACTGTTGTCAGAAGGGGCAGCAGCATAAAATCCTGACATTTTTGCCATAAGCTGTGTTTAAAACACTTGGGGGATATATATACATATACCTATATATGTAAACATGCCCACATAGATATATGGTCATAAAGAGATTATAAATTGATACCGACATACTCAGTCTTCTTAGGAAGAGCCCTACTGAGCAATGATATATCACCCAATATTGTAGTAAAGGGTTGTGTTTGTGTGAAGAGAAAATCACTTCGACTTCAATGGTTTAAAGTACTGTGGGGTCATGGAAAAGCAGATGCTAGAGTCAGTCCCAGCTTCACCTCTTCCTGTGTGACCTCGGGTAGCACCTGCTGTGCCCTCAGCATCCTAGTTGATAAAGAAAATCCCAAGGATTACTGTGGTCATGAAATGAGGGCTTGGCCGAAACTGGTTTGGCTCAGTGGATAGAGCGTCGGTCTGCGGACTGAGAAGTCCCGGGTTCGATTCCAGTCAAGGGCATGTACATTGGTTGTGGGCACATCCCCAGTAGGGGGTGTGCAGGAAGCAGCTGGTCGATGTTTCTCTCTCATTGATGTTTCTAGCTCTCTATCCCTCTCCCTTCCTCTCTGTGGAAAATCAATAAAATATATGTTTTTTTAAAAAGAAATGAGGGCTTGGGCAGTGTCTGAAGAAGAAGAGTCAGAATTCAGATTTCTGCACTTCTGCTGCTCTGACCAGGGACCCAACCTTGGAATGAAGTGGATCAGAGGTCAAATTAGGGAACTACAGAGCTCTGGGAGAGCCAAGATGCGCTAATGAGTGCCAACAAGTAGGTGGTCCCCCGTGCAGAGAGGCTGAGGTTACCTGTATAGCATCAAGGCTGCAATCACCACCAGAATCAGCAGAATGCTGAGGAGTCCCCCGATGACATAGCTGGCATGAAGTCCTTCCCCTAGAAAGAACAGAGAGACACTAGGGGACCACTGACAATCTTCTAGCGGGTGCGAGGGGTGGGACAATGAAGGGCCACTTTCATGGGTGTTGGGCCCCCCATCATCTGAGGTTGGTTAGGGGCCTCCTTCTCAGAGGAGAGGCCGCGGGGGTAGATGGCTGAGAAGAAACCCATCATTCTGTCAGCATCACTTATCCTAATTCCACCACTTACTGGCTGTGTCATGTAGGGCAAGATGCTTAACTTCTAAGCTTATGTCTTCGCATCAGTTAAATGTAAATAATAAATTGCTCGTAGGGCTGGTGGAGGTTAAATATGTGTGTACACACACACACACACACACACACACACACACACACACACACACACGTCTTAACAAATGCCTGGCATGTGGAAAGTACTCCACAAGTGGTGGCTATTATGATTATTCTCTCTATGGATTTAGCCCACCCCAAAAAGTCCCCCATAAAGGTTCTGGAAGATGTCAGTAGAGACAGATGTTCCTCACATCTTCTTCAAAACAGTTGGGCACATGGAGCTTACCTGGAGCAGCAGGCACGGCCTCATTGGAATGTGCACAGAGGCCCAGCTGGGCATCCTTTTCAGAGCATCTGTGAGACAGAAAACCGAGTGTGAAGACTACTGGTGTTTGATAAAGATCTAGCCCTTCTCCGGGGAAGAAGGGAAAGCCCTGTGAACGGGGCTTTCAGGAATAAGAGCGGCCCCCGATGGGAGACGGAAGTATGGAGAGGGCAGGACCAGGAAATACAGAGAACTCCATGTGAGTCCCAGTCCTCAAGATGCTATATCATGTGTAAATGTGTTTAAAAATATGCCCCCCTTTGAAAGGATTCCTTTAAAAGGAGCAGCAGGTTTCAGATGAGCTGGAAGCTGCTGAAAGAAGACGAAGTACATCAATGGAAGGCTTTATTAAACGACCAGGAGAGTTGAGAGAAGCTACCCGTCAAGCAAGACTGATTAAAGATTATCACAGGGTCTGATTAGACCTGAAAATAACCAACAGCACTTTTTTCCGCCTCTTCATTCTTTCACAAAGGAATATGCAAGACATCCAGAGGGCGGGCTCAGGTAACTAACTGGAATGCTAAAAAGGTAACTTCCTATGGCACATTGCCAGCAGCCAATCACAGACATCTCCTAAAAGCCTAGAGAAAAAGTGCTTGCAAGAACATCTGAAACCAAGATGCGCTGAATCTTCAAAGGGAACTGACGGAAAATATCTGAATAAACCCGAAGAAAATCAGAGATTAATAACGATTGATAGTACTTAAGAGTTAGTGAGAAAGGTACATGTTTATATCTTCATGTTTGCTTTTCTACATAAACACTTCTAAAAAGAGAAAATGGGCCCTAACCGGCTTGGCTCAGTGCATAGGGCATCAGCCTGTGGACTGAAAGATCCTAGGTTCGATTCCGGTCAAGGGCATGTACCTGATGGACTTTCATCGATGTTTCTAGCTCTCTATCCCTCTCTCTACCTCTCTGTAAAAAAAATCAATAAAATATGTTAAAAAATAAAATATGAAATGAGAAAATGGGATATATAGAATGAATTTGATCATATGTAAAAGTTACAATTTTAGGGACATGAATCTAGAGTTCTTAGTTGAAATTATTATGTTTTCAGAATTGAAGTCAAGTGTTGATTATATTTTAAGCTACAGTTGATATTAAAAATAAAGAGATTGGTATGTATTAAATGGGAAAAATATTCTAATAGAAAAAAGGTTGGAAACAGTAAGAGTGGGAAATGAAATTACTATCTTGAAAGGTATCTGCACCCTGATGTTCAATACAGTATTATTTACAACAGCCAAGATATAGAAACAGCTAAGTATCCATCAACAAATGAAAATGTGATTACTGCCAAAACCGGTTTGGCTCAGTGATAGAGCATTGGTCTGCGGACTGGGGGATGTCCCAGGTTCGATTCCAGTCAAGGGCATGTGCATTGGTTGCGGGCACATCCCCGATTTTGGGGGGGAGGGGGTATGCAGGAGGCAGCTAGTTGATGTTTCTCTCTCATCAATGTTTCTGTCTCTCTATCCCTCTCCTTTCCTCTCTGTGAAAAATCAATAAAACATATATTTTTAAAAAGAAAATGTGATTACTTACACACACACACACACCCACACACCCACACAGGAATATTATCTAGCCATTAAAAAAGAAGGAAATCCTGCCATCTGTGACAATATGGATGGAACTCGAGGACATTAGGCTAAGTGAAATAAGTCAGATAGAGAAAGACAAATATCGCATGATATCACTTATATGTGAAATAAAAGAAAGAAATCGAACTCAGACACAGAGTACAGACTGGTGATTGCCAGAGGTGTGAAGTAGAGGAGAAAAATGAGTAAAGGTGGTCAAAAGGGACAAATTCCAATGATAAGATAAATAAGTCCTGAGGATATACAACTTGGTGACTATCCTATATAATAAAACCCTAATATGTAAATTGACCAGATGGTGGAACAACGGTTTCTATAACACGAACTGACGACCAGGGGGCAAATGCTCAGTGCAGGAGCTGCCTCTTAGTGGTCAGTGCACTCTCATAAAGGAGCCAGAAGCTGGGCTCACATAGCCATAGTAGCAATAGCCTCTCCCACCTCCGCTAAAGGCGGGAGGTAAGAAGTGAGGGGTCTCGGACTTCAAGGGGAGGTCAGAGAGCCAGTTTCAGCCCAATCCCTCAGGCCAAGCTGAGGGACCCCACTGGTGCACAAATTCATGCACTGGGCCTCTAGAATTTTATACTTCACAGGAGACCTGTACATGGGTATGCTTGCTTACTTAATAACGATGTGTGTGTGTGCACATGCATGCATGGGTGTTTGAACATTATAGGCATTATAAGCTAAGGCCATAGCATCCCCAGGCATGTTCTAAGTCATAAATCTGCAGTAGAGAGACCTCTGTGGCTTAGTGGTGTCTAAATAAACTGTAGGATCAGACCATAGACTAAACCTGTGATGTAAGAGCAAATGTCACAGAAAGAAATGGAACTGTATGAGTGATTTCTCCATAAAGCTGCTCTAAAGCTTCTTGCCCTCAAATCACCTGCAACAATCTATAGGTCTAAATACATTTCCTGAACCGAATAGCAGGAACTGTTGGCAAATGATGTGATCTACCTCCCATCTGCCAGAATCTGGCTGGGATTATGGTTTTCTACTAGCAGGAGTTGGTGATTTGAACCAAAGGACCCTCAATCACATGTGAACCCACTTACCTTCCTTCCGTCTCCTCCAGAGAAGTGCGGGTCCGAGTGGTAGAAGAATGCAAGGTGGTAGGTAGTGTGTTGGTTAGCACTGGATTTCTTTCACTTATGCTGGTAACCCTGGGAGCTGGGGGCACTAGGCCAGGTACTGCAGAGAAAAAGAAGACTGGAATAGGTCGCTGAAGCCCCAAATCTCTACATGTGTTCCAAGGGCAGCATTAGGAGAACTTGACAAAGCAATCTTTTAGCTACACTGATCTTGGGCACCCTCATCAGTGGCCCTTCTCAATACTGTAACTAAAAAGGATTTGATTTCCAATATCAATGGCTCTGGATGGGCTAGCTGACTCACAAAGGCCAGGAAGAGCCTGGCAGGTATTGCTCAGTGGTTGAGCATCGACCCATTAACCAAGAGGTCACCAGTTCTATTCCTGTTCAGGGCACATGTGTGGGTTGCGGGCTTGATCCCCAAAAGGGTCATGGAGGAGGAGGCAGCTGATCTATGTTTCTCTCTCTCTCTTTCTTTTTTAAAATACTAATTTCTTTTTAAACACACACACACACACACACACACACACACACACACACACACCAACAAAAAACAAACAAACAAAGGCCAGGAAAAAAGAGTAATGCTTGGGCCAATTTACCAGACAACCTTATTACTCCGTCACTCCTCTCTAGGACCCTCTGAGGCAGATCCCACCCAGAAAGACAAAGCTGAGGCTGGTGATCCCCCTACCCTTCCAAGGGCTCTGCTGTTTCAAGGGGCCATTCAGTCCAACTTACCAAAGGAGCAGGGCCGGCTGTCGGGCTCATCAGGACAGGCACACACAAAGTCTGAGGCTCTGGCGAAGCAGAGGTGGGTGCAGCCACCATTGTTCACACCACAGGCATTGGTCCCTGGGGGCAAAGCAGAAGAATGTCTGGCCTGGGACAGGATTAAGTCTCCCAATATGACACTTCTCAAAGAGGAGGCAATGCAGGTCTACCGCATTCCCAGGAGGGGTACAACCACAGAGGACTAAAAAGGTCTAGGAACCAAAAGGCTCCGCTGTGGCTCTAATTGTCTGGGTCACGAACAGTCCTTGAGGTGATCCCCCTACACTGACGGTAAGGGGGTGGGCTTAGGACCCAGGAGCCCACCTGTTTGCCGCTGAGGGGAAACCACAATGATATCCATGAGTCCTTCCACATTCGCCAACACTGTCTCCTTGTTCCGGCCTGAGTACTTGTCAACACGCTGGATTGACTTGGTCTGCCAGTCTGTCCAGTAGATCCACCTGTCCTGCTACTCAGTAGAGAATCCCCAAAAAGAGGAAATATTATTCAACAGTCAGACCCCAGTCCAGATTCCGTGCCGCAGCATGTGCATTCCCTCTGCTGAAATGCTCTCATCTCAAATCTACCAGGTCAGCTTCTGTGCATCCCCAGATAGGACACTGTCCAGGAAGTCTCCCCCAACCTACGAGACATTCACCATTCTCTCCTCCATGCTGTTCTGTGCCTTGTCCTTACTTCTACAAGTAAGGTTGACACTCTATAGTCAGTGTTTACATGTTTGTCTGTCTTGTCAGGTCAAATTCTTCAAGGACAAGAATGTGTTTCATTCCATCTCAGTCTCCAACACCTCACACTTACTTAGTACTTGGCCAGGTTGCTCAGCGAATGAGTGGGTTCCAGTACCTAGCATATAGGGGTAAGTTGGAAGGTCCTTATAAGGTTCCTGCTCTTCTGGGTCTTTTACTCAGAGCCCTAGGAAATCCTCCCGTTACTTCTGTGGGCAGCTGCCTTCTAATGCAATGATCCTGATAATCTCAAGTAGGGGTGGGGAGGGGTAATGAAGTGGGTTCCCTTCCTGCCCCTGGGGTATACATCAGAAACCCCCACGGGAAACTTGCAGGTTGAAAAAACCATAGTCAATATTATCCTGTCATTTTACATTTGGAGTATGGGGGTGAAGGTGGGAGCCTATAATAAGTAAAGCCAGACAAAATCTTATTGGCTGGTAGGCTGTAACTTAGAATACATACAGAGAAGTATATGTTTGACAAAAAGGGACAAAGATTTTTAAATGATTGAGAATCCCTGTTTTGGCCCCAGGCTTAGTAGAACTCCATTTTTCCTTCCCTGAATGATTTTACAGGGTTAGAACTCTCAAAACTGACAGCCAGTAATAATGAAAATGATTAGAAATAATATGCATCGAGTGCCAGAGACCAATGCTCTGTGTATATTAGAGGAGGATACTGTTATTAAGCTCATTTATTAAACTATATCTAAGTAAGTGGAGCTTAGAGACATTCACTATCTTGTTCACAGTTGCACAGAAGAACTTGAACCCACACAGCCGGCATGCTGTAGGTACTCAATGACCACTTACTGTCTAGCCGCCGCAACACTCCGGCTCTGAGCCACTCTACTCTCCTGCCACCAAATGGGCTGCCTGAGCTCAGCTGTTGGGGCCATCCAACTGGGGAATTTGTTAAAATGCATATTCCTGGGCCCAACCCTCGCAAAGCAGATTCTTCATATCCAGAAACATGGATTTTAACAAGCTCCACAGCTGATTCTGCACACCACCGCTTATGAGCCACTCCTTCGGGTGGAGGGGCGGGCCTAGCAGGACACATGGTGGTGGCGAGGATTCAGTGTATAGGAAAACACCCCTACAATGAGCTTCCTTAGTACACCTTGTTCAGTAGCATCTAGGGTTGAGGCTACCAACTTAGAACCCCAAGGAAATACCTCACCCGTTTAAGGAGATTTAGCCGACTTTCTTGAGCTAGTTACCTGAGTGAGGGCAAAGGGGTGGGACACGTGGCTGACCAAGACCTGGCGTAGCTTCCCATTGAGGTCCGCACTCTCAATCCGGTCCAGGTGTGCATCTACCCAGTAGATTCTGTGGAGGAAAGGAGGTAAGAGTGGCTGCTCAAAATGATTGCCAGGGAGCCCAGTTGGTCCTCATCCCCCCTCCCTTCTGCCCCCTGCTCCAGAGAGCTGCCTGTCCCTTTCTGAGCTGAGCTGGCGAGAGCTGTGCGCGGGCAAGAAGTACCACTGATGAGAGGTCAAAGCTGAACAGGAGAAGTTGGTGACTCCTAAGAGGGGAGGCCAGTGTTGTTCTAAGGGGGGTAGGAGGGCAGGTCTTTAATGACTTCTGAGGAGCCACCACCAAGTCTCATCTTCCTACCTAAGAATCTAAGCCAAAACTCCTATAAGCACCCTTCAAGAAGAGACCGGGCCTACAAAAACGTCACCGGGGTTAAAGGAAGAGGGCATTCCTCTTCTCCATCCCAACTCCTGCGTGACCTTGATTCCTTTCCCCCACCTCTGAGGGCAGAAAGGGGAACTGACTACTTCAGAACTCCCTTCACCCTCTTCTCCTGCTCCTTAGCATTTTTAAAAAAAATCTAGGTCAGGCCGAAACCGGTTTGGCTCGGTGGTAGAGTGTCGGTCTGCAGACTGAGAGGTCCCAGGTTCGATTCCGGTCAAGGGCATGTACATTGGTTGCGGGCACATCCCCAGTGGGGGGTGTGCGAGAGGCAGCTGGTCGATGTTTCTCTCTCATCGACGTTTCTATCTCTCTATCTCTCTCCCTTCCTCTCTGTAAAATATCAATAAAAAATATATTAAAAAAAAATCTAGGTCAGGAGTTGCAAATTCCAATATCGGAAGGGATCAGGAGAACAAGGAATGTGAAGTCCTATGCCCTTACACGGTGGGGGTAGTGGGACCAGGGGTCCAGCCAGAGGACATGCTCTGCCAAACACTCAAAACCAGGTAAACCGGATAAATAAAACGCACCTCAGAGACAAAGGCTGGGCTCAGCAGCCCCTGCTCTAAGAATATGTTTGCTTGGCCTTCTCACTGCTTTCTCCTCCCCACCTGCCAACAGCTTTCTATCTTTTTGTTTTCACTATTTCAGTCTCACGCATCCTCTCCTCTGCCCACCCTGTTTCCAGGGGGCTGTTTGGGACACGATTCCCACCTGCGGGTATCATAGTCCAGGGTGAGGCCATTGGGCCAGCCCAGGTCTGTATTGATGAGGACCTTCCTCTCAGAGCCGTCCAGGTTCGCCCGCTCAATCTTGGCAATGTGGCCCCAGTCTGTCCAGAAGAGGTACCTGAGACACAACAGTGACATGATCATCGAGGCACAGGAAGATGGCCCTTAGAGCTTGGGAGTATACAAAGGACACACCGACCCCACTAACAGATAGGCATCCTCCATTGGCCTCTTCACCAGGCCCTTCTCCTCCTCCCCCGGGTCTCTCTTCTGCGGGCCGAGAACTTACCCCTTCCTGGGGAAAACGGCAATGGCCCGAGGCTCATCCAGGCTGTTGTTGACCAGCACTTTGCGGCAGGAACCGTCTAGCCTGGATGCTTCGATGGTATTCCGGCCTGTGTCTGTCCAATACAGATTTCTGGCCACCCAGTCCACGGCCAGCCCATCGGTGGTCTTCAGTCCCTGCCCGATCACTGTCTCCATGTTGCTGCCATTCAGATCTGCTCGCCTTGGGGGAGAGCCCAGGGTTGGATGACTGACCAGACTGACACCCCTTTAATCCATGTCCCCAGAATTGTATCCCCCTATATTGTAAGCTCCGTAGAGGCAGAGACCAAACACCTATAGGGGCATTCCTCAGCATCTGGCACAGTAGGTACTCAAAATATTTGCAGGATAAATACTTCTTAGGAATATAGAGTGTCTCCTGCTGTAAACAGGGGGCATTTTGGTCCATGTCTTGCCAGAAGAAGAGTTAATGATTCTCCATATATCTTAGAGAAGAGATAAGGACTGGTAGGGAGCCATTATAAAAAAAAAAAAAAAAAGAAAAGAAAAAGAAAAAAAAGGCCAATTTGGTAAAATCTACATGTGTATTTTTATAGAAGTCCAAGCCAGGGAATACAGGATGGGGGGCATGTCACAAACATGTGGGGACATCTCTAAACATATGCCCACCTGCCCCCCGCATGAGACTCTCCAGGGAGAATGAAGGAAAGTGCTCTAGTTCCTGCACACGAGTCTCTGCACGGTAAACCCCTCTTACTGATGGCAGAGCACCATTTCCCTCAGCTGTGCTGGGTAAAAATATTAAATAAAAATAAAACAAAACTATGAAAACAAAACAAAAACAAAAACCTAGTGAACAACCACAAGCCTTGGTATTGGCCAGTGCTCCTGTTTCACAATACAGATGCATGGTTAGCTACATGGCCGATTCTTCAGTGAGTCTTAGAAGATCCTGAGAGCAATCCCAGGGCCCGGGGGTAGGGATTAAAGGCTCCAGGTCCCCAGTCTGACATTATTTGATCTTTTCATTTGCTTTACAAACTGAGCTCCTATTAATCCGTAAATCAACAACAACAAAACCCCCAAAAGGCCCCGTTGGTATGGCTAGATGGTTAGAGCATCAGTAGGCACACCAAAGGGTAGCGGGTTCAATTCCTGGTCAAGGGCACATACCTGGATTGCAGGTTCGATCCCAGCGCCAGGTCTGGGTGTGTGCAGGAGGCAAACAATCAATGTGTCTCTCTCACATTGATGTTTCTCTCTCTCTCTCTCTCTCTCTCTCTCTCTCTCTCTCTCTCTCTCTCTCTTTCTCCCTCCCTTCCTTAGGTGAGGATTAACAACAACAACAACAAACAACAACAAAACACAAAACACACAAAACCCCATAAGTTTGAAACTCTGTTGTAAATGATAACACTACAAAGTGAACAAGCCAGGATCAGAACTTACTATCTAAGTTGTCAACTCTCTGAGTCCATTTAGAGGTGAACACAGACCCTAACCTCACCCATCGGGGACTGGAAGGAGGCCTGTGGCCAATGGAGGTTTCAGAGATACTCATACCTGATCACATCCAGGAACACATCCGTGTAGTAGACTTTTCCATCCACACTGTCATAGTCCAGAGAGATGACATTGTTGAGTTCAGGGACGGGCACATGCACATCCGTGTGGTCGCTGGTGTCCAGTGAGATACGCCGGATGGAGCCGCGGCTGGAGAAGAGCAGGTAGGTCTCGGGAGAGGGATCACAGGTCTTGCCATCTCCCTTCAGCTGGATGCCAGTGGGGCAGGCACAGGAGAAGCCAGAGGGCCGAGGCAAGCACAGGTGGGAGCAGCCACCGTTTCTCGAGCCACACCTGTTAAAACCTGGCGATGAGAGAGAGAGAGAGAGAGAGAGAGAGAGAGAGAGAGAGAGAGAGAGAGAGAGAGAAAGAGACATGAGTTTGGACACCCTGCCTGGAATACTGTCTGAATCTTACAAAGTTTCTTTTGCCTAATTTTTGTGGCTGTTCTCAATAACAGTGTTTGCCTGGCAGGGATGAGGCAGAAGGGGCAGGGGTGTCGCCAGGGGTCTTTTGAAAGTGACAGCATGCTGTAGCTGTAGTACCAGCCATACCAGAAGGGAACACAGCCTGATCCTGGAAGGGGCTTAGCTAGGTCCCTGTCTCCATGATGATAAAGAAATCTCTGTGCTCTCTGATGTTGTGATAACTCCAGAAAGCCACAGGCTCCGGCTCACAGACCTAGGGGGGGTCTTCTCACCCAGTGGCTGGGCCCGGTCCACCGCCTGGATGTCCATGAGGCCCGGCAGGTTGGACCTCACCAGGATGACATTGTTGCCGGTATCCTTGTCCGCGCGGTGGATGCTCCGAGTCTGCCAGTCGGTCCAGTAGATATAGGAGTCGAGCAAGGTGAGGCCATACGGGTGCTGCACAGGTGACACCAGTGTGTGGCGACTGGCACCATTTAGGTCAGCGACCTCAATTCGCTGTGGAGGAAGGAGAGGGTAGGACTGGTTACCAGTAAGCTAGGAGCTCTCGTTGCAGATGCCGGACAGACATCCCCCGGGTTCCCAGGTTCCTGGGAAGCAGCAGGCGCAGGACCCTCACCTCGGTGTGGGCGTCAGCCCAAAGCAGCTGGGAGCTGGCCTTGTCCACAGTCAGGCCATTGGGCCAGCCCAGGTTGTTGTTGATGAGCACTGTCCGGTCTGAGCCATCCATTCCGGACCGCTCTAACTTGGCGTTCTCTCCCCAGTCTGTCCAGTACATGTACCTGGGCAAAGAGGAATACCAGCTGGTTATTCCCTTAGCGCCTGGATTTTGTAGGCATTTATAATATGCCAAAGCCTGTGAAAAAATTCCCCATGCAAAAAGGGGAGTTGTTGCTTAATGGGTATATTGCAAGATGAAAAGTTCCTGATATCTGCTTTGCAATAATGGGAGTTAAATTCACATAACTGCTCTGTACACTTAAAAATAGTTAAGCCGAAACCGGTTCGGCTCAGTGGATAGAGTGTCAGCCTGCGGACTGGAAGGTCCCAGGTTTGATTCTGGTCAAGGGCATGTATGTACGTTGGTTGCGGGCACATCCCCGGTAGGGGGTGTGCAGGAGGCAGCTGGTCGATGTTTCTCTCTCATCGACGTTTCTAGCTCTCTATCCCTTTCCCTTCCTCTCTGTAAAAAAATCAATTAAAAAATATATTTTTAAAAAGTTTTAAAATAGTTAAGATGGTAAATTAAATTTTTTTTACCACTATTAAAGAGAAAGTACTCTCCATATATTATCTCACTTAATCTTCACAAGAGTCACAAGGTGTGACTCATGTCCATTTACAGGTAAGGAACATCAGAGAGGTTAAACCCTGAACTTAAAAAGTGACAGGTGCAGCTAATAAATGGTGAAGGAATTTGAATCCCAGACTTCTGAGTCCAAGGCTCATGCTTTTAACCTCTACACTATGCTGCCACTCTGAAAGGAGCCACAGAGAGTGAAACAGCCGCAGAAGGCCGCTCTCAGTGTCTCTGTGAATCGCGCTTGCTCTCCATTGCCCACGTTCACCCCATCCCTAGCCCCAGCCAAGCTGACCCATCCTGTGACCGGTCACAGAGCCAGCTCTCACCCCATCTCATGGTACAGTACGATGGCTCGGGGGCTGTCAAGATTCTGCCACACCAACACTTTCCGCATGGACCCGTCCAGGTTGCCCACTTCAATCCGGTTGGTTCCAGTGTCCGTCCAGTACACTTTCCGGCCAATGGCATCCACTGCGAGCCCATCTGTGGTCTGCAGGCCTGCAGGAAGTCAAGAGAGCACACTGGCTCCTGCCTTAAAACAGATGGGCTATTTTCCTAGCTCGGTAGCCAGACAGGCGGTCCCTGGGCTGGAAGCAAGGCCCACCTGTGGTGATGATGTCCTCGTGCTGTGAGCCATCCAGATTGGCACGGCTGATCCTGTGCAGCGTGCTGTCTGACCAGTACACTTTTCCTGGAAAGGGAAGGCTTGGCTCAGCCTGGACCCTCTACCCCCACAAAGGGACATACATGCATAGCTGACTCAGGCCCTGAGACACCAGTGCATGTCAGAGAGCCCTGTAACCTGTAGCAAGGAAATCAACAGAAATGTAGCCCTAGCCAGTTTGGCTCAGTGGATAGAGCATCGGCCTGCAGACCAAAGAGTATCAGGTTTGATTCTGGTCTAAGACCTGTACCCCAGTTGCAGACTCCTCTTTGGCCCAGGGTCCTCATCGGGGCACGTGCAGGAGGCAACCTATCCATGTGTTTCTCTCACATAGATATTTCTCTGTCTTTCCCTCTCTCTTCCACTCTCTCTAAAAATCAATAAAAAAATAGCATTGGGTGAAGATTAAAAAACAAAAAAGAAATGTAGAAATGTCAAAGCAGGATAGCTCTTGGCAGAGAGGGAGAAGAGGGTTTGCCCTCATAATCTGCTGTAGAGACAGGGCTGCCATTGGGCCAGAAGGAATGGTGAGTCCCCAGGTTCTTAGCAGGAGGCAGAGGGGGTAAGAAAAGCAAGGATATCAGTTGCTATAGGGCAGGGACAGACGGCCAGGGGAAAGGAGGGCCACACAGACCTTCTTGGGGATCCACTCCAATGGCAATCGTGTTCTTCATGGTAATGTTGATTGGTACCACCACATCGGCAAAATAAGGGATGTCCAAGGACACCATGCGTATGTCTATCCTCCTGGCGAAGATGAGGAAACTATTCATGCCTGCCCAGGTGGGAGAGAAGGAAAGGACAGTCACCCTAGCATAGCCATGACGAGGATTTGGAGCGAGGCAAACTGAAGTTCATGCCGTGGCTCTGTCGGATTCTAGTTGAGTGATCCTGGACAACTTATTTAAACTGTGTATCAGAATCCATACCGGGACCAAGGGGACCGCACCTGGGTGGCTGTGGGACTAAAAGAGACCATGTCCAGGCAGCACTGTATAGCGAGTCTGATACAGTCATAAATGGTAGCTCTTTATTAATGTTAGAGAAGGACTCTCTTTGAAGGACCCTTTACCATGAAGTTCTGAGAACTTCATGTTGAGTTCAAGAGGGCTTTTCCCCCAGCCCGACAGGCACAATTCACAGTTCCTTTCTAACTACATTTCCTGGGAAGTTAGAATTCCAATGTGGCCCACCATGCAGCGCCCCTAGCGAGAAACACTGACTTCCCTAACCTGGGCAGCCGGGTCCTGCTTCTCTCATCTAAGGGGAGCGCCATTACATGGTAGATATCATACATCTTAATTATGCGTGATTTGGGGCAGCTGGGACTAAAGTAACTTATTCTAACCAAATCAGGATATAATGGCAATTTTCCAACAGATGAAAATAAAGGGTCTGAGAGAGGAGCATCTTTTATAAAAATGCATGAAGAACTAGTTGGGGCTCGCCTCCAATCCGGTCTACCTGCTCCCCAGCCTCTGTCCTGGACCTCTCCTCTTTTCTAAAAGCTCTGTCTCTCCTCTAAAACTCTAGAACAGGGGCGGGCAAACTTTTTGACCTGAGGGCCACAATGGGTTCTTAAACTGGACCGGAGGGAGGGCCGGAACAAAAGCAACCTGACCATGCTGGCACTCTCCTCTTGGGCTGCTAGTGAAGGAGCGGAGGGGAGAGCAAGAGAACCCTCCGCTCTTTCGGCTCTGCGGGCTGGATAGAACAGCTGAATGGGCCGGATCCGGCCCGAGGGCCGTAGTTTGCCCACGGCTGCTCTAGAAGCACCAGCACTCACGGTTCTCAGACCACATTGGAGTCCATCTACAGGGAGGGAAGAGAGCCACTGTCCCTCCCTAAGAGGCTCCCTCCAGGTTTCTGAAGCTTCAGACTCACCTGGTGAACATATCTTGCCATCAGGCATCAGGTTGATGCCTGTGGGGCAGGTACAGCTGAAGCCACTGGGATTCGGGGACCGAAGACACAAGTGGCTGCAGCCACCATTCTCTACGGCGCACTGTGTGGTCACTGGGAAGGGAAGAGGAGAGGGGTCAGTAATGAGGACTAAAGCACAGGGAGGCCGAGGAGAACCTGGTACGGGCCATGGGCTGCTCACCTGGGGGCCGCCGGCGGTGGAAGACGTGGATGTCCATGAGGTTCTCCAAATTCTCCTGCAGGGTCTCCCGGTCCAGCCCCGTCAGCCGGTCGGCACTCTGGATACTCTTGGTCTGCCAGTCTGTCCAATAGATGCGCTCTTCATAGAGGGTCAGCCCAAACGGGTGGGGGAGCTGGCTTCCGATCAGCACCTACCAGGGACCCAGCACGTGTGTCATCCCCCAGCAAGGTCCCACAGTGCTCAGCAGTGCCTGAGCACCCAGGCAAGGAGCCGGAATGTAGCTTGGCCACTACTGCCTGCTGTGTGTCTTCATGTGACCTTGTGCAAGAGCTGGTTATCAAATCTCTCTGCGCCTTCATCTGCCAATCTGTGACAGGATTGTGATAATGCCTCGTTCCAACGGCTGTGTGATTATTATAAAAGGTCATGTATTATTTATAAAATCTCAAAATATCTGTACAGATGGTTTATTAATAACAAAAGGAAAAGCAGCAACTTTACAATGGACATCGTCTTAATGATTCAATTAAAGTTAATATCAAAATAATGTGATGAGTCAAGATCTGTGCCTTACTGACACACTGAGAAATCAGGACTTGACTTCGATTAATGTAGTATGACTGTCCGCAACACATAATCTGAATCTAATCACAAGGAAATGGCAGACAAATTGAGGAATATTCTAACCAAAATAACTGGCATTTCCTCTTTAAAAATACTAAGGTCAAAAAGACACAAAGCCCAGCCCACGTGGGTCAGTAGTTGAGCATCAACCTATGAACCAGGGGGTTCTGGTTCAGGGCACATGACTGGGTTGTGGGTTCAATCCCCGGTGTGGGGCTTGCAGGAGGCAGCTGATCAATGATTCTCTCTCATCACTGATCTCTCTCTCTCTCTCTCTCTCTCTCTCTCTCTCTCTCTCTCTCTCTCCCCCTCTCTGAAATCAATAAAAATACCTTAAAAAAAGAAAGAAAGAAAAAAAAGAAAGACATGAAAAGGTTGAGGAGGTATTCTAGATTAGAGACCAAAGAGATGCAATATTAAACACAATTGTGATCTGGGATTGTATCCTGGACTAAAAAAGAAAAAAGATAAAGAAAATCTATAAAGGACATAATTGGGGCAATTGGCGGTGAAATTCAATTTTGACTGTGATTAGATAGTACCGTTGTAAGAATGTTAAATTTCCTGATTTTGACCTTTGTACTGAGATTATGTAAGACAATGTCTTTGTTCTTAAGAAATATGCACTGAAATATTTTGGGGTCAAGGACAGGATGTCTCCAGTTTAATTTCTGATTGCTCAGAAAAGTAATAATGTGTGTGTGTGTGTGTGTGTGTGTGTGTGTGTGTGTGTGTTATAGATAGAAATAGAGACTGAGAATAATACAACAATGTGGCAAAATGTTAGTTATTTGTTCTTTTGACTGTTTTTGCAACTTTTCTGTAAATCTGACATACCAAAATAAATATTAACAAAAACAATAGAAAAAGACCATGGTGCAACTGGTGGTTAATTAGTATTTGTTTTTATGTTTCTTAGGAAATCACTTCTACCCCCAGCTCATGATCTACACAAATTCCTAGATTCCTTTTATGAAGCACAGAAGGGCCCCTGGGCTCTGAAGGGCAGCCACAGCCTTAGAGAAATATCATACATCCCATAGTGGGTTCCCTTGAGGTCCCCCTAGCTCCTGCCAACTGCCAGCCACAGTGATGCCCTAAAGGCTGTCAGGGCTGTGGGAGGAGGCCTTAGTTGCCACCCTTACCTTCCTCTTGCTGCCATCCAGTCCAGCAAATTCAATTGTCTTCATGCCAGCATCAGCCCAGTACAGCCGCTGGGATCCATAGTCAATGGCTAGTCCATTAGGCCAGGTCAGATTGGAAGAGATGATGACCTGGCGGCCTGAGGCATCCATGCCAGCTCGCTCAATCTTGGGGCTTGCACCCCAGTCAGTCCAATACATGTACCTGGGCACAGACAAGGGAGGTCTCACAAGCCTTCCAGTTAACACCCAGTGGGGATTCCGAGTACCTAAGGTTTTAGGGTTCCTCTCTGCAATAGCTTCTTAGCCAACTGTCTCAGTCTCCAACCCTGCCCTGGACTCAGAGCTAAGATTTTATATCTTCTATCACTATCACAGAGTCTTAATTAAGACTTAAGTAAGTCTTAATTAAGTCTTAAATAAGACTCAAGGAGTGCTCAGAAAATAAGGCCTATTCGGGAATAAAGAAAGAGGAAATGAGGATGGGGGATAAGAAATGTTTCCTCAACTGGATGAGTTAAATAATTATAGTACGTAAATTTAACAGCATTCTATATAATCATTAATAAGAACAATATATAGATCTATATCATCACATGGAAAGAGCTATATAATATACATAAACAAATGGAAAGATATTCAAGATATATAGCCATGTGAAAACACCAAGTTACAAAGCAGTAAGACTTTGTTGTAAAACCAAAACCACCACCACCACCAAATGTAAGAAGAAAGCCTGGGAAAAATACCCTCAGCTGTTAACAATGGTTACTGCTGGAGAGTGAGATTATAGGGAATCTTTACTTTCCACAGATTTATTTAAAAGCAGACCAAAAAAAAAATAAAAATAAAAATAAAAAGATGGAATGATTTAAAGGTTTCCTCGTCCACCGAGGAAGGCAGAGTTGTCACTGTGCTCTGTGGTTTCCACAGCTGCCCTTGCTTCCTGGTGTTCCCATAGAGCTGGCCACTCTTGCTACCTCCAGACTCTCCTCTGGCACTCAGATCTGGAAAGGGGGTGGGGCTCACTCCGAAGGAGCAGGTGCTCACCCGCCCATGGGCTCCACCACAATGTCTCGGGGACGATCAAGGTTCTCCCAGATGAGTACTGTTCTCATGCTGCCATCTGTGTTGGCCACTTCAATCCGGTCCGTCCCTACCAAGAAGTAGGGGGCAAAGATATTAACTCTAGTCTTGGTCCTTCGCTCTCTCACCTTCCACGCCCAAGCTTGGAGCCTGGCATCTAGTAGATGCTCAAGAAATACTTTGTGGTAGATGTACAATGGACAGTTAGTGAATTGAATTTCGAGAAGAAGTTCAAGGAAATGACCAGTTCCATTTATTTGAAGAGCAACACTTCCTCAACACAAGCGAGCCACTCTGTCCTATAATTTAAGGCAATCCTCCTCAAAGTCTAATGTGCATACAGATCCGGAAAATTTGTGAAGATACAGGTGCCTGAACCAACCCCCATAAGATTCTGATTCAGCAGGTCCGGGGTAGGGTCCGAGAATTTGCATTTCTAACAAATTCCCAGGTAACGCTGATGCTGCGGGGCCAGGGACCACACTCTGAGTGGCACCGGTTAAGGCGTTCCCCTTGCCTCATGGATAATAGAAAATCCCCATTTTACCAAGACAGTGATTGGAGAACTCAAAGGGCACAATTGCTTGATCTGTAATGCTTCAAAACATTCTCAGACATCAGCTACCTAGCAGAAGTAGCTGCCATTTGATTGGCAAATGCCAAACCATCGATGTGAGCTTCTAGCTTTAGCTCTGCAGCAGCCCAACCACTCCTGACCTTCCAAGGACTTGAGGTCAGGATAGAAGTGGTCCAGGAGGGGCACTGGGTTCCTTCTGCCTTAGGGCAGGATTGTAAGTAAGAGGAGTCCCAGAGAGCCAGACCATGGCTACCCAGTACGTACCTGCATCTGTCCAGTACAGCTTGTTGGTAACCCAATCAATGGCCAGGCCTGCCGGACTCTCCAAACTGGTATCCACTACCACCTGGGCAGGAAGCAAAGCTGTATCACCAACTGGACTTAGCCCTGGGGCCTAAAAGTCACCAATTCTCAGACTGGGGAAAGCATGGGAAGCCCTTACCCAGGAGAGGGAGGGTTCTACCCCTTAATCTCCGCCCTGCCCGAGGGCCTGGGCCCACACTGGGCCCTACCTCCTGTCCTGTTCCATCCCACTTGGCCCTGCTGATGGTGTCAGTGCTGACATCTGTCCAGTACACGTGGTCATCCCGGGAGTCCCAGTCAAGGGCCACAGCACTGCGCACGTCAGCCAGTGGGATGACATCGTCGGACAGGTCCTCTGTGTCGAAGCTGATCCGACGGATGTCCATCCTTCGGGCAAAAAGCAGGAACTTGTCAAGACCTGATCAAAGGCCGAAAGGGGTCTTCTTTTAATGCTCTAAATCCAATAACAGTGACAGACATAGACGCTCACCTGTGTGACACCTGGTTCAATCACACCTCCTGGGACCTGGTGCCCTTTGTGCCCTACGCCTCACACCTCAGGCCTCCCTTTGAGCACTGGCAGCCCCCGCTGGCAGACTCAGACTTTAGGATCAAATGGAAATAGAGTCTCCCCCAGGGTATAGCAGTGCATCCTGTTTAAGTGTCTGTCGGGTTCATCTCAACGTTTCTCACCTCTTGGCTCCATCTCCTTCAGTGCATTGGCTACAGAGCCGCTGACTCTCACCCCGGCCCCTATGATGTCTATGCTTGCACAGGGTTTGGCTGATGCACTCCAGCATTGAGACCCCTTCCTGTTGCTCTTCTCTTCACTTGAGTCAATAGTGACTGTTCACTGGGCCCTCACTCCACGCCAGGCACCGAGCCTGGTGCTTTTCTTGCCTTGTCTCCTCCACCCTCGTACCAACTCTGTGGATTGTGTCATTCTTTCTTTTTTTAAATTAATTTTTATTGATTATGGTATCACATAATTGTCCTTATCCCCCCATTCCCATCCCAAACTCCTCCCTACATATTCCCCTACCCCCCTATTGTCCATGGTGCATGCACACAAGTCCTTTGGTTGATCTCTTCCCCTTACCCCCACCCTCCCCTACTTTCCCTCTGAGGTTTGAGAGTCTGATTGCTGCTTCTCTTTCTCTGGGTATATTTTGTTCACCAGTCTATGTTGTTCATTATTTCCTCTAGATGTGTGAGGTCATGTGATCCAAGAAATAACCTTGTAAAAACCTAAACTGCGATAAGCCTTAATGGTTATCCTGAGAGGCAAATGAATCAGTCTGTAGTGAGTTCCTTTCTGGGCCAGCAGTTCTTTTGAGTCCCAGTTTCAATGTCAAATAGTTCCTTATGTGTACATGTCAGCCATGATATTTCAGATCTGGTTGTGGATTGTGTCATTCTTATTCTCATTTTCTAGAGAGTAACGCTGAGACTCGGAGAGGTCCAGTAACCTGTGCAGGATCCCCTGGCTACCAAGCACCAGTCCTGGGACTTAATTCAGGTCTGGCTCCAGAGCAGCAGCCCTGGCCCCTCCCTTACACAGCTTCTCCCCATCTCGCTCTTTTCCACCCCCTGCCTCTATTCTGTACTGTCCGCATGTTTCCCAGGATACATTTCTGCCTGAAAAGGCACTTCCTGCCTAACTTTACTGTCTTCCTTTAAATCCCTAAGGGAAAATCCTAGGGAAACCTCTTGCACTTCACCAGGACAATATGGGAAGAGCTGGGCACAAAAGAAAGCAGGGAAACTAGGTTCTCCACCAGAGTGCACTGAGTAAGTGTCGCCCCTGTTCCTCTGAATGGTTCCCCTAATCCCTGGTGAGAAATCAGATCCCACGAGCAATTTGCTTTTAGCCAGAGATAAGAGGGTCAGTGGGTACAGGGCGGTCAGTAAGGGAAGCTGCTGGTGTGAGAAGAGTTCTCCCAGGCCCCTTGCTGGTGATGCCACATGCCTATATCACTCCTCTCTGGACTATTCTTAGGAAAAGTCACCTGTGGGTTTGAGCTAAACAGGTCTACCCTCTCAAGGTGAGGCCCCTGCAAGAACTTAAAGGAAGACAAAGTAGCTCAGGGAGTGGCCAGGGAGTCCCATTGTCTTTACACATATTTATCCAGGGCCTGTGTATACCGGGCATCATCAGAGCCCTAATCTTGGCTCTCTGGTTTAGGGGATGAAAAAACTCTTTAACAGGGTGAGGCTAAAGGTAAAGAGCTAGGAAACCATTCCCCTGCCTTCTAGAATGGCCTGGAACCTTCTTGCTGCCTACAGAAAAAGTATCCTACCTTGTGAGATGATACAGAAGCCTGGTTGCAGGTATTCATACTTGACTAGGTGGTGTCACTGAAACTTTAGCAACTAGTACTGGGCCCTCAGCTTTGACCCGGGAGCCCTTGGCCTCTTACGTTCTTCCTCTCCAGGGGCTACACGAGGAGCCTGGCTCCTCCCCATAACAGGCAATCCTTTAACCTCGTATCCCCGTTCCTTCCAATCCCCTCCCACGGCACATCCAAAGAGGCAGGTGCCCCAGACCCACTTACTCTGGGCACAGGCGTGGCTGCTGATCTTTCGGAAGCCAGTGGGGCAGGCACAGGTGTAGTTCTGGCCACTGGGTAGACACAGGTGGGTGCAGCCTCCGTTGTTGTCCCCACAGCGGTTTTTCCCTACGCACAGAGCCCAGAACAAGAGGGTCAGGTAAGACTAAAGGTGGGCCCAAGGCTAGGGGTTTGGCTATGGTGCGTGCTCCCTGGAGGGAAGGAACTAGGTCTTATTATTTTTTATATTGGCTTCAGCTGTGAGCTGTGAACCCCTGACACCCAGGAGACGCTCTATCAATGTTTGCAGGAATTAGACAGGGGCAGGGAAACTGAAGGAGTCTTTCATGAATCTTGGAGTTGTACCACCTTAAATGTCCAGCAGAGGGAGGAATTAGCCCACGTCAGTGCCAACCTCAAATTTGATGGCCAGAAACAATGGCAACTGTGACAGGTGCAGGGGAGGTTCTCAGAGGCACCAGGGGCTCACCAGGCGGGCAGTGGTTTACCTGCAGGCTGGCGCTGGGGGTGCAAGGTGTGGATGTCCATGGGGAAGTGGAGTTTGTTGCGAATGATCTCCTGGTTCTTGCCAGTGAATTTGTTAGCGCTGTTGATGCTCTTGGTGTGCCAGTCTGTCCAGTACAGGCTGTCTTCGAACACCGTGATGGCAAAGGGGTGCGGGAGGCCTGGGGAAAGTCCAAGAGAACCTCAGTCCAGACATGGTGGCCCCTGCACAAATCTCACCCGCTGCCAAGGCTCCGGGCAGTCCGGATGGGGAAAGGAGGAAGAGAGACGAAGAAGAGGGAGGAAGGACCTCACCTTGGCTAATGACAGCCTTGCGGTGACTCCCATCCAGATTGGCCCTCTCGATGACGTGGTGCTTAGCATCCACCCAGTACATCCGATGCCCGGCATAGTCAATGGTGAGGCCATTGGGCCAGAAGAGATGGGTATCGGCGATGATGCGGCGTCCAGACCCATCCATGCTGGAGGCTTCGATGCGGGGGGTGTTACCCCAATCTGTCCAGTAAATGGTACTGGGAAGAGAGAATGGGACATTGAGAGACAGGCAGTAGAGGGTGGGTAGTTAACTGGGATAGCAATAGGCAAGCGGCTTTTTACCCAGTGACATAAGGGACCCCAACTGGCAGGAGATACATTTTTTTTGGTCCAGAGAGTGTTTTTTTTTTTTTTAACTCTTTTAATTTAAATGTCTCTAGACAGGGCATTTATTCATTAAGCAAATTTTTTGTTTGCAATGTCTGCTATAGGGAGGGTACTAACTTGGGCACTGGGGGTATAGCAGTGAACAACAGACAAAAATTCCAATTCTCATGGAATTGGCCACCTAACGTGATATTAGAACAGGAACTTCTCTGTCACATTCTCTGCAGCTGTCTATTGTATTTTACACACACACACACACACACACACACACACACACACACAGTTTCTAAAATAGCGGACCTACAACTGCAGGATCTTAGAAGACACTCCCCTCAACTGACTGCATTGAATTTTCAAAAGCCAGAGGCTAACAACATCCATTTTAGAAGACTTTTCTTCTATCAATAAAGTTATTATTAATTAGCTGAACCTTATGAGCTAAAAATAAACACCTATAACTTAATATGTTATGTCATTTAAAATTAATCATCTCATTGAATTTCCATACAGCTAAGAGGTAGATATGCTTCTTATCACCAGAGTAAACATGAGTAAATGAAGGCTAAGAGAGAGAGAGAGAGCGATCAACTACCCTAAGGCCATACAGCCAGCTCCTGCAGAGCTAGGACTCACACCCAGGTGTGGCTGGGTGCAGAGCCCATGCTCTCAACACCCAATAAAGTCTGGCCCGAGTGGCCTGTCCCTAGAGGTTGCAAGAGGGATTTAGGAACTGAGACACAACTCACTCACCCCTCCATGGGGTGCAAGGCAATGGCCCGAGGCTTCTCAAGGTTCTGCCAAAGCAGCACCTTCCGGTGGGCCCCGTCCAGGTTGGCCACCTCTATCCTTGATGTCCCTGAGTCGGTCCAGTAGAGTTTGTCGTGGACCCAATCCACAGCCAGGCCTCCTGGTAGAAAGAGGCAGTGGGAAATTGCTAGGGAATCCAGTCTGGGTGATCTGTGCCAGAGTAACAAGAGTAAACTCTGGCACGAAGCAGTTTCTTGGGCCAGGCAGTGTATTAACCATTTTTTACATACACTTGGTACATACATTTAATCAGCACAGCAAGTCTGTGTGCTGGCTACTATAACCCATGAAGATGAAGAAAGTGAGGCACAGAAAAGCCAAGCAACTGCTCAGGTCACCCATTTCCTCCTCTTAGCCAACCCTATTCCACTTCCCGAGTTCTGGCTCCCTGAACCACACTGAGGGTCTTACGCCGCCCTGGCTCAGCAATTTGCAAATTCAGCTTAGGCAGTTCAGAAGATCCATCGTTTGAGTCAATTGTGCTCGATACTGAATTCCAATCCACTTCACCTGCTTGTATAATGGCCGGAAACTGCCAAGTAAGCTGTGATTTTTTTTTTCATTTGTGGACATTTGGATATACACTGAGTGGCCAGATTATTATGATCTCTGAACGCATAATAATATGGTCACTCAGTCAGTGTGTATCCTATATAATAAAAGGCTAATATGTAAACTGTCCCCTCGACCAGGAATTCGACCAGCAGGCAGGCCGGCCAACTGCCCATGTCCCCTCCCCCTGGCCAGACCCCACCCATGCACGAATTCATGCACGGGGCCTCTATTGTGTGTGTGTGTGTGTGTGTGTGTGTGTGTGTGTGTGTATTAATGGCCCAGTGCACAAAATTCATGCAGAGGGGAGGGGGTGTTGTTCCTCAGCCTGGCCTGCATCCTCTCCAATCTGGGACCCCTCAAAGAATATCCTACTTCTGGTTTACAGGAATCGGGCCTAAACCGGCAGTCAGACATCCCTCTCACAAACTGGGACTGCTGGCTCCAGCTGCTCACTGCCTGCCTGCATGCCTGATTGCCCCTAACCACTCTGCCTGCCGGCTTGTGCCAGCCTGCTCACCCCCAACTGCCCCTCCTGCTGGCCTGCTTGCCCCCACCCTGCCTCCCCACTGGCCTGCTGACCCCCAACTGCTCCCCTGCTGGCCTGCTCACTCTAAACTGCCCACCCCCCGTCCTGATCACCTCCAACTGACCCCCACTGACAGCCTGCTCACCTCCTACTGGACCTCCCTGTTGGTCTGCTTACCCCCAATGGTCCCTGCCATCCCATCATGGCCTGATCACCCCCCAGCAACCCAAGGTCCCAGCCCCTCCTTTTTTTTTCAATACCTCCTTGAGTAGAGGCCAGGGCTGGCTGGAAGCAAGTATCTAGGATTTATTTCTCTCCTATAATTGAAACTTTGTAGCCTTGAGTGGAGGCCAGGGCCAGCCAGGGCAGGTGGGAAGCCTGGCTTCCTCCATTGCTGGGGCAACCCAAGGCTCCTGATTGCTCCATGGCTGCTGCCATCTTGGTCGGGTTAATTTGCATACTCACTACTGATTGGCTGGTGGGCATGGCTGGTGGGCATATCAGAGGTACGGTCAATTTGAATGTTTCTCTTTTATTAGGATAAATATATACACTGAGTGGCCAGATTATTATGCGTTCAGAGATCATAATAATCTGGCCACAGTGTATTTATCTGGTTCAATCAGAATACTCTTTTTAAATATATATATATATATATATATATATATATATATATATATATGTATGTATATATATATATTAATGATTTCTGAGAGAAAGGAAGAGGGAGAGAGAGAGAGATAGAAATATTAATAATGAGAGAGAATCATTGATCGGTTGGCTCCTGCACACCCTCCTCTGGGAATTGAACCAGCTACCTGGGCATCTGCCTTGACTGGGAATCAAACTGTGACCTCCTTGTTCATAGGTCGATGCTCAAGCACTGAGTGATGCCAGCCAGGCAATCAGAATACTCTTAATACCAAGCAATCAAAACAAATTTCAGAAATAAGCTGGATGCAAAGCTGATATAGAAATTTAGCTGTCATCCATAAAGCTCTGATTTCAAATGCTTGCATTCATCATAATGGTCTCGTTATTCTAACTCATTGACCTCAATTACAAGCAAATGACAAAAATCTGAACCTATAGTATACTAACAAATGTTATTAATATTAGTTCCATGCAAAATTTTACTGTCAGAAAAAGATGTTCTGCTGCCCAAGGTTTACAAACCTCTAGCCTGATCTATCCGTGGCTACTTCCCACATGGTGTGGCCCTGCCCCACCCCACGGAGCATTGTTTCCTACCTGGGCTCTCGAGCCCCGTAGACACAACCTCTTCCACGTTGCTACCATTGAGGTTGGCCCGCAGGATCCGGTCCAGGGTGACATCTGACCAGAAGACAAGCTCGCGCCGGTGATGGAAGTCCAGGGCGATGGCGTTCTCCAGGTTGTTGAGCAGCAGTGTGTACTCAGAGCGGTGCGGCAGCACCTGCCGGATGTCGATGCGATTGGCGAACAGTAGCACAGGCTCCGGCCCTGGGACATGGCATAGAAACGGGGCCCCCACTGGCCTCTAGAGCTGCTCCCTCAGCATGCACCCCAGCTTCCGGGCTGACAGATGGCACCCCTGGTCCGTTAGGGCATATCCCAAGCGGCTGGCATCAGTACTAAAAACTTGGGAGCAACTAACGTTACTCCCCCAGCCCAAGCCCACCATACCCCACCCCCGCAAGGCTTTTTGGGGGGCCCAAGATGCACCTCACAGCTCCATTTTCCTGAGTTGAAAATAATTTCTCGCTCTCAGCAAATTGCTGAGTACTGGAGCACCTGGCTGTCTCCACACTCAGACTTCTACCCACCCAGCCAAATGCCAACACCCCTTACCCAGAGCCTTGCAGCTGCGCCGGTCAGGCCGGAGCTCGTAGCCTGCCTCGCACCAGCACTGGAAAGCCCCTTCGCTGTTGGTGCAGCCCTGGCTGCAGTACCCTTCCTCGGCACATTCGTTCACGTCTGTGGGGACCGGGCAGGGCAGGGGCTCTTTTTTCCGCCATCCTCACCCCCCCCAACTCCCTGGCTGACTGGTTGCTTCCCTGCCCACATGCCCATCTATTTTCTAGACCCAGTGGGAAGGCTAGATCACAAGTGGTTAAGGCCTTCAAAGTCATGCAGACCGGGGCTGGAGTCCCAGCTACTCACCGGCTCTGCGGCCTCCAATGAGTTCCTTAATCTCTCTCTCTCCGAGCTTCCATTTCCCCATGTGTGAAGTGCAAGGGGCAACCCCTACCTCTTCTGGTTATCGTTATGGTGAAATGTCCGACCGATGTCTGACCCACGGGAACCACAGCTGCCTGTCTGCCACCCCTGCCCAGCATCCTGGCCCTGCTCCCAACCAGCCCCAGCTCACCCTGGCACATGCGCCCATCCTCTGAGAGCCGGTAGCCTGTGTGGCAGGTACACTGCACTGCCCCCCGCACCATCTGGCACTTCTGGGAGCAGCCACCGTTGTTCACATTGCAGTTCTCCTCGCCCGTCCGGGGCCCTGTGCCAGCCAAGCCAGAGATGGGAGGTGAGCCCAGAATCCTCCCCCGGACGGCCAACTTGGCATTCCACCTGGACCACGAAGAACAGCTCCCGAGGCTGCTGGAGTCCTTAGGGAGGATTCTCTTTGAACTGCCTGGGTGGGGTTTGGCCACAAACCGTGGGGCCAGGCCCGCCCACGGGGGACACTCACGGCAATTCTGCTGTGGGCTTTCGTCGCTGTTGTCACCACAGTCATTGACCCCGTTACACAGCTTCCTCTGGCCAATGCAGCGCCCGTTCCAGCACAGGAACTGGTCCGAGGCACACTGGGGGCTGCCTAGGGAAGAAGGGAGGGAGGGCCGGAGAGGGAGGGTCAGGTCACACGGCAGGGCAGGGCTTGGGTCAACAAAAGGATGGGAGCCTGTCATTTTCGAAGGCGAGCTGGAGACAGATGAGACTCAAGGTGGGAGGGTTGGGGTCCCGGGCAGGAAACAGCTCAGACAGGGCTGGCTAAATGTCTGCATTTGTTTTCTCCTCAGGACACCACAGTGGAGGGTGAGGATGTGGGACAGAACGAGGGTGTATTTGCCTGCCCGGCACCTGGTGTGGCTTAGGGGGGTGGGGGTGGGCATCTCAGCCACAGGAAGCAGGCCTTGCTCACCAGGCCAGAGCATCAGGTACTGGCTGAGAGGCCATGGAAACGCATAGCCCTGATATCGTGTGACAGGCCATAAGGCTGCGGGTCAACAAATGCACCTGGATTTGACACTGGGAACTGAGAGAGGCAGGAAAAATCCCGGCCGTGAGCAAGATCGATGAAAACATCACCTTGGCCCAACTGGAAATAGCAGCTGTGACACCCTCTTTCCGCCTGTCCTTCGATCCAACTATAGGATAAGGGGTCTGGGGGACCTCTAGGGGGCGCTACCTGTGTTCTCACAGTTCTCTTCATCACTGTTGTCTGCACAGTCATCCTCCCCATCGCAGCGCCAGGACAGGCGGACGCAGCGGCCTGACCGACAGCGGAACTGTTCGGCTGTGCACATGGAGGTGGCTGGCAAAGCAAAGGCCGAGTGAAAGGCTGGCCCCATTTCAGCCCAACGCACCCCCCTGCCACCCAAAACTGCACTTTTCTAAAAAAAAAGAAAAATTGATTTCAGAGAGGAAGGGAGAGGGAGAAACATCCATGATGAGAGAGAATCATGGATACGCTGCCTCCTGCACACCCCCTTGGGATTGGGCCCACAGCCCCAGCATGTGCCCTTGACCGGAATCAGACCCGGGACCCCTCAGTCCATAGGCCAACGCTCTATCCGCTGAGCCCAACCAGCGAGGGTCGTGCCACTCTTCTGGACGCCAGTGCCCTAGTCGGCCTATGGGGCCTCGTGGTGCGAATTAGAAAACGGTGCCCTTCTCTCAAGACATTTTACTGCCATCTGCTGGAAAACGGGCCAGGATGGATATATAAATCTATATAAGTATAAAAACATATGTTTCTGATGTGATGATTGGCATTCGTTTGGACGTGGCGCCTCTGTGCAGGGCACAACCTACACAACTGTACTGGGTGGTTATGTGCCATCTGTCTTCATGCTTTGGTGGTGGTGGGTTGGTGGGTTCTTGGGCTCCACGACCCTTCTCCCTGCTCCTGGCTCAGACCTTCGGCGCTGCCCCCCACTCACTGCAATTGCGCTCGTCAGATTGGTCGTCACAGTCTGCGTCGCCATCGCAGCGCCAGCCCGCGTTGATGCACAGGCCACTGTCACACATGAACTCCCCAGAGCGGCAGGGCTGGTGGGAGGCTGGGGAAACACATCGAGCCCCCATCTCGAGCCCGTCTGTGCACGCACAGTGCCCCGTAGCAGACCAGAAAGCCTCAGCCCTGGCACTAGGGCTCCTCCATCTCTGCTCAGGAGGAACCGGGGAATCCAGAAAGTCCCCCCCACCCCCATTGTGCTCCTGCCCCAGCTGGCACCTGCGCCTTGCCAACCCGGCCTGGCCTCCTCCTCCCTTCCTCCACCCAGCTGGCTGGAGCACTCACAGCAGTCAGACTCGTCAGACCAGTCTCCGCAGTCATCGTCGCCATCGCAGTGGTAAATGTCGAGGATGCAGCGGCCGTAGGCACACTGGAACTCTTCCAGGTTGCAGGGGGGTGCTGGCACTGCCGAGGCTGGAAGGGAGGAAGGCAGGGGGTGGGGAGGGGCACATACACTCAGGTCCGGGCAGAGGAGGGGGCAGGATGGGCAGGCAGCGTGCCTTCTTAATTGAGTTATAACCAGGCTGCATTGAAGATGGCCCTTGTAGACCCCCATATTCAGGTGGACCCAAAGGAGACGCCCCCTTCCCATCTGGGGAACCTGCTTCCCCCCCAAGCTCAGTTGGGGAGAAGCCGCTTCTTAAGAACCCACTCTCCTTGCCCCACTCTTCATGCGCTCCTCAGCCTGGCCCTCAGCCCACGCGACAGAGCCCTCTGCCCATCCCAGCCCAACAGCTTGAGGTCTGGGGCCACTCACGACAGCTCTCCTCGTCGGAGCCATCTTTGCAGTCCGTGTCGCCGTCACAGTACCAGTGCTCGGCAATACAGCTTCCGTCGCTGCAGCGGAATTCCTTGTCAGAGCACTTGCGCATGTCTGGGGGGTGCAACGGGACATCAGTCCTGAGGGAGCCCTACAAGCAACCCTCTTCGCCTCCTCCCCGACCCTCGCCCTCCCCGATCCTGGGGGAGGGCTCACTTAGCCCGCAAGACACCACGGATTCAGTGCAGACTCTCTGGGGAAAGCTGAGGCCCTAAAGAGGTTGGGCCTCAGCTCCTGCGCCTGAAACGCTCTGCCTCTCCCCCTGCCCCCTCGCGGCCTCCCCCCGCCTTCCTCCAGCTACTCCAGACTCACAGAGGATACCTGGGCAGTTCAGGGCTGGGGCAGCACTTGAGCCATTGCGGTGCTCTCCTCCCAATGGCCAGGCCGTCCACCCCCACTCGTCTGCCTCACAGATCACCCGCCACTCACCACACTGCTCATCGCTGTTGTCCCCGCAGTCGTTGTCACCGTCACAGTGCCACAGGCTGCGGATGCAGTAGCCGTTCTGGCAGGGGAACTCGTCCTCCTCACACTCCCTGGGGGCTGGGGGCAGAGCCGCAGTGAGGCTGCTGCGGGCAGTGGCGGGCAGTGCCTGGGAGCCCAGCAAGATAGCCTGGCCCAGCAGAGCAGCCAGGCAGCTCCGGGGGGGCTGCCCCGAGGGATCAGGGGCAGGTGGCTGTCTTGTGGAGGGTGAGGGAGGAGAGGACCTCCTCTGACCACTAAAGGAGGTGATGGCACGGGACCAAGAGCTGAAGACCCCAAGGCTGACACGGGCCTGGGGACATCGCTTTCAGATGGAGAATCCCCGCCCAGCAGAGCCTGACGGAGCCCGCCCGGCCAGCTGCACTCACGGCAGTCCTGCTCGTCTGAGTCGTCCTCGCAGTCGTTGTCCCCATCGCACACCCAGGAGCGGCGGATGCACTTGCCATTGTCACAGTGAAAGTCGAGAGGGGAGCAGGTGGGCAGCACTGAGTCCCGGGGAAAAAGAAGGGGAAAAAGGAATCAGTGTGGTGTACTTATTCATTATGGTCCTTCTCCAGATTCCTCTGCCTGCCCCCAGCCGATGGAAAAGCTGAGCAGACACTGCAGCGAAGAAGTGAGAGAATCAGCAGGGCGTGGTGGCGAGGGGTTCACGGGGCAGAAGAGCCCAAGGAGCTCAAAAACCACTAAGAAGGCAGTAAGAAGAACATGAGCAAGAGAAAGAGGTGGATTTTTTCTTCTTCTTTCCTCTGACTAAATGATGACCGACACACCTGGGCTCAGTCTCCAGTTCTAGAACTCATTACGTATCACTCTGAGCAAGCCGAGTCCTCTCTCGGCGCTGTAGGTTCTTCGACTGCACAGCGGGGATAATTACACTGTGCTCACGGAGGGCTGCATGTGAAAGTGCTACATGAAAGTGAGCCGTTTACCATCATCACAATTAGCTGAAATGGTTAGTGGTAATAAGGTCCAGATTGTAGCTTCATTCTTATTAGGCTAATTAGCCATCTTCAGACAGAGCTGCCGCAGGTTGCACCCCTGAACCCAGACAGCTGACTCAGCAGTGCTATTTCTACACATCCAAGGCCTCTAGCCTGTTGTGTGTGTGTTATTACACTGGAGGAAAAGAGAGACTTAAAGAGAATATATTTCTTACAAAGTTTATGTTATTGAAAAAGGTGTGATCATACAGGGTATTAAATAAGAAACGAATAATCTACTGTAGTATATCGTATGCACATAAAAATGCACAAACATGCCGAAACCGGTTTGGCTCAGTGGAAAGAGCGTAGGTCTGCGGACTGAAAGGTCCCAGGTTCGATTCCGGTCAAGGGCATGTACATTGGTTGCGGGCACATCCCTGGTATGGGGTGTGCAGGAAGCAGCTGGTCTCTCTCATCGATGTTTCTAGCTCTCTATCTCTCTCCTCTCCCTTCCTCTCTGTAAAAAATCAATAAAATATATTTTAAAAATGCACAAACATGCAGTGCACATACACATATTCACATACAAAGAGATCTATTTAAAGAGACTACCTGTAGTTCCAAGGGTGTCTTCCTCTATACTTATTTCAAAGTTTGTTTGCTTGTTTTTAAAATATACTTTTATTGATTTCAGAGAAGAAGGGAGCGGGGAAGAGAGATAGAAACCTCAACGATGAGAGAGAACCATTGATCAGCTGCTTCCTGCGTGCCAAACCTGGGACTGAGCCTACAACCTGGGCGTGTGCCCTGACTGGGAATCGAACCGTGACCTCCTGGTTCCTAAGTGGATGCTCAACCCCTGAGCCACGCCGGCCTGGCTCAAAGTTTGTTTTCTTGGATGTATATCCATGGAAACTAGGGAAAACAAGGCTTGGAGCCATATATGTTGTTAGGAAACCACCCACCTGCCATTTCTATCACCCTCACAAGAATCCAAAGATCTGAGCCTGCCGCAGCCGATGCACAGGAAACGCCATCAGACTTGTCCTAGCTCCTCGCCCCAGGTCCCTCTTCTACCCCTTCCCACCGTCCAGCGGGGGAGATTCTTACTGCATCCGTCCTCATCGCTGTGGTCCCCGCAGTCGTTGTCTCCATCGCACTGCCATTGGGCGGGGATGCAGGTGCACTCGCCGAGGGCACTCACTGCACAGGTGAAGTGGCTCCGGCCACAAGCGCACTCGGGGCTGCTGGCGAGGCCTGGGCAGAGAGAAAAGGAAGCAGTGAAGGCTCAGTTCTCACCCAGCCGAAGCCCATCCCAGGGGAGAAGACAGAGGAGCCAAGTCTGGGACCGCTGTCTCCCAGGTGGACATGGTGACACTGAAGGGAGCTGCAGGCTGCGGAATGGTGACGTCCTCTCCTCCGGGCACAAATGGTCAAGAAGACACCCTCTGACTCTGGGCTTACCAGGTACACCCTTGCATGACAGGCTTTTTAAAAAAAGATATATATAATTTATTGATTTTTTTTACAGAGAGGAAGGGAGGATAGTTACAAATATCGATGAGAGAGAAACATTGACCAGCTGCCTCCTGCACACACTATACTGGGAATATGCCCGCAACCAAGGTACATGCCCTTGACCAGAATCGAACCTGGGACCCTTCAGTCCGCAGGCCGACACTCTATCCACTGAGCCAAACCTATTAGGGCATGACAGGCTTTCTTTTGTGGCACCCACAAAAACTCAGAGACAAACGATGTCACCTGGAGAGTTGGTGCTTTTGGGATAGAGGAGCGGGGGACAGAAGGGAGGCAGATGCGACCTCCATGGCCTCCCCTTCCAAACGGGGTTGAGATACAGATGCTTTTGCCTCTGAGCAGCACCAGGCCCTTGGTGTGGGCCAGGGAGTGCAAGAAATAGGAGTGGAACTAAAATGCTGGACCCCTTGTGGGATAAGGAAACCATAGGGAAACTGCTGTAAGCCCCCCTACCCCCCAGCTCACTTTTGAGTCGGGAAACCACTTTTTTTAAAAAAAAAAATTTTTATTGATATTTTACAGAGAGGAAGGGAGAGAGATAGAGAGCTAGAAATGTCGATGAGAGAGAAACATCAACCAGCTGCCTCTTGCACATCCCCCACCAGGGATGTGCCCGCAGCCAAGGTACATGCCCTTGACCGGAATCGAACCTGGGACCTTTCAGTCCGCAGACCGACGCTCTACCACTGAGCCAAACCGGTTTCGGCGGGAAACCACTTTTGAAAAGGAGGAGTGGGGCCCAAGGAGAAGGGGACCAGGCCACCTCAGGGCACAGTGAGTGGAGCCTCTCAGAGCTTTCCTGCCTGAGCATAGGCCACAGCCCGGAGGAAGGATGGCAGAAACAGCCCCTCCCCCAGCCTCAGCAGCACGCAGCTGGGCTTCCCTATTGAGCCTTGAGCTATCTGCCTGGCCAAGTCCCATGACCGGCTGCTGTGCCCCTTCCCCAGAATGCCCAGCAGGATGCCCTCGGGTGGCGTGTGAATGGCTCAGTGCCCCCTGCTCCAGCCTTAGCCGGAACAAAGGGTTCTGCCAGGGTCACTCTCCCCCTCCCAGCATTCATCTACCCGCTGGGCTGCTGCAGCTGGGAAAGAAGGGGGTCACCCCTCATTGCTCATTTCTCCCCCTTGCTTTCTTCTCCCCTTCCTCCCCTCAGGCCGGGCTGGAGCAGGAAAGGAGTCAGCTCCTAAATTGCCACCCCTCTTCCTTCCCCAGTTACCCAGCCAGCCTCTCTATCTTGGCTCATCTCCTTGATGGACACCCTCGTTGCACATTACAATTACTCAGTCTGGCTTAGAGCTTAGGATCTGGAATAAGAGTGTACTGCTAGATCCTCCAAAAGCTAGGAGAGAGCCCTAGGTCCCTTCCTCTCCACTTCAACCCCAAGGGTGAGTGTGAGCATCAGGCAGGGTTCCTAACCCAGATGAACATATGGATGGATGGATGGATGGATGGATGGATGGATGGATGGACGGACAGGCGGATGGACGGGCGGGCGGACGGGTGGATGGCATGGGCATCAGTGAAGCCCTGAAATTACAGGCAAAATGTACATTTCTGGAGTAAGGGACCACAGCTCTCCTCAGATCCTCAACTGAGACCTTGACACCCCCCTACCCTCCCCCCCCCCCCCTGCTTCCACATGCTGAGAATCAGCTGCCCTGGGAAAGATGCAGGATTTCCTGTGGAAACAAAGGAATCCATTTGAGACCTGCAGCCATTTGAGATCTCCACATCTCACAGGAAAACCTTGTTCCAAGCCCAGCGGCCCTGCCTCTCCGGGTCTCTCTGCAAGTGCACCACACCGGGGAAGCTGAGGACCCAGCGGCCCAGCCCCGTAGGCTGGGGCCTATTCTGAGAGCTCTGAGAAGGGAGGGATGGGGGCTTTGCTCACTCAGACCCTGAGCCCCCAGCCTGAGGACCTTTTGTAGTGTGGCCAGCTCGTCAAGGCCATGGGCACTACCATGGGCACTACGTTAGGGGACTTTGGCCGGAGGAACCAGCAAAGGCTAAGGATTCCGGAGGACCCCATTGGGCGGGGCTCTCCAACGCGCTGGCCCCCTTTGTGAGGAGGCATGGAGAAGAGGGGACATCAGGGACATCTGGCAAGGCACGATGACATTTCTGGTCGTCATGATGGGCGGCATTTCTGGCGTTTACTGGGTAAAAGCCAGGGATGCTGCTAAATATCCCACAATGCACAGGACAGGCTTCACCACAGAGAAACGATCTGGCCCCGAACAGTCAACAGAGGCTAAGAAATGCTGCTAGCTACACACAGCAGGAAGTGGGGCTGTACCAACAAGGAATTCAGGGTGAGGGGGTGACAGGAACAGAGGAGGAGGGAGAAACCGGGGGGAGGGGAGAGTGGAAAAGCACTGGACCTGGAGCAGCCAGACCTGGGTTCCCCTGACCAGCTGTGCGACCTTGTCCAAATCACTTAGCTTCCTAAGCCTGTTTCCTCGTTTGTAAAAAAAAACCTCCACAAGGATTGGACAAGAAGATAAATGGGAAAGAAGCTGACCTCATGCCTTGGAGCATCAAAGATGTTCAGTAAATGCATGTGTGGGGAAGCAGAGGCTAAATTTTCCCCAAAGGCCTGGGTTTTAAGAACAGGGAGAGCAAGAACAGCCGCGTGCCGGGGCGGCAGCCAGTCAGGGGAACACTGAAAGAAGAGAGGAGCCTTCCCCGCCGCCCCCCTCCCCCCTGCTTCTTTTTAGGGCCCCACCCCCCACCTTTGTCTGAATAATAGCAAAAGTCCTGATTTCCCGTGCAAACTTCAGGAACAAAGCATTCCATCGGGTGGGCATCCAGTCGGTTGCAGGCGGCTGGAGAGTGGAGACTTCCTGCATGTCAGAGCCACATCTGAACGGCAGCCTGGGAAGGCCAGGCCGCCACCAACCAGGCAAACCGTTGGCTTGGGCATTCATACAGTAAACAGACATATTATACTGCAAAAAAAGTCAGCTCTTCTGGACAACTGCTACCCCTCTGGGATCCCCGGAGGTGGAATTCCGCCTTTTCACTCAAGCCCTGGCTGTGATTATAAAGGACAGCTTTTAACCCTTTTAAGCGGGAAAGAATGGTGAGTGGGAAAAGGAAACGAACGGCCGCGGGTGGCCGAACGCGGGGCTCATTGTAAGAAGTGTTACGTTAGAAAGCTCAGCTATGCTTCCGGCCTTGAAAGCTGCTGGCCAGCCACACTGCAAGCTCCCGGTGGCATCCAGGGTGTGTGGGTCCTTCCACCTAATTCCACTGGGAGATCTCTCCCCAAAGTGTGCGCTATCCCTGTTATCGGTTTCAGGAATACCACGTGCTCCTAGGGCCTTCCTTGAAAGCTTACCTGAGATCTCAGCCATCTCACCGATTTCTCACTGTATTCTTTTGTAGGAGAGAAGGGAAACTTCCTTCTAATATACCAGACTGCGTACAATGTGAGAGAGTGCGGATTCTGGAGTCAGAAAGACTAGAGTTCAAATTCTGGTTCTACCATTAACTGTAACTATATATATATATATATATATATATATATATATATATATTGATTTTTTTTACAGAGAGGAAGAGAGAGGGATAGAGAGCCAGAAACATCGATGAGAGAGAAACATTGATCAGCTGCCTCTTGCACTCCGCCTACTAGGGATGTGCCTGCAACCAAGGTACATGCCCTTGACCGGAATTGAACCTGGGACCTTTCAGTCCACAGGCTGAGGCTCTATCCACTGAGCCAAACCAGCCTCAGCAACTGTAACACTTTGAGCAAGTTAATTTATTGCCTCTGAGCCTCAGTTTTCTCATCCATAAGATAAGAATGATAATAGTTCTACTGTGAAAGGTTTTACAAAGATTAAATAACTCATGTAAACTGCCTTGCACAGGGCTGGCACACCGCGAAAGCCTCGGAATATTACAACCAGCATTTACTGAGTACTTACCAGGTACCCTAAGCACTTTCCTAAGTGCTTTTCATATGCGATGTCATTGAAAGCTTTCAACGACCCAGGGAGGTGGCGCTACTGTTATCACTCCTTAACAGTTGAGGACACTGAGCCTCAGAGGGTGGAGTCGTCAATGGGTCTCACAGGTGCTAAGGGTGGGAGCCAGCATTCACACCCAGGCAGGTCAGCTCCAGAGCCTCTGCTCTTAATCTCTTCATTATACCTTCCAATAATGATATTGCTATTATAAGAATTAAAAAAAAAAAAAAAGCCCTTAGGTTAGCCAAAACCGGTTTGGCTCAGTGGATAGAGCATCAGCTTGTGGACTGAAGGGTCCCGGGTTCGATTCCAATCAAGGGCACGTACCTCGGTTGCAGGCACATCCCCAGTAGGTGTGCAGGAGGCAGCTGATCGATGTTTCTCTCTCGTCGATGTTTCTAACTCTCCTCCCTTTCCCTTCCTCTCTGTAAAAAATAAATAAAATATTTTTAAAAACCCCCACTTAGGTTAAAAAAAGGGATTTACAACACAGATTTCTGGGCCCCTCTCCCTTATGCATTCTTGATTAGCAAATAGGCCATGCAAGCATGGATCTCAAGCAGTGACCTCTCCTGGTTACTTCTAAGACCAAAAAGCAATCTCCTTTGCCTGCAGGTAAAGGAGTGGGACAGAGGCAGTCTGGAGCTCCGGTCCTTTGAACCAGCGCTTCCGTGTCGTGTTGGTCCAGAAAGGAACAGGGCTCTGACAACAAATAACTCTATTTTGTTGTTTTTCTTTACAGCTTACAAGCTACTTTTGCACACACACTTGCATTCTTGTGTCATCCTTACAACAGCCCTGAGTTAGCTACTGTAGTGCCCATGTAACAGGTAAGGCCATCTGCTTTGGCCAAGGATACGGGGCGAGTAGGACAGCTGGGATGCCAGCCCCATCCTGACCCTCAGACAAGCATTCGTCTCTTCGTGTGACCTCATAATCTGGACTTTCAATTAGCTTCCGACTGACACTGACGCACAGTCAAGTTGGAGAGGCACTCTCTCCGCCATCCCGCTGAATGCTCGGCTGAAGGGGGACCACACCTGTCACTTGGACAGTGACTACACAGCCACAAAACAGCTTTTTCAAGTTGAACTGGAGACGGGAGGCTTAAGGAGTGTCCTGTAAGTGCTGGAATGTGATGGCTCCCAGTGGGAAAGGGAGGACTCATTACTCATATTAAGTGAAGGATGTTTTTCTTTTTCTTTTGTTGCTGTTGTTAGTCCTCACTGGAGGGTATTTCTTCCATTGATTTTAGAGAGGGTGGAATGGAGGGGGGAGGGAGAGAGTGGAGAGAGAGACACATCAATGTGAGAGAGCCACACAGATCAGCTGCCTCCCCCACGCACCCTCCATTGGGTTGGGGAACCTGCAACCCAGGTATGTGCCCTTTGGCTGGAAGGAATTGAACCTGGGGTCGTTGGGTTCTCGGGCTGAAGCTCTAACCACTGAAAATGCCAGCCAGGGTGGATTTTTTCTTATAACACGAAGCTCTCCTCTCTTCTCCTGTCCACTAGCAGCAATAGTGAGGCTATAAACCTTATTTGATGAGGATAAGTTATATGAAATGACCCTACACTGCATCCAGGCCAATTGAGGGACCAATTCACTGATTTTGGCTCCTTGGGTAGCTAAATCAATAAGCTACCCATCACTAAAAGGGCTGCCCATGGAGCAAGACAAAACTGACAATGGAAAGGAATGACAGCAAAGAGCCCCATGGAAATGGAGCTAACCTTGTCCAAGAGAAACGTGGAATCTGGGGAAAGCTGGTGCCTACGAACAGCCCCTTTTTGAAAGGACAGACACAGAAAATATCAGAAGCAACACCAAAAAAAAAAAAAAAAAGGTAAATGTATTTGGTCCTTTGAAATAAGAAAGCTAAAAAGAGTAGAAAACATCAGAAACAACACCCAAAAAGGAAGGAGGTCAGGAAATGAACCCTTTCCTGATGCTGTGTCCCACCTGGACTCACGTGCCCCCGCCAAATTAAAAGCACCTTATCTGCGAGCCAGGGGCCCTTTGTGCTTCCTCCTCTGGTAGCATTTAGCACACTGATAGGACCATTGTTCACTTACTAGACCATAAGCCTCTTGGCAGTTAGAATTGTGTGATCCAGAATTTTGTATTTGTATACACAGTGCATAGTTTAATGTTTGGTATATAGTAGATGATCAATATACAGTGTAAAATGAATAAATGTGTTAATAATACATCCCTCTAGAATCTTGTGAGAGTTGAAGTCAAAGGAAAAGACACGTCTAGAATATCAGAAATCAAAGAAGTTACTTCTTTACCCAACCTGTCAAGAAAACAGAAATCTTCTTTTCCAGATGGTTTCCTAGTCCGATCCAATTCATTCCCTTCCAAGAGTTCCTTTGACTCACTGTATTATCAGACTGGGATACCACTATGCTATGACTCTATTTATTTGTTTGTATTTATTTATTATTTATTATTTATTTTTGTCCCTAGATACTTACCTGGTTGGTTTGAAAATCTACCTGGCGAAATCTTTCCTAATAGGCCCTCTCTAAAGGGCCACACCATCAGATACCATCAGTCACATGATTACTGGTCCAAGCAAGTTCAATCCTCTCTTGCCACTCAAACACAGAAAATAAGTTCTTAATGGTCAACCCCCACCGAAGTTATGGGGCAGAAGAGCATAATGTTGAGCACATGGGAACAAAACTAAGCAAATTCCTGGCTATCTAACCCTACGTACATTTTAAAATCTCTTTATACCTTACCATCTCATCAGGAAAATTGGGATAACAAGAATCCCTACCTCATGTGAATGTTATGATAATTAAATTAGTTAATTCATGAAAAGCACTTAGCACAATGTTTGGCACATACTAAGTTCTCAATAAATGATAGCTCTTGCTATTACTATTTTAGAACACTAGTGACCTGGTGCACAGATTCGTGCACATCGAAAGAAATTAATTAGAAAGTAACCAGTGGGGTGCGACTGGGTGAGATGGGCCAGACATGCCCTGGAGCCAACCTCCTGCGGTCCCTCCCTGGTGTCCCTCTGGCAGGTGGGGTCCCTCAGCCTGGCCTGCGGGGATCAGGCCAAAACCACATCCCTCGAGGGGTCCCAGAGTGCAAGAGAGCACTTTGCAAAGTTGCTGTTGTACAGGGTGTGGAATGCAAATACAAGTGTGCAATAAACCAGATTTGGGGCTGACAGTGCCCCAGCAACAACATAACTCACAGCCAAAGGTGGAATTGTGCAGCCCCGAGAGGAATTGCACTCCTTCCTCTCTGGTTTTGGGGTGCGTCACCCGAGAACCACTGCTGCCAAGTCACTGAAGCTTGGCGGCTCCTGCACTGAACGTCTGCCCCCTGGTGGTCAGTGAGCATCATAATGACTGGTCAGATGGACAATTAGCATATTAGTCTTTCATCTATATAGATGACTCAGAACTGTCTTATCTAGCCACACCAGATGTCTAAAAACCTTACTGTGTGTCACCTCAAAGAGTTAAGTTGGTGGTATAACTGACTATTGGAAGAGGTAGAAGATGGTGGCAAGTTCTGCTTTATTGCCTTTTACTGGAGGGGCTCTCGGCACCTGGTGTCCTTCATCCTTGCCTAGTTTATTATCAACCAGTTCCTAGGAGGGAGGTATAGAAAAGAGCAACCTGAATTCAGAACCTATAAGATACGGAGCAATTAAAAAAAATGGATTAGTTTCCTCTTTTGTAAAATGGGGATAACAATGGTACATATTTCATAGGGCTGTTGGGAGGTTTAAATGAGATAATGCATATGAAATACACAGTAAGCAGCTATTTTTTATTGTTATTGCAGTAGTCCCTCCTTATCTGCTGTTTCACTTAACCGCAGTAAACAAGGGCCTGAAAATGTTAACTGGAAAATTCCATAAATAAACAATTCCTAAGTTTTAAATGGCATGCCATTCTGAGTAGTGTGATAAAAATCTCTTGCCATCCGCTGCATCTGTCCAGATGTGAATCATCCTTTTGTCCAGCATCTATATGCTGTACATACAATATAATCAGATATTTTGAGAAAGAGACCATATTCACAAAACTTTTATTATAGTGTATTGTTACATTGTTATATTATAATTATATTGTTACCATTATTCTATTTGTAATGATTGTTAATCTCTCACTATGCCTAATTTATAAATTAAACTTTATCATAAGTATGTGGGTATAGGAAAAACCATACTATATATAGGGTTCGGTGGATACCTGGGGATCTTCGAACATATTCCCTGTATCCTTTGAGAATAAGAGGGGACTTCTCCATTATGATTAGCCCCAACATCTCCATACAGGTCCTCAAAAGTCTACTCACCCGGCCCGTGAGTTCAGTCAACAGATTTCACAAGTCCAATAGGACTTGAATGGGGCTGTGCTCTGTGAGGGATATTCAAAATATTGCTTTCCTCCCCCCCCCCCCACTCCCCTCTATATCTCAAAACACAAGTAAGACCTGGCTTCAGGGAATAACAAATCACATCTCTCTTTCTGGGAACTTTTAAAAGCCTCCGTTTACCCAAAGTAATTCTTTATGCTTTAGGATTCCCTGTGAAGGGAGGTCTGAAAACAAAGAGGTGAGGTCAACTTAAGATAAAATATGAATATTCCCCACCTCCATCTTTTTTGATGTAAAATATTCTGTTCTAAGTATAAGTTAAAGGGTTAACAATTTAGGCTCTGGATTCAAATTCAGTTACTCAGCAGCAGCGTGACAGCCAATGGCTCTTGGGCCTCCGTTTCCCACCTGCCAGACACCTAACAGTGCCTACTTCATAAGTCTACCGTGAGGAGTAAATGTGATAACACGTGCTGTGCATTTATCACAACGCCAGGGATACAGCCAAAGACTGAAAAGTAGTAACTACCGCAGAAGCACATTTGTATTTTTCAGAGCACATGTCCCAGTTTGTGGAGCAAAACTGGTCACCCGAGGAGATCATTCCCAGAAAAGGAAAAATTCCCATTTGGGGGAGATACACTTGAGAGCCATTCACTCTTCCTGCCTCTCTGAACCTGCGCTGAAACTTCTTGTTTAACCGGCCCGGGGTGGGGTGGGGGGCAGGGAGTGGGGGGCAGGGAGTAGAGAAAAGAGAAGGGAGCTCCCCTTTTTTATTTGCTAGACTTATGGAGATTATAACCAGACATCTGTATCTGGTTTCCAGACAGAGAAGCTGCCTCTCGTCCCCATCCATGCGCAAAAGGTGGTGGCAGTCAAGCTCCTCCACCCCCGCTGCAGGCCTGCCTGGCCGGAAGTTGAGCAGCTGAGCTTGGAAAGATCCCTGGGGGCCCCGGCCACTTCAAAGCTAGGTGTCTCTCCCAATGCCCTACTCCGTACCTGTCTGACCCTGTACCCAGACAGGGGGAGGGTCCCTCTCCCCCCAAAAAAGGCTCTGCCTGGAGCCAGGCGCTTGCCAGCCCCAGAAAGCTCCCAGTGATAAATTATGCAGCAGCACCTTTGTGCCGCGGCCTCTCAGCCAGATGGGTTCGCTCCCAGTCTTTTGTTTCCGGCTCTGCTTGCAGCTCTGATCCTCCCGCTCTGCACAGAGGTGAGGCGAGGAGCGCCCTTAGGCCAAGTCGGGGCTTGCAGCAAGTCCCAGCAAGGCTGTCTCCGCTGGGTCTCAGGCAGCGCCCTTCCCTTCCCCACTCTAACCTGAGCGAGCAGGGGAGCAGGGTGTTGGGGCGCTTACAGGCAGTCCATTCAGCGGTGAGCGAGGATGGGAATGCCCACGCGCAGTGAAAGAATGAAGTCCGCTCCCAAGGGCATACGAGGCGCCCAGGGGCACCTAGGATGTTTGCTTCCTGCTCAATCAAAAAACTGCAGCACAGAAAATGGAGTCAAGTGACTGCCGGGGGAAGTGAGAGAGAGAGAATCGGCTCTTTTTCACAGCTGCTCTTGGTTACAGTCGACTTTCCACAGCCCCCAGGAACATCACATCACTGGCACCAAGTTAAAAGGAAGAAACAAAGAGACAACAGGGGTCAAACTTTGGGGTGGAGGCGATGGGGGTGGGGTGGGGGGGTGAGCCGGGGACTCGCGATCCACATCAATTATCCCTTGAACGCTGACAAGATTCCTGATTGAAGATGGTAGTCACGAAGGAAGGCGGCTCCGCAGCAGCCCAGCCCCCAAATTGGGGCAATTACTACCTTATGAGCTCTGGGGCCTGACTCCTTTCCCAGGCCAGTGGGAGGGGCAGCTTGGAATTCTAAACTGTTCCAGCTACAAAAGACCTCAGCCAGCACCTCTCACCCCAGGTCACAGCGAACGAATGTAGAACGAGGTGCCGGGCTGCATCCCCGATCTCTGGGCGTCCACAGGGAGGAAAGCCCCAACTCCCAGGGGCTTTTCCAAGGCAATCGAGGCAGAGTGGGCTCCTAGACTCACTGTACACTTAAATGGGCCTCTTTTCTGGAAGTGTGCACAGGAGGGAACTATGCTTAGGTTTCGTTATGTTTTCAAGGGGGGGGGGGAAGGAGGAGCAAGATCTTTAAAAGAATCAAAGAAACAAACACCCCCCCAAACACACACACACACACACACACACACACACACACACACAACACACAGCTGAAATGAATTAAGGGCTAAGCCTCATTTTAGCACATGACACCAGAATAATGATTTGTTTACCTGGCTCCCACTCCCACAGTCCAAAGGCAAGAACCATCTCTAATCCACTTATGCAAGCTTGCTAACAACCAGCTAATATTTATTCAGGCCTATAGTAACACAGTAGTTGTCAGGCTCTCTACCCAATTGTTTGAATATACTATTTTCTTATTTAATTTTTACAATAATTGCATGTGGTGGCTTATTACTGCCTTCCACCACCACCACCACCACCACCCTCCCCATTTACAGATAAGAACCCTGAAGTTCAAGGATATTGAGTGTTTTGCACAGCGTTACCAGGAAGTACCGAGATTCAAACCCAGGTCTGCCGGTGCTTCTTAATCACTGTGTTCCGCGCGCGGTGATTAGATTAGTGCTTGACAAATGTGCGTTTGCAGAATGAATGAACAAATGAATGGGTATAAAGTTCAGGTTAAAGAATGCCCCGTGAGTGTACTGGCGAGAGAGAACCCCACCCTGCCAGCTCTAAGCCGGAGGAAGAACAGCAAGCCCAGGCATTCATCAGCGCTATTTATAGGGCTAAACTCAGGCTCTGCCAACCAGCCAGTCAGCATGGAGTCTTCCTTGGGACACTGAGTCCCACCAGGCTGAGTAGGGGAGAAAGGCTTTTGATGGTGAAGATGAGATGGCAATCCAGACACAGACTGGGGCCCGGATGCCCCGTGCCTAGGCAACTGTAACAAAACTCACGGCTAAGCTGCATCAAGGAATGTAGACACTGTGGTTGGAACAAGCTTAAGAGACCCAGTTAACCAAGGGTACGGAACTGTCTCGTAATGACGAGATGTGCCCCATCATAATAAAAGACAAGACTACTTCTTAAAGCAGTCCCCCCAAAACGGTGTTCCTGAACAGGAAGCCCCTAGCATTAATCTTCTCTTCAACGCAGAAGCAACATAGCCAATCCCTCCCATTATCCTCCTTCTTGGGCATCAAGATCAGCAGTCAACCAGTAGAAAGAGTGAGCTAAGACCTATAAAACACACCCTGTCCTCCGTGACCTCCTGGGGACTTTGCTGATCCAGAAGATGGACATGCCCTACGTGCTCTGTATCAGACATGGCCAGACTCGGTTCCCTTGCACCTGTCATTCTTAATACCATGTGCTAGTCCCAAAGATGTTATCTGATACTCAGCGGGGACAGGAGAGGAAATCCAAAATCAGTGACGAGCCAAGCATCTTTTACAAGTCCAGTAAGATCAAGGACAAGGTCAACTACGAGTAAGCACCATGACAACAGCCGGATGGGAAGGAGACTGCTCTGAGCTCCACTCGATAGACTCATCTTCGGGAAACAACCCTCTCCCTACCTAGTTACCCCTACGCAGAATGTTCAACTTTTCCCTTCTCTGCAAGAAACCTCCAAGATAAACATGGTTTCCACTCTTCAAATGGTGGTGGAGGGTCTCCACCTCAACCCTCAGGAGAAAAATACCTAGGGCCATTAACCAGCACTCAAGTTTGCTTCCAAAATCTGTTAAGGTTGGAGTGTTACACAGGATCAAGCCAAACCCACCGGCTCTAGGAAAAGCCCAAAGGACTAGCAGCATCCAAACAGAACCTTAAACTTTAGTGTCTTGAATTCAGTCCGAGCTAAGGTCACGCCTGCCTATCTGACCCACAGTGACACACTGTCTTCTCCCTGAGCTCCCGGAACAGCGTTAGGAATCTTTGTGGTGGTAGTTTTGGTTGAGCAACTGCTCACGCTCACTGGTGAAGCATTGAATCTGTCCCCTCCAGGCCTCCACGGATGGCTCATGATCAAGCCAGGTGAAGTTTACGTCTTCATGCCATTGATTGTACTGACACACGTGCACAGAAAGCCTGCCGTGCTTAGAGGTTTCCATTAAACCTTTTGTCCTTAAAAATAACCGAAAAGAGTTACAAAGAACCATCCTATCCTGTGGGGTGTGTGTGTGTGTGTGTGTGTGTGTGTGTGTGAGAGAGAGAGAGAGAGAGAGAGAGAGAGAGAGAGAGAGAGAGAGTGTGTGTAGCATTAAACACACACCCTTCTCTAACCCCATTCTCAATGGAGACGTAGTGTGTGCAGTTCTGACAGCTCTGGAGCAGTAAAATCCTCTTGGCCAGTCCCAGCCCGGAACCTTCCAGCTCCCCCCCTTTTCCCTGGGGCAGAAGGCGACAATCTCCTCTCTGGCTTTGTTGGTATCCGTTTTAGCCACCCCCAACCCCCCCCCCCCTTTTTTTTTCTTCTTCCAGTGCTTTGCCATTTCCCTTGATCTTTTTCAAAACTTCCTCCAGGGGGCCCGAAAGGAAAGTTCCATCCCCTTCCCTTGCAGCCGAAGGGGGAAACCCCCCAAAAAAGCATAGCTGTCCCTTTAAGGGGCCCATGTGGTGGGAAGAGCAGCCACATTCCTACCCCAGGAGGGCCGCTGTCCCGACACGCCGAGGAGGCTACAAATAAACCTTCGCGGGGAGAGCCCGGGAGGGGCGAGCGCGGCGCCGAGAGAGCGAGCAACGTGGGCCGGCCGGGCTACGGCTCGGAGAGGAGCGGAGGGGAAGAGCTCAGCCGGTGTGAGAGAGGGCACGGAAAAAGTCACTTAAAACCCCCAACCCCGGGTAGTTTAAATAACACCTTAGAACTCCGTTTTGGACGCGAAGGTAAGACCGTCTTTTAACACCAGCGCCCAGGCATCTCTCTATCTCCATGCCCGGCCAAGGCAAGTTCCGAAAGCGGCACAGATGACTTCCCCCCGAGCTCCTTCCTTCCCCCTCTTTACCTTCAAGAGAGAGCCCGCGCAAGCCCGGGGTCTGCAGACCCTCCCCGCCCACCCCCAGCCCCCTCCCCGCCCCGGGCTGCAAGGAGCACGGGAAGATTCGGGGCTCCCCGCCCTGGAAGAGCGGTGGGTGGGTGAACAGAGTTGGGGTTCAAAGATCAAAGAGCTAGAGGCAGTTGCTACGCCGCGGGGTGCACCCCCGGGAGCTAGGCGCAGCCGAGGGGAAATACATTCCATCGGAGCCCCGATCGCACACACCGGTTGCGTACGAGTTACATTTAATGAGGCGCAGACGAAGCAGCAGCGCCGCGGCCACCCGTCCGGCTCCCGGGGGGACCCCCGCGGGAGGGTCGGCGCGCGGGGCCGGCCGGCCGGGGGCAGGCTGCCTCCTTCGGGAGTTCGGCGATACCGGCCCCCGGCCCCCGGCCCCTGGCCAGGACGGACCTGCGGGAGAGGCTTCCAGCAGTTTCTTCCCGAGTCCCTTCTCGGCCCCCTTTTCAACCCCGTCCCCCTCTCCGCCCCTCCGGGAAGGATCCAGGGCAGGGAGCTGATTGGTCGCGGCCAGGAGAGGGAACCCAAAAATACTACTCAAGGGAGGCGCTGCCAGCGAGCCGTGTGTCCGAAGACCCTCCTCGGAGCCGGGCAGCGGGGTCTGCAGCCCGAGGAAATGGACCCCCGAGAAGAGGGGTCCCCAGAGCTCACGTTGCAGATCCCGCCGGGGCCCCGCTCCGCGAGCGGCCGGGACCCCCGCCCCCTGCCAGGGACGGGTGTTTAGAATGTACGGTCTCCAGCGACCACCCTCCCCCGCGTCCCTTTCTCCGCACACTTTCGTTCGCCCCAAGGACACGGAGGCTCTCTACCTTAACCTGAAAGGGAAGCAGCCCCCCCCGGTCCTCAAAGAGCAGCGAGGGCAGGGGCACGAGCGCCTCGGGTCTGCCCCAGCCCCAGCCCGGCCCCAGCCCCGGCCCCAGCCCCGGCCCCAGCCCGGGCCCCGGGAGCTCGCCCGCCGCCCCCCATCTAGGACTTAGGAGCCGCGGGGACCCCGTGCTCCCCTCCCCGGCACACAATCTCGGGGCTGCTGCTCCGACAGTGGGCGAGGGGTCTCGGGCCCGGCCTGCGCCGCCCCGCTCCGGGGATCTGAGTTGTGCGGCGGCTGGCCCCGGGGACAAACTTGGCCCCGGGGACAAACTTTCCCCCGGGGCCGGTCGGCGCCGCCGCTTACCGTGTGCGCAGAGCAGGGCGCCGAGCAGCAGCGCGCCCCACGGCCGCCTCATGGTGCCGCCGCCGCCGCCGCCGCCGGCGCTGCCCGCCTCCCGGGGGTCCCGCCGGCTCCCGCGGGACGCGTGGCGGAGGGTCCCCGAGGGGAAGCGTCCCGGCCCGCGGTGGAGGGCGCCGCAGCCCGCACGCCGCTCTCCGGCCTCTGCTGCCTCCGGTGCAGCCCGAGTCGAAGCCGCTCCGCCAGGGGACCGGGAGGGGGTGTCCCAGGCCCAGCAACCCCGCCCCCCGCGCCGCAGCCCCCGCCGCCGCCGCCGCCACCGCGCCTGGTCCCGCCCCTAGCCAGCCCGGCCCCTTCCCGCCCTCGGCCCCCGCCCCCGGGTCCCCGGATCCCACCCGCCCGCGCCTCCCGCTCCTCTGCAGGCCGCCCCCACATTCCTAGCCTTCGAGAAGAGCCCCCTTCCTATTCCCATTACTACTGCTCGGATGTCCCTGACTTTAAAAAAAAAAAAAATTATCTTGGCGGCACCTCTCGAATCCCGATCACTCGAGCTCTAGGACCGAGGACCGCTGGAGCTGACCTAAGTCTCCTGGACGTGACCCCAGCCCCCCTACCGGCCCCAAGTCCAGACTTTATTGATGTCTCGAATACGCAAGGCTTGCATAATCCTCTCGGGCTTTATGGACATCAAACAAGGGACGTCAGGGGGCCTGGTGTGCCGTCTTAACTAGCATTCTCACTGTCAAAAATTCCTTTTCTGAGATTTTCTTCTTGCTCCTCCCCCCCAACCCCCCCACCCCGTCTGGGCAGCGTTGTTCCAGGGCTAAATAATTCCACGACCCCCCCCCCCCCGTTTACTCATTTCCTGAGGTGGTTGTCTGGGTCCTGTCGCCCCAGTTCAGATGTCCAGAATTGGCCCAGACAGAGTTAGCTCCTCCTCGCTGTCTTTGTAAACCGGCATTGTTAGCCTCTTCGCCTTCCTTTGATTTTTCTGGTCCTGGCAAGGAAGGAATGGGGTAAGGAAGTAAGTCCTTCCTTGAAATTTTACTCTCCCCAAGACCTCCGCCTCCTCCCAGCTCCAGTCTGTAGAGCTTCCAGCCATGTTTTACAACATAAGGTTATAAACTCCTCCCCTGCCCTAGCTTTGTGGCCCGTGCCTCTCCCCAGTACATATTAACCATATGGGCTAATTTTGTTACCATCTTCCATTTTATAGGTCGACTCTTGTTACCTTTGCCCAAGTCCCCAACTTCCTCAGGGTTGTTCTATATGTATCACTTCTCCCTCCAAGCTGGTATGCCAACTTTTTTGGCTTTGGAATATTCTGTCCTTTTGGTAAGCCACATTCCTCTCGCTAGTAAATAGAGTCAGGAAGACCCAAATGCTCCAGGTTTGCTGGGGGGGGGGGGGGGATAATTTGGTGTAGTGCAAAGCAGATATTAGGTTTCTCCAATGGATTGGTAAGGCATTTCATCCTTGCTTGTTTTCAATTTTTCACACGATTTCACTTCAAGTGACCATCTCTGACCAAAGCTAATATTAACTTTGCGACAGCATCCAAAAAACGTGGAGTGTTAACTCCTCGGCAAGTACTTCTCTATACTGTTTTGCCTGAAATTTTTACACAGATGAAATGTGGTTGAACTAGCATCACCATGGTAACTCACACGGAGGCATTTTCTGTGGGTGTAGTTCTTCTTGTGGACTGAAGGCGGCAGCCGAGTCAGGTCAACTTTACAGTCTCTCACTGCTAGGAAAGATACGACCTATGCCACCTTAGCCTACAATCCAGGGAGAAAAAAGCGAAAAGCAGAGGCTGATTCTTAGCACATACACTCTCCTTCTCCCTGCAAAACCCATCTCCCACATTTTTTTCTGTGCAGCCTAGGTTGGTCTCAGGATTTCAGTATATGTTGCTTTATGTGGATTTGCTTTTCAATCTGTTGAGAAAGACCTTATGATTCTGGAGACCATATTTTTTTCCACAGGAAAACTAAGGACATGTGGTATAATGAATACATTTGTCCCCCCAAAAAAATCCAAGACAGGCGGTCACCATACTTTCGATGTCAAGGGTTTAGGGACTTATAAACAGTTTCCACTCTGTGTGCAAAGGATAGGTTTCTTCCCAGAAGGCATGATATGTGTTGTTTTTCTGGGACTGAGGAGGAAGGGGGAGGCTGGCCATCCGTGTCTGACTCAGGCACAGAAAACTGTGTTTTCTGTGTGCATCCCAAGTGCTCCTCCTCCATGGTTCGTTCAGCACAGTCCCGGTGCACAGAGCCATCCTGGCTGCCGTTAGTCACTGGGAATATCAATGGGTAGAACGGACTTTGTGCATAGTCCCTGCCTGGGTCACCCCCTAGGGTGAGTTAAGTCTTGGCTGTCAGAAGCTGCTCTGGTGCCAGGAGTGCTAAGCCATATTTATTTTTACCAGGCCTCTCAGACTTTCTTGTTTGGAGTGAGAGATCCTGAAAAGCATGCCAGAATGAACTGTTTGTCTCCCTTTTATTGTCCTCTGGGACATGCCCCCTGAAAAGTTGTAGGGAAGTGCCAATTCCAGAGGGGTCTCAGAGGCATCGGTTTCCTCAGAAACACCACCCCCTTCCTTCATCTCCTTCTAGGACAGACCAGGGAGCTGCATTTCCAAGATCAGAATATTGCCCTGAATTAGAGCAATCACTAATGGCCTTTTCAAAGAAAACGCAGGGAATGCTAGATGATTTTGGCATGATTTTGATCCAGTCGAGTTTGTAGGATCTATAATAAACTATAATAATAAAAGACAACATGCTAATTAGACCGGACAGCCGAACGTCCTTCCAGGTGTCCTTCCAGACAAAGCCTCGAAGGCTGCGAGGGCCGAGGGCAGGCAGCCACGACAGGGTGAGGGGGTCAGCACCTTCCCGCAGAGGGAGGCCAGTAAGACATCCGCTGAGGGCTCCCAGGCTGTATGAGAGGGCAGGCTGGGCTGAGGGGACCACCTCCCAGTGCATGAATTTTTATGCACTGGGCCTCTAGTTCTCTTATAACAGAAGCATTGTGCAACAATCTGAATTTCTAAACATAATTCTTCAAAGAGAGTAAAAGATTTGAAGTTTCCCATTTTATTAAAAAAATATTGATTTTACCAGAAGGGAGAAGGAGAGTGATAGAAACATCAACATTGATCGGCCACCTCCTACACACCCTCTACTAGGGTTCCAACCCACAACGCAGGTATGTGCCCTTGATCAGAATCGAACCCAGGACCCTTCAGTCTGCAGACTGATACTCTTATCTACTGAGCCTAACCAGCTAGGGCTGAATTTCTTACTTTAAAACAGTGATTCTCAATCAGGAGTGATTTTGCAGACAGGGGCAATACCTGAAGACATTTTTGGGAGTATCACTGACAAATTAATGAGTAGAGGCCAAGGTTCCTGCTAAATGGCCTACAATGAGCAGGACATCCCTCCTGCAAAACCTTCTCCAGCCCCATATTTTAATCGTGCTGAGCTTGAGAGACCCTGATTTAAAAGATTAAGAACATGAATCTGCAAAGAATTGCTGCATCTTCTCTCTAGAATTTACTTTCTGTGAACGGAGGGCAGGGATTCTTAAAGCTATAGAAGGGAAAACAAGAGAAAGCTCAGCCAAAGGCGCTAGAGGAATCCAATTTGCCTTTGGGAAGCCTATTTCTGGTATTCATTCACTTAGTAATAGTAAGTATTTATCACAGTGTGTTATGTGCCAGGCACTATAGAAACAGTGGTAAGCAGATATAGTGGGTCTCTGGAACTTACAGTCTGATGGGTGTGGAAGCTACAAATATACAGAGGCATTGAAAGAATGATCTCACAAATGAATGTAAAGCTACAAATGATAGGGGCGTTCAAGGAAAACTACAGGGCCTATTAAAGGAGAGACTTGATTTTTAATTTGGGGTTTCAAGCAAGGCCTGTCAGAGGCACTGACACTTAAGTCGATTAAGAGACATCAGGATAAGAATAGGTGGGGAGGGTCTTCCGGGCGGAAGGACCAGTTTGTGCAAAGGCTGTGAGCCAAGAAAGTTGCCCATCATATTTATGAAAAAGTATCATTAACTTTTAGCAACGCTTTTCTCCAGGTGTGTGTGTGTGGGGGGGGGGGGGAGTGTTATTGCTGGAGACCAGGAAACAAATGAAAGTACAAGAGAATAGTCTGATTTACATTTCTGTGCTTTCTTTCCTTGCAAATCCTCTGTTTCTAAGATCAACACTTTTCACGTTTCAGCTCAGTAGTGGCACTCATATCAGAATCTGGGTTACAATGGCTGATTCAGGTCCCTGCCTAACTTGGGGATCCTTCTGAATCATTTTTATCCCCTGAAAGCTTCATATTCACTCACCTGGGATATATACTAAGTGGAGCCCTTTGCAGCAAGTATCTCAGTATATCTTACTTATTTCAGAAGCAAAGATAAATTTAGAATGATGCATAAACAAATGTATCAATGAAGAAACATTTGGTTTAATACAGCCGTGGGCAAACTATGGCCCGTGGGCCGGATCTGGCCCGTTCAGCTGTTCTATCCGGCCCGCAGAGCCGAAAGAGCGGAGGGTTCTCTTGCTCTCCCCTCCGCTCCTTCACCAGCAGCCCAAGAGGAGAGTGCCAGCATGGTCAGGTTGCTTTTGTTCCGGCCCTCCGGTCCAGTTTAAGAACCCATTGTGGCCCTCGAGTCAAAAAGTTTGCCCACCCCTGGTTTCATAACACACCTGAATCAAGCATCTATGTAAAAGGTCTCTCTGTTCCCACACTTGTCCCTTTGTAATTCATTCTGTACAAAGCAACCTGGGTGACTTCTTAAAAAACATCAATAAGATCATGTCATTTCTTGGCATAAAACCTTCCCATGGCTTCCTGTTACACTTAGAACAATATCCATACCTCTCCCTTGGCCGCCAGGGTCCTTCATGATCTGGATTTTGCCTACTTCTTTGACCACGTTTCCCCTTATTCATTCCGCTCCAGCCATACTGGCTTTCTTTCTGCTCAGCAACATGCTGTCATTTCCTTTTTCTACCGTTTACATGAGCTGTCTGTCTCTTCTACCTAGAATGCTGTTTCCCCAGACCTGTCCCTGGCTGGTCTCAGCTTAGTGTCACAGCCTGGGAGAAGGTTCACCTCACCACCCTCAATCTGCCTTGTTCTCATTCACTGCCTTTATTTTATCTAGGAGTTTGGATACTGTTTCATTGAGGTGGTGGCATTTAGCGTAGGTCTTATAGGATGTGTAAGAGTTCGCTAGGCAGCAAATGTGGGAGAGATACATTCTTAGAGGAGAGAAGAGCTTACGCCCCAAACTGGAGGATGTGAGAAAGCTCAGTATGTTTAGGAACAGTGAGTAGGAAAGTATGGCCGGAGTATTAAGTATGTAGGGAAGAGTGAATGGCAAAGTGGCTAGAAAGGTGGGTCGGAACAGGGTTGTGAAAATATATATAAGTTTTCAGGTTAAGGAATTGTACTTCATCCTCACAATGGTGAATCAGCAATGCTTTTTAAAAATATATATATTTTATTGATTTTTTACAGAGAGGAAGAGAAAGGGATAGAGAGTTAGAAACATCGATGAGAGAGAATCATCGGTCAGCTGCCTCTTGCACACTCCCTAATGGGGATGTGCCCGCAACCAAGGTACATGCCCTTGACCAGAATCGAACCTGGGACCTTTCAGTCTGCAGGCCAAGGCTCTATCCACTGAGCCAAACTGGTTTCAGCCAGCAATGCTTTTTAAGTAAAGAAGTAACATGGTCAAATTTGAATATTAGAACAATAAACTCTCTTCATGGCTTGGCAGAGAAAAAATAAACACAGGGATTGCAGCTTTTCATCCTAAGATTTTGAAATTTGGGACCTCCAGTTCATATCCTCAGTTTATTTAATGATTCTTAGTACATTCCCTTTCATCTCCCCTCCCCCCAATTAATTCTCTTGGCTTGTCTACATTGTAGCATTTTCCCTATGCTTTTTATTGAGATTGTTACTTTTTTTCTGGGCATTTCTTAAGATATGATGATCTGTCACATACAGAATTTAGGTGTAGGAAGGCTATGCCAATGCTTTCTTTTTTAATAGTGTAGTTTTAAAAAATTTATTGATTTATTTAGAGAGAAAGAGAGAGAGAGAAATATTTATTCATTGTTCCACTTATTTATATATTCATTGGCTGCTTCCTGTATATCTCCTGACTGGAGATCACACTTGCAATGTTTCCATATAGCAGTGTTTCCCAAACTTCTCTCATGATGAGAATCACCTGGTGGAGTTGTTAAAATACCGATTCCTGAATCCCAACTAAGAAGTGCTAAACTAGAATTTTTGGGAACATATAGGTAAAATTGTATACTCTAAAGCACTAGTTAAGTGTTTATTTAAGTGTATCATCTAGGACAGAGGAAGGCACAGTTAATTTTTGTAGGCTACCAAGAATAATCAGAAAAATCTTCCTCCCTTTCAAATTATATGAAAGTGTAATTCCCAGTTCTTTTTGCAGCATTTGACAATATAAAATAACAAGAAGGTACAAGTCTGTAGTTTGCCTTTCAGCTTCCAGTTCAATTTAAGCCGTGTCTTCTTAATCCCTTTCTTGTAATGCATTAGTTATTTTAAAAAATATTTTTATTGATTTCAGGGAGGAGGGGAGAGGGAGAGATAGAAACATCAATGATGAGAGAGAATCATTGATTGGATGCCTTCTGCATGCCCCACATTGGGGATGGAGTCCATAACCTGGGGATATGCCCTGATCGGGATTGATGCTTAACCACTGAGCCACGCGCACATTAGTTATTTTTCCCCCCACCATTTTTTTTATTAAGGTATTATATGTGTACATTGCTTACCATTGCCCCCCCACCTCCCATACATGCCCTCCCTCCCCAGAGTTTTGTGTCCATTGGTTGTACTTATATGCATGCATACCAGTCCTTTGGTTGATCTCTTATCTCCCCCAGATCACCCTACCCTCCCTGCTGTCATTTGATAGTCTGCTTGTTGCTTTACTGTCACTATATCTATTTTTCTGTTCATTAATTTATAATGTTCTTTATTATCCATAAATGAGTGAGGACATGTGGTGTTTCTCTTTCATTGACTGGCTTATTTCACTCAGCATGATGATCTCCAATTCCATCCAGGTTGCTGCTAATGATGAGAATTCCTTCTTTTTTATGGCAGCATAGTATTCCATTGTGTAGATGTACCATAGTTTTCTGATCCAATCCTCTGCTGACGGGCACCTACCCTGTTTCCAAATCCTAGCTATTGTAAATTGTGCTGCTATGAACATAGGGGCTCCCCCAGGTCCCACCACTCCCCCGGGGCACACGGGTCCCCTGGGTCCCACCGCCCCCCCAAGCCACACAGGTCCCCTGGGTCCCACCGCTCCCCGGGGGCACAAGGCTCTCCTGGGGTACACGGCTCCCCCGGGTCCCACCGTAGTTATTTTTAACTGTGCCAGAGTTTGTGTTTGTTTTCTTTGCACATTCTCCCAAAACTCTTGTCTTTGACCCGCAGTAGTCCAAAATGGCTTGTCGGTAAATAGCATTTTTAGTTTAAACATGTTAATTCCATATGGTGGTATCACACTTAGTTTCTGCTTTGTTCCTAAGGAGGATAAATCTTTTAAGAGCAAGAGCCTGGTAGCTCAAAATGAATTTCATGACCTGCATTTCTTAGTAGCTACTTCGCCTTTAGCATCTTTTCTGCTTGATGAGTTGATAAAAGCTTGTCCTAGTTTCTTGAACCTGTTTTGTAGCAATAATTTAGCTTGAATTTTCTGTTTCCTTATTGTTTCCTTGAGGTTTAAAACTAGCACATTGATTTCCCCCCCTGAAATTTTCAATTCCAGGGAAGATTTTATTTCCTATCAATCTCTTCATAGGTTCTTGGCAGAACCAGTGATGTCTAATAATTTTCTCTTTATAATTATAATATGATAAGTTGACATCTCAACATATACTCTCTATTGTGGGTGTTCTTTCTGTTGTTTTGAGTTTGATGTTTCCATTCCTTATGCTATAATACTTTAATATCTCATGCCCTTTCTCTGTTTTAATCAATTTTATAATGCCTGCTTATCTTCAGGGTTGTGAAGTTGTCTTCTGATTTAATGGATGACTGTTTGAGTAAACTTTTCAGAAACATGCTTTGATAATTTAAGAACTTGAAAAGCCCATCTAAATGGAAGGATGACTTTTTCCCCCCTTTCCTTAATATTCAACAGAGTCACAAAAATACACTTGGCTTTAACACCTCTTATGTATCTCCACTTTTCTTAAGACTAATGTTTTGTATGCTTCACTGAAATATTTTCTCTACCACTGAAGTATTGCCAGAATCTATTATTGTGTAATCTATGGCAGAAGATAAATCTAAAAGTGGTGGCTCTTTGTTAGGAAAACAAAACATTAGTTGAAAGGTCATCATTCTGTTTAAAGAATATTGTAAGGATCTTCAAGCCACTCATTTATTGTCTTTGTTTTCAGGTTATAATACGTGCCTAATATAGAAAACGTCTGTGAATATAGAAAAATATAAAGAAGACAACTGTCAACAGTCAGTATTCCCACCAGCAATAGAGTCTACCTGCTACTTCTGCAACCCCACATTTTCCTGAAGCCTTAGTCTAGCAACCACCTCCTACCCTTTGCTAAGTCTTCACAGACTGTTCAGGGCATTAAGAATAGAGACTGACTTTAAATGTAAGGGTCCTTAGGATTTTTATGGAAGGCATGGAGCTGTAGGAAAAAAACCTACAAATTGCTCCACAGATGACATCTTGTTCTTATTTAGCTTTCTTTGAGTCATTAACAGTCGGGCGCCACTGGTGCTGAAACTTATCATTATTATAACCACAAATGGGTTAATGCCCAAACAAAGCTATATTCTTGGGGCTGGCTCCCAGCTCCACCACACAGACCTCAGCGGCAGCACCCTCCAAGCCCCAGGATAGTGCTCCACAAATAAGAGGATGTCAGATGTTCAGCCCGGACTGAAAATTCGCTTCTTTTATCTTGTAGCTTCCAGTTGCTGGCAGGACAGAGCAAAAGGAAAAATAAATAAATAAAAGCCAAGCCAATAAACCCTAAAAAAAGAGGCTGTGTGGTTTAGTGGTCAGACCACTAGCCTGGGGGTTGGGATAGTGAGATCCAGTTTCAGGTCACCCACTATTGGCTGGATGATGACAGACAATTCATTTTCCTATCTTCCTCAGGTTTCCTACTTAGAAAAGGAGACGTGCCTTAGAAAGTTCTTAGGACAAATGAAATGATCTGCAAATAGCTTCAAGTTGCTTGGGAGTAAAATGAAATTGTAACCCTTAATAATTACTATCCTATTCCTTTATTAATAATAGTAATAAGCCACAGGTGTGTAAGTTATAAACTACCATGCCCTTAAGCTGCGTTGGTAAGGAGAATGGGGAAGGGGTGAGGGGGGAGGAAGAACACAAATATTTTCATCATATTTGTAAGACTTCAAATCAGATATCAAATTAGTAAATTCATTACCTCAAAATAATAAATGCTGTTCCTAGTTTGGGTCTGTCCCTTTTTCCTTACCACATGTAAACTCAGAGTGACTCACAGGAACCTAGAAATGAGACACATATACAATTTTAAGGGAAAGGGAGAATTAGGAGGTTTGAAGCTCCTGGTAGAGGAGGCTAAGAATAGACCACTCAAAACACAAAGAGAAGAACCTCCTCTTTCTTTTTCCTCCCAATGTAGGTGGCCCACTGGTTTCCCAGTCATTCTTTTGATAGCATGAGTTTTGTTTTCTTTCTTTTCACAAAACCTCACCTTCTCTTTTGGGGTAGGGGGAGGAGGCACAAGCTAAAAAAGTGAGAGCAGAGTGGCTTTTTTCTAATAGGTTTCAACTGTGACAAGTGCTACAGACCACTAACCTGCTTTTGGGAGCAAAAAGAGGGATCTCTGGAAACTTAAAAAGCAAGAATGTTCTCCTCTCTTAAAGAAGGAAGCAATTAGGCAAATGAGGAAGGAAATCCAATACCTGTCTTGGTTTGTGCATCTCATCCCTTCAAGAAGTGAAGTGTTGCGCTAGCTCCTTTGGTGGCTCAGTGGCTAGAGTGTCTTCCTATGGACTGAAGGGTCCCAGGTTCCATTCCAGTCAAGGGCACATGCCCGGGTTGTGGGCTCAAGCCCCAGCAAGGGGCATGCATGAGGCAGCTGATCAATGATTCTCTCTCATTATTGCTGTTTCTATCTCTCTCTCTCTCTCCCTTCCTCTTTGAAATCAATATTAAAAAGAGTGATCCTCTTAAAAAAAGAAAATAGAGAACTGAAGTGTCTTGGTAGGAAAAAAGAAAAACACTTGGGAAGGGTACCAAACAGTAAGGTATAGGAGTAGAAGGAGAGACTAAAGATAGAGGATTTTGAGAGGAAATGTTAATGAACTGTTAGAGGATTTAATGAGCACCTTCTGTTATAGGATGTATGTACACAGATTTAATGAGCAGCCTTGTTATAGGAGCAGCCAAGATATAAGCCCTTGAAAGCATTTTGTAGCAAATAAAGATAGTAAATAATATATAAGAATAGGTAATGAGATATTGTTTACGGAAATTTAGGTGAGGGAGCTATTGTGAGGAGAACAGCTGTATAAAGCAGGAATAGTTATGAAATTCAGAAATTGAGAATATGGGAGGCTGGCAATGATTTCTCTGCCCCCCCCCCCCCTAATTCCTCTAAAACAAACTCCTCCAGAATTCTTGACTCCTAAGAAGACTGGACCGCCACGAAGCGACTGTCCCCGGAACTCGAGTGGCCAGCTGGGCGTTGCGGTACGGAAACTGTTTGCGTGACACCCCCTCCGCCTCCTTCCTCTCCTCCGGCTGCGTAGGTGCCATGGCAACGGAGAGCGCCGGTGACCTAGCTTCCGGAAGCAGGAGAGCTACAGCTCGGAAGCTATCCTTGTCAAATGATGCTGAGTCCGGAGCGCCTAGCCCTACCAGACTACGAGTATCTGGGTAGGAGCCTTGGGGAAGGAAAGAAGTGCAGACAGATTAGGCGGGGGCGGGGCACGTGTGGGAACCGGTCGATCTGGGATGGGGAGGAGCGGGGAAGGGGGCGCGTTCGGGTCCTGAGCCCGTTAGGCCCAGCGAGGCGGAAAACAGAACCTGGGGAGTAAAAGTCCGAAGTGTACAGGCTGTAGCTCAGGCTATGAGGATTGTGTTCAAAGTGGGAAGGGTTGGAGTTGAGAATTTGGGGTCCTGTGGGGGCCCTTATTGATATACTGGTAGTGGAGTAACCATGAAACGAAGTGCCAAATCAGGCATTCTGTGAATAATCATGTTACTATTACATAGCAGCAACTGACAATTGTTTATTTTACATTACGGACTCTGCTAAACATCTTACATGCATTCTTTTCCCCCCTTTTTAAATGTTTTTTTTTAAAATATTTTATTGATTTTACACAGAGAGGAATTGAGAGGGATAGAGTTAGAAATGTCGATGAGAGAGAAACATCGACCAGCTGCCTCCTGCACCTCCCCACTGGGGATGTGCCCACAACCAAGGTACGTGCCCCTGACCGGAATCAAACCTGGGACCTTTCAGTCCGCAGGCCGACGCTCTATCCACTGAGCAAAACCGGTTTCGGCTTACATGCATTCTTTATTGAACCGTCACAACAGCCCTGGAGGAAATACTGTATTTTTCTTCCATTTTGCAGCCGGAGAAACTGAGGCTGAAGAGATACCTTACACAAATGAGGCCACACAGCTAGGAAATCGTAGAGCTCTTGACCACTAAGACTGTAGCTAGGACTTTATTGAGCACCGTCAGTGTGTAAGGCGCTTGCTGGATGAAAAAAGGATGTATGCACACACGTTTTAAAAAATTGATAGACCTTATTTTCTAGAACAGTTTCAACTTTACAGAACATTGAGCAGATTTTATACAGAGTTCCCATAATATTCCCTCTCTCCCCTACTCAAGAGTTTCCCTTACTATTAACACCTGGTATTAGTATAGTACCTTAGTTATAATTGATGAGCCAGTGTTGACACATTATTATTAACTAAAGTCCATAGCTTACATTGGGATTCATTCTTTGTGTTGTCAGTTCTCTGGGTTTTAATTATATATTTAATTATATATTTTATATAATGTCATGTAACTGTCATTATAGTATCATGCAGAATAGTTTCACTGCTCTAAAAATTCTCTGTGTTCTACCTCTTCATCCTTACCCCTGTACCCCAACCCTTGGCAACCACTAACCTTTTTACTGTCTTTAAAGTTTTACTTTTCCAGAATGTCATAGAGTTGGAGTCAGCCAATAAAGTGGCTTCTTTCACTTAAGCAATATGCATTTAAGGTCCTTGAATGTCTTTTCCTGGCACGATAGCTCATTTCTTCTGATCATTGAATAATATTCAATTGTTTAGGTGTACTATACACAATTTTTATGAAAAACAATTCTAGTTTAAATTTTTCATTTGATAATACAGAAAATGGATTTAAAATATAAAGAAGTTTTAGAAAATAAAATATAAAGAAGTTTATAGTGAAAAGTCTCCTGCCACCCTTCCCCCACCCCCTCTTGCCAGTAACCACTATTACTCGTTTCTTGAGTATCCTCCCAGAGTTTATTTTATTATATACATAAAGGAGAATACAGCGCATACTTTTTAAAAATTTAATATATCAGAGTAATTTATCAGAAGAGAGCCTCATCATTTTTTTTAGCTGTATAGTATATAAATAATTTACTTAACCAGTTCTCTATTGGTAGACAATAAATAGTTTTTAGCCTTTTGCTATTACTAAAAATATTGTGCTGAATAACCATAACCTGCAGTTTTGTTCCCTTACTAGTATATCTGCAAGGATCAACTCCACAAAGTAGAATCGGCAGATCAGGGGTATATGCATTTTAAATATTGATATTGTCAAATTGCCCTTCCTGAGGGTTGTATAGGCAATGTAAGAGCATGCTTGTTTCTCCATAGTCTTTCCAATAAAATAGATCAAGCTTTTGGATATTTTCAACCTGTTAAATGATAAATAGCCCCAGGAAGATTAATATGCGTTTTTTTGTTGTTTTTTTGTGGTTTTTTTTTTAATGAAGTTGACCTTCTTTTCACTAAGTTTAAGGACTACTTGGTTTTTGGAAAGGCATATATAGTCCTGGCTGGTGCAGTTCAGTGACTGGGCTTCAGTAAGGGCTTGCTGATTCGATTGGTGGTGGGGACACATGCCCGGGTTGAGAGCTCCATTCCCATGTGGGGGGTGTGCAGGAAATAGCCAATGATTGGTCCCTCTCACATCAATGTTTCTCTTTTTCTCTCTCCCTTCCTCTCTTTAAATATAAAAAAAAATTTTTTTTTTAAAAGGAATACATTTGACTCAGTGATCCCACTTCTAGGAATATATCCTAAGAAGCAAGAAACACCAATCATAAAGAATTATACTTAGCTGCAAGAGAAGCTGAGTAATATGGTCTTTATGTCAATAGCCATGAATCTAGGAAACATTGGAGTATGTTTCTAAGGAGGAAGAGGCTGCTGGAGCTGGCAAAATAAACTAATGAACAAAAAAGATCCAGACACATTGAAACATGCAACAGACTGACTTATTTCAGAGGGAAGGGGTTGCGGGGTGGTGGTGGTGGGGACTAACCAATGAACTTTTATGCATATATGCATAGCTCATGGACAGACAATAGTGCAAGGAAGGCCTAGGTAGGGGATGGAAGCCGGGTGAAGAGCATCAATGGGGGGGGGGGGAGGGAATGGGGACATCTGTAATACTTTCAACTATAAAGATAACTTTTTAAAAAACATATATTTTATTGATTTTTTTACAGAGAGGAAGAGAAAGGGATAGAGAGTTAGAAACATCGATGAGAGAGAATCATCGACCAGCTGCCTCTCGCACACCCCCTACTGGGGATGTGCCCACAACCAAGGTAATGCCCTTGACCGGAATCAAACCTGGGACCTTTCAGTCCGCAGGCAGACGCTCTATCCACTGAGCCAAACCGGTTTCAGCAAAGACAACTTTTTAAAAAAGGCATGGGGAGAGAGAGAGAGAGAGAGAGAGAGAGAGAGAGAGATAGATATTATAGTCAGCCAAAAGGGCATAGTTATATCACAGATAAATTTGCATCTAATAAATAATATCAATGTCTAGTAGTACCTAGACTTTTGCTAAGGATTTTACATATTTTATTTATCCACTACTCAATCTATGAAGTATTTAAAAAGCCTAGCCCATTATTTATTTTGTTGGGTGTTTACTGTTTAAATTATATGTCTCAAAGGCTTGGCATATTTAATATACAATCTAAGTGAAAAGAGGTCAGTGGCCCTGACTGAATAATCAGGTATGGCATGTTTTAAAAATTCTTTGGCACACCGGATGAAAATCTCTGGCCTAAACCATTCCAGGCCATGATTACTGGTTCCTAATCCACAAAGTCAGTGAGGAATAGATCAGTTTATACAACAGGGCGAGAGGTTGTTTTCTGCACTAATAGTTGAAAAGGCAAATATAAGCCCTGGCTAGCTGATACAAAGGGAAACCTATAGCTATTTGGTGGTCCTTCTGTAAGTGGCTTTTTCAGGAAGACCAATTTGTGCCAGTGCTGATAATGAATCTACAAACAAATTAAAGTCTCAGGTTGGTTCAGTGTCCGACCATCTACCTAATCCTTGAACCCTGAACAAGTGCACCTTCGGGCTCGGTGGCATTTAAGTATATTAACTTCCTATCGTAGTCACCTCTGGACATTCATATTGCTCATACTACTTACTGTTTTCCACATGGTTCATCAAACCATACAACTGCTGAAATGCATTTATCTTTGGTTGAGAACAACCCTTGCCCATTTAAATTTGGTCTCTTAGAGGCATGCTGTTTTGAAGCATTCCCCCTCAATTTAATGACCATTTAATGACTACTCCTTATATATTAATTTAATAAAATATTTCCTGGTTTAAATTTTTAAATACCCGTGGAGTGTTTTGTTTTTGTTTTCATTCTTTTTTTCTTTTTTAAAAAAGTGTAGTCACATGTATAGGCCTAGAGAAGAAAATATATATGGAGAAAAGAAAATTGCAGAAACTAGAAAGCTCTAACCATTTACAGAAACAAAAGCCAAAGCTGAGCCAACCTTGGTAAGTATGTCAGGGACCTCTTTTTAGTTTCCTGGTATAAGTTACAGGGATACCTATGCATATATATAGGTTTCTCTTTCTATCTGCTAGCCAGGGCTTATATTTGTCTTTTCAACTATCAGTGCAGAAAACAACCTTGATCATGTTGTATAAACTGCTCTATTCCCCACTGACTTTGTGGATTAGGAACCTGTAATCATGGCCTGGAATGGTTTAGGCCAGAGATTTTCATCCGGTGTGCCAAAGAATTTTTAAAACATTCAATACCTGATTATTCAGTCAGGGGCACTGACCTCTTTTCACTTACATTGTCAAGTGAAAAAAATGACAACAGCCAACTCACCAAATAGCTGTCAGATATGAATATCCTGTCTTTAATCATAAATGTATAGGTCATAAAATAGAGTTGTATCTTATTGGTCATGTCACCAATAAGGTCTCATTGATTATCAGAAATCTTTGTGTACAAATATAGGCACCTGATTTTTAAAAAAGGCACTTTGATCCTAGCCCGTTTCTCAGTGCTTAGAGTGTCAGCCCATGTACTGAAAGGTCCCAGGTTTGATTCTGGTCAAGGGCATGTACCTTGATTGCATTCTCTACCCTTGGCCCTGGTTGGGGGACGTCGGGGAGGCAACCACATTGATGTTTCTCTCTCTCAGTCTCTCCCCCTCCCTTACACTCTCTCTAAAAACCAGTGGAAAAATATCCTTGGATTAACAACAACGAAAAGTCACTTTGGAGCAAAAAGAGTAATTACTATTATTTAAAAAAAAATCAATTATATCTATTTTTGTCAGATTGGCAAAAAAATAGAATATATTTTTTAGTGTGCTGCAGAGTTTTAGTAATTAGGTTATGTCTGCCATAAGATGAAAAAGTTTGAAAATCGCTGGCGTAGGATCTTAAGATCGTTATAGAATCAGCTCAATGATGTTTATGCCTGCAACTGTCAGAATGTAGTGATAGAAATTATGTTAATGCTCAGGCCTAAATAGAGAGATGAGAGTCTGGAAAGGAGATGAAATAAGTATAGAACCCTTGAAAGAGTTCCAGCCTTATGCATACTTATTGGAAGCTTTTGCCAGAGGCTGAGGTGTGTCTGTGTATTTGATTGGGTGTGGGGAGCTCTCCGGAGCCCAAGGGCAGCCTGGTTTGGTCCCAGGTGTACAAAACACACCACCTACGTGCTGACCTGAGTATAAGCATGAGGGTGTGAGGTTTATTTTTTACCCCACCTACTTTGGTGAGGTGCATGCTTTCAGACATGCTCAAAGTTGTCTCTTCTGTTTCCATAGAAACTGCTTATTCTAAGGTTGGTAGTGAGTTGGCATGATAGATAACTCTTGGAAAACAGAGATGGTCTTTCTGCTTTATCAGCTATACTTTTATTTATTTATTTATTCATTTTTTAAATTATTTTTTATTAAGGTATTATCTGTATACATAGCTTATCATTGCCCCTCCCCCCCATAGATGCCCTCCCTCCCCAGAGTTTTGTGTCCATTGGTTATTCTTATATGCAAGCATACCAGTCCTTTGGTTGATCTCTTATCTCCCCCAGATCTCCCTACCCCCCCCCCCCCCCGCTGTCATTTGACAGACTGCCTGTTGTTTTACTGTCACTATATCAATCTTTCTGTTCATTCGTTTATAATGATCTTTAATATCCATAAATGAGTGAGGTCATGTAGTGTTTCTCTTTCATTGACTGGCTTATTTCACTCAGCATGATGCTCTCCAATTCCATCCAAGTTACTGCAAATGATGAGAATTCCTTCCTTTTTATGGCAGCATAGTATTCCATGGTGTAGATGTACCATAGTTTTCTGATCCATTCATCTGCTGACGGGCACCTAGGCTGTTTCCAAATCCTAGCTATTGTAAATTGTGCTGCTATGAACATAGGGGTGCATATATCCTTTCTGATTGGTGTTTCTGGTTTCTTAGGGTATATTCCTAGTAGTGGGATTACTGGGTCAAATGGGAGTTCCATTTTCAGTTTTTTGAGGAAGCTCCATACTGTTTTCCACAGTGGTTGCACCAACCTACAATCCCACCAGCAGTGCACGAGGGTTCCTTTTTCTCCGCAACCTCGCCAACATTTGTTGTTTGTTGTTTTGTTGATGTTGGCCATTCTGACAGGTGTGAGATGGTACCGCATTGTTGTTTTGATTTGCATCTCTCGGATAATTAGTGACTTGGAGCATGTTTTCATGTGCCTCTTGGCCTTCCTTCTGTCTTCTTTTGAGAGGATTCTATTTAGGTTATTTTTTTATTTTTTATTTTAAAATATATTTTATTGATTTTTTACAGAGAGGAAGTAGAAAAGGATAGAGAGTTAGAAACATCGATGAGAGAGAAACATTGATCAGCTGCCTCCTGCACAACCCCTACTGGGGATGTGCCCACAACCAAGGTACATGCCCTTGACCGGAATTGAACCTGGGACCCTTGAGTCCGCAGGCTGACACTCTATCCACTGAGCCAAACCAGTTTTGGCTCGGCTATACTTTTAGAGAAATCACAATAAATTGAGCACTTCATATATGCTTAGCACTGTGTTTTATCTTATTTAATCTTCCCAACCACCCTTAGAAGAAGGTTTTGTTATTCATCCCATTTTACAAAGAAGGAAACTGAGGCTTAGGAAGGCTAATTGATTGGTACAAAGTCACATAGGTGATGATGCATAGCAAAGCAGGGTTTCAAACTCAGGTTTATTGGAGTCCATAGCCTGTTTTTTCCTCTTCACTATGAAGATAAAAACAAACAAATCAAAACACGTATTGCCTGCAAAGGGCAATGATCCTTGCTTTCCTCTTAGGATGGAACTCTTTTTTTTTTTTTTTTAAATATTTTATTGATATTTTACAGAGAGGAAGGGAGAGAGATAGAGAGCTAGAAATGTCGATGAGAGAGAAACATCGACCAGCCCCGCCTCCTGCACACCCCCTACTGGGGATGTGCCCGCAACCAATGCACATGCCCTTCACCGGAATCGAACCCGGGACCTTTCAGTCCGCAGACCGACGCTCTACCACTGAGCCAAACCGGTTTCGGCTGGATGGAACTCTTTTTAAAAAATATATATTTTTTATTGTTTTTTTTACAGAGAGGAAGAGAGAGGGATAGAGAGCTAGAAACATCGATGAGAGAGAAACATCGATCCGCCTCTTGCACACTCCCCTCTGGGGATGCGCTCGCAACCAAGGTACATGCCCTTGACCAGAATCGAACCCGGGACCCTTGAGTCCGTAGGCTGACACTCTATCCACTGAGCCAAACCGGTTTCGGCAGGATGAAACTCTTTTTTAAAAAAATATATTTTGTTGATATTTTACAGAGAGGAAGGGAGAGAGATAGAGAGCTAGAAACATCGATGAGAGAGAAACATCGACCAGCTGCCTCTTGCACACCCCCTACTGGGGATGTGCCCGCAACCAATGCACATGCCCTTGACCGGAATCGAACCCGGGACCTTTCTGTCCGCAGAACATGCTCTACCACTGAGCCAAACCGGTTTTGGCTGGATGAAACTCTTAAAAACAGTTTATTACTTGCAAATAAGTTCCTGAAAACAGGAATTTTATCTTACTCATTTTGTATACCTACCTGCCTTTCACAATGTAGACACTTAATACATACATATATGTTAAATTGATGCCCTAGCCAATTTGGCTCAGTGGATAGAGTGTCAGCCTGGGGATTGAAGGTCCCAGGTTTGATTCTGGTCAAAGGCACATGCCCGGGTTACATGCTCAATCCCCAGTACAGGAGGCAGCTGATCAATGATTTTCTCTCATCATTGATGTTACTATCTCTTTCTCCCTCTCCCTTCCTCTCTGAAATCAATAAAAAAAATATTTTTTAAAATTTGAAGATAAATAATCTGACTTTAGGGTACCCCAAATGTGAGAAGCCAACAACTAAGGTTTATTAAAGATTTAGTATGTACCAGGTAATATTTTTTTTAGTGTTTTATTTATATTAATACACATAAAGTTAGTTTCTGCCCTAGCTAGTTTGGCCCAGTGGATAGAGCGTCAGCCTGCGGAATGAAGGGTCCCAGGTTTGATTCTGGTCAGGGCACATGCCCAGGTTGTGGGCTCGATCTGCAGTAGGAAGCATGCAGGAGGCAGCCAGCCAGTCAACAATTCTCTCTCATCATTGATGTTTCTGCTCTCTCCCTCTCCCTTCCTCTCTGAAATAAATAAAAAATATATATTAAAAAAATATTTTATTGATTTTATACAGAAAGGAATTGAGAGGGATAGATAGAAACGTCGATGAGAGAGAAACATCAACAGCTGCCTCTTGCGCACTCCCCATTGGGGATGTGCCTGCAACCAAGGTACATGCCCTTGATCGGAATCAAACCCGGGATCTTTCAGTCCGCAGGCCGACGCTCTATCCACTGAGCCAAACCGGTTTCGGCTAAAAAATATTTTTAAAAATGATAGTTTCTATTGTTATCTTCATTTCACAGATGAGGAAACTGCAGCACAAAGATATTAAGTAACTGGTTAAGAAATCATGACGGAATAATTCTAATTCAGCAGTCTGACTCCAGAGTTCACATTGTTAAACTGCACATTATAAATTCCTTGAACAACTCCAAAAATAGGCTCCAACTATTGAATAGACTTAGTATGCCTGGATCCTGAAGTTCAGTGGCTCAAAGTGCTTAATTTAGCATTTCTGCCAGGAGGGGGCATCCTAGGAATCGGGATGGACCAGGGAACAGTAAAATTCCAGTTTCTTATTACTGGACTCATGTCCTAGAGGCAGACAATGAGGAAGATAACTTCTAAAAAGAAACCATTTGATAGAGTTTTATTGACAGTAATCCATGTACTTTGAGCTGTGTGACTTTTAAGAAATTACTCAGCCTCTCTGTGCCTTAGTTTTCGTATCTGCAAAATGTAGCTAAGAATAGTACTTACCTCAGACCTCATACATGTAAACTTTTAAAGCAGTGCCTGGCTGCAATATTGGATCTACATTGTGAAAAGGGTGTACAAAATGAGTAAGCTATTTCTTTTTAGAGTACCTGGGTAGGTGTTCAATAAATATCAGCTACTATTAGTATATTTTATAAAAATATGTAATACATAACATTATAAACTGATGAACAAAAAGATACAGAGACAGTAAAGCACCAAACAGACTGTCAAATTACAGTGGGGAGGATAGGGAGATATGGGGGAGATAAGAGATCAACCGAAGGACTTGTATGCATGCATATAAGCAAAACCAATGGATGAAAAACTCTGGGGAGGGAGGGCATGTATGGGAGTGTGTGTGTGTGTGTGTGTGTGTGTACAATGGAAAGATATGTACACATATAATACCTTAATAATAATAATAAAAATAATAACAGTAATTACAACAAAAAATGTAATACATATGTAATTGGCAGCCATGAAAATATGCCTCTATGATCTCTTGCTTTGGGGAGGGTAATTGACTCCCAACCCCAGCTCTGAATCCAACACCTTGTTCACACTGGAGTCTCACTTTACACGGGCTACTCCCTGCCAAAGAGGGGGCAGGAGAGAGACATTTCCAGGAGATGGGTGACTCTTCCAGTGGTGGCTTTGGCTTGAGGACTCACACTGCAGTTCATTTATTTGTTTCTTCATGCTCCTCTTCCCCTCTGCCCCTCCCCCACTCGGGGTCAAACCTGCACTGTGTTCTGTCAGCTCTCCCAGCTTCCTCTGGCTTTCTCCACGGTTTCCCATGGACATTTCCCCTAGTTTACCTCTTGCAAGTCTGATCCTGTCTTGGAGTCTGCTTCTCAGAATACCTGGACTAAGACAGCATCCAACACTCACTGATAACAGTCCCTTCCAGCCATGAGGTCAATACAGTTTCTTCAAGGCTTGGCAAAAGTTCAAATATATGATTCTTTCCATGTGGAACACTTAAGTGTTATAAATGTTGTTGGGTCTTTTTTTTGTTTTGTTTTTGTATTTGCTGATATGTATGCATATGATATCTACTTGTATTACTGCCAGACACCTTTTTTTTTCTTTTCTTTTTGGATGAATCCTGATAAGCACATTTATTTTGTTTGAGTATAATTAGGGGACCTTCCAAATCCAACCCTATGCCAGGAAACAGTGCTGTTTATAATAAGCTAGCAGAAATACTCTTAGGGCTTTAAAGTGCTTGGGTTATTGCAAAAAGGAAATAAAATATTATAGATATTACACTGACTTCCTAAATATTTGGAAACTAGGGCACTTCAAGATAGTAATGAACATATTCACAAAATCGTCTGTTCCTCTTCTTCCTGTCCTTTCTTCCCCTTTCTTTCTTTCCTCCCTCCCTTTCTCCCTTCTTTCTTCATGCTCTTTCTAGATAATGCAAGGAATGAATATAAATGTTCTCCCCCCTCTCCACCAGGCAACTTATGCCATAGATGGGAGATGGAACATATTCAGAAACTGTAACACAAAGTGACAGTGTAATAAGTGCTGCTGTAGCGTGGGTGAGCTGTCTGCGTGCAGCTGTGTTGGTGCTTTCCCAGTTTGGTCAGCAGCTTTTCAGTCATGGCAGGGACAGCAGTTCCCTGTGGCCTACTTCTGGGATGTGCCTTTGGGAGTTGTTCCTGGAAGTTCAACCGAGACTGTTTCTTTTGCCTTTTCAAGGAGTCTGTAAGCTATTTAATAAATATAATATCCTTTTGTTTGGGGGAAAAAAGAGCAAGTGAGTTCTAAGGCATGTTGTCCCTGACCCTCACCCATCCCCATTTCTCCCAAGATAAGTAAATTGCAGGCTAGTTCACGGTTACTCTAGTGTTTTAAAATAGTTATGTAAAATTTTGACCATGCTTATCACTTGCACTAATAAAAGAGAAAGATGCAAATTGACCATACCTTCGCGACACCCGCCAGCCAATCAGGAGTGACTATGCAAAATAACCCAGCAAAGATGGCGGGTTAATTTGTATATGCAGGCACCAAGTGGCCAGAGATGGGGCCTTCTGCACTACCCCAGTAGCTCCAGGCCTCTGGGCAGCATGGGAAGGCGGAAAGGTGGCTCTGGCTGGAGCGAAGGTGATGCCAGCAGCCAGGGGGAGGAAGGCCCATTCTTGCATGAATCTTCATGCATAGGGCCTCTAGTTTATACATACAAGTAAATTAAGATCTTTCCTCCAAATGCTGTCCAAAAGTTGGGGATCACAAATACCATGTTTGTGGATTAAGTAATCTTAGGAGGCTGAGTAGGTAATTCAAGTTTTAAAAAGTAATAATATAGATCAAAAGAGACAAATGATCCATTAGCTTATTTCTAGTTCATCATCTCTTTCTATCCTTTTTAGCAGTTGTCACAATTACCTTATCTATTTGTATACTTGGTTATTATTGGTTTCTCATAGAACAGGAAGCCATAAGGCCAGTTTATCTCCAAAATCTAGTACAATGCTAGGCCCAAGTTAAATGAATGGTCTGCTTTAAGTAGGATAAAAAAAATTTTAACTGGGAGGATGGAATTTGGTTCTATCATGTAAGAGACACTAAGATTCCCCCCCCCCCCTTTCCATGGATGAATAAAAGGGATGACTGATTAAAATCTTCCTGGATCCTTTGGGTTTTAAACTCAGATTATATCTAAGGTTAGTTTCTTGATTGATACCATAGTTTCTATGTTTTGTTACACAACAGTGAGATTTAATCCATTTTTTAAAAATGCCATTTTAAGCCCTAGCTGGTTTGGCTCAGTGGGCAGAGCATCGGCCTGTGGTCTGAAGTGTCCCAGGTTTGATTCCGGTCAAGGGCACATGCCTAGGTTGTGGGCTCGGTCCCCAGTAGGGGGCCTGCAGGAGGTAGCCGATCAATGATTCTCTCGTCATGGATGTTTCTATCTCTCTTTCCCTCTCCCTTTCTCAAATAACAATATATATTTTTAAAATGCCATTTTAAGGAGGGAAATTTTATACGATTTGGGGGCCTCTCCACGAGATCCTCTCCTTTAGTTGGGCAGAGGCATAAGCTTTAAGACAGGAATTACCCTAATCCCCGGGTCCTCTGTGTTGGGGTCACCCTTGTACTACTTCCCTAAGGACCATAGGAAATAGCTCATTCGATGATTGGAATTTCAAGTCAAAACACACTTATCTGAGCAGAATTTTAATGATTTCTCAAAGAGACGAGGGATTTTCCCAAACACATCTGAATTTACCAAATTACCGATCCCATTAGCTATGTTTTCTTTTAAGCACCTTTCTTTAAACAAAGCAATTATTGCTGAAATCATACAGTGTATTTTTCAAAAAAGCTTTTGACTAAGTTTTTGTTTGATTCGCAGGAACCCAGTAAAAGTAAATATTGTCCGAGAAGGCACTTTCAGGGCCCTTTCTTTTTCTTCATTGAGTTAGCTTTTTAAAGCACTATTCTTTGGAGAGAGCAAGAGCTTTTTCCCAGCTGTCCTATTTTTGTGTAGCTCAAGGTCTTGCTCTGAGATTACAGGTAATTGTGATAAAACGCAAGTTTCAGTTTCTGTAATCTCAGGCAGAAATCTGTTTGTACGCCAGGCCTTCATATCAGGTGTTTGTTAAATTCAGACCTGTCTCACCTGGGGTAGCCCCGCTGGTCCCCGGTAAACAGAGATGTGTGGCAGGGATAGGGCTGCCTTCTGTTTCTCTTTCAAAATCATGTGGCAGAACTCCCGTGGCCAACTTACATACAGCATGCACAAAATGGGAAAATTATGTATTTTAAAATAGGCATGTTTGAAACAATAACACTTTGAATATGACTACAGGCCACATGTCTTTGGCTTTGCTTCTTGGACAGGCTGCCAGAACCGCTCTGCTCCATGGTTCTCATGCCCCAAAGTCCTGTAAATTGACACGTAGTAAGTAGGCACACACAAAGAAGCACAGCCCATTGAGAAAGCGAGTTTGGGCACTTGGGCTGGCCTCCTTTTCTCTCTCTGTGCCGTTCTTTCCAGCTTCAGCTCTTCTGTCCCATCTTAGTTTTATGTATATGTATGGTTGGTTTTGTTTTTTTGGTGTTTTTTTTCCAGAAAGGAGAGATTAAATGTGTCTGGTATTTCAGCATGTTAACTGCATAGGCAACATGAGGCTAGCACTCGGGCCAGTGTTCAGCCTGTCATATGGAAGAAATTGCCTTTCAGGAGAGATTATAATTGTGTATGTAGCCACACAAATGCACATTCTGCCTGGAGGGAAATGCATAGAAGAGGAGGCCTCATGCTGCCACTCAGGTCTCTTTGTGGAAGGCTGCATAAGAAGCTCTTATTGGCATAGTCAACTCTTTTGGGTTTAATGAGTCACGTTTTTGTGTGATGCCTACTTCAAAAAAAAAATAGTAAGAAGAAATGCACTCTTCCTTAAGTGATTTGCTTTGCTTTTATTGGCTCTACATCTTCGTCTAAGAGTTTTGTACATTTCTGATGACATCATTTATAATGCTAGTGCACAGACAGTAAACAAAAAATAATTTAGCTTTCAGGCATCTAGACAAAACTTAAATAGCCCAATTTAGAGAAACGATAATAAACTTGATAAACAGTGAGCACACGAGCTTAAAAAACAAGCGTGACCTCAATCCTTTTTGGAATGTGATGCTTTGAAAGATGGCTGTAGAGAAAAGTAGAAGCTCAGACACTCTTGAATTGTGTGCAGTTGAGACTTGAGTCCATGGTCTAGTGTTAATGCTAAGCAGTATGTTCTAGTTACTTGATAAAATACAAGTTGCCCTATGAGCAAGTCATTAAGCTCCTTGTCCATAGCATTTCACTTTTAAGAAAGGGCATGGTATTATTGCCACCTACCTCACAGGAATGTTAGAAGATTGAAAAGATAAGCGTGTGGCTCTATTTATAAGAAAGGTGTTTTGTAAATAGATAAAACTATTATTATTCTCCTTGATCAAATTTCCCAACAAATGGAATTGATAAAAGCTACCTCACAGGGGGTTGAGAGGATGAATTAATTAATACATGTCAAGTATTTTAAAGTAAACTATTTAATCAGACCTAAAATTGATTATCTTTTTAGATAGTCTGTAAACCACCAAACCTGATGTTTAGGCACATGATTAACTTATAAAGTCTTACATGTGCAGTGCAGTCAATCTTTGGCCTTATCTTCAAGGGCTTGCATGGTAGAGAATGGTGAATATATATAGATAGAAGAAAATGGGGTAGTTCTTCAGGGGGAATGGCTGGGCCTTTTTTTCTCTTTCAGGTTGCCTACAAATAGCCACTGGTGTCTTGCTAATCTTTGTTGCCATGTCTAGACATAGGGACTATTTTGATCTTTGCTCTTCCAGTAAATATTTATGTTTGATCTCATAGTTCTAAAGAAGAAGCAAATTTAAGGAAAAGAAGTGGTTGATTTATCTCACATTGTGAACTTTTTATTATCCTATTAGAGGCCTGGTGCATGGATTTGTGCACTGGCTTGTGGGGATCAGGTCAAAACTGGCAGTCCAACATTTGACGGGGGGTCCCAGATTGCAAGAGGGCACAGGCCTAGCTGAGGTATCCCACCAGTACACAAATCCATGCACTGGGCCTCTCGTATGCATATAAGATCTTGGTTAATCTTTTCCTGCCCTCCCCCCTCTCCCTTTCCCTCTAGATTTATCAGTCTATTCCAAGTTTCCATGCCTGTGCTTTCCGCTCCTAGGTTAAGTGTCTTCCCCCTGGTGGTCAGTACATGTCATAGCTTCTGGACCTTCAGCTACCGTGTTTTCCCGAAAATAAGACATCCTCTGAAAATAAGACCTACTTACAGGTTTCCTTCTGAGTGAAATATAAGGCATCCCCCCAAAATAAGGCTCTGTCTCAGAATGAAAATTAATTTACCATAAAGTGGTCGCTAGGACCGCCCCGACTGGCGTCTAGCAACCAGTGACATTATGCAGAGTCCTGACGTCACTGCTGTGTGAATGGAGAGAAATCAGCGTGGAAACTTTGTGAAACCTAAACTGCAAGAAGTTGTGACTTGGGTGAAGAATTCATGGGAGAAAATCACTGACAGTTGCATTGCAAATGCACTGCGAGCAGGCTACCTTGACAAGAAGTACTCATTTAAAGACAGTGCTATTGCTAAACATGAGAGATTTGGTCCACTGATTCTGAAAGAAATGGAGTCACAAGAAATTCACCAGGAAATTCAGGAATTGGATTGTTATGATGATGTTCCAGAAGATGATAACATGATTGTCATTGAATAAATGAGTAAATTCTTGATACTGTAGGATTCACAGTTTGTCTGGTTTGTGTTGACAACTACCATACTACTGTACCATATACAGGTAATAAATTTCCTTTATTTTGATTTAACAATAAATGTGTACAGTATTCTTCTTCATGGAAAAATAAGACATCCCCTGAAAATAAGACCTAGCACATCTTCAGGAGCAAAAATTAATATAAGACACTGTCTTATTTTCGGGGAAACAGGGTATTTGGTCAGCCGGTCACTTAGGCTACATATATATATATATATATATATATATATATATATATCCTAGTAATTAAGAGAAAATAACTGTTGTTGTAGTGATAGGGGCAGAAATAGAATATTGGGGACCAGCTATAATTGTAAGAAATATTAATTATGCTCTGTTAACTGTGACTGCTTTGTTCTGATTAAGAAGGCACTTTCTGACCTGGCTGGGAGTTGCACCTGAGACCTGGGAGCTCATCTGGAAATGCAGTCCATCCTCCCCATCCTAGAGCTGCCTATTGTCATGGAAAGATTAACAACCTTGTTGCAGAAACCAGGGCTGCCAGCCCTTTGAAGAACTGCAGCCTTTGCCTACCCATAGGCCTTTGCAAATCTCCAGCATGCATTACCTGTTAAATGCCCATTTGGCATACCCTTTTGCCTATTCCCTATGTAGTCCTTGTCCTTCTACCCAATATAAGCAGCTGGCTTATGGTGGGGTACAGAGCAGATTTTTGTGGATGACTTGCTGCTCTCCCATACTGCTAGCAGTATTGGAATAAATACTCATATATGATTCAACCCCGTCTCTGCTTAATTGGCTCAGGCAGCACGGATCCACTGATTGTCCAGTTATAGAAGGATCTGACATTGGTTCTCCAGCTGAAAGTTCTTAAATTCAGCCAAGTAATAAAAACAGCTTTGGTTGGTATCTTAACAGAGGAAGGGACACCAGAAAATTAGATACTAGAAGCCCAGTGCACAAGATTCATGCACTGGTGTGGGGGTGGGGCCTCAGCCTGGCCTGCACCTTCTTGTAGTCCAAGATGTCTGCCCGCCAGCTTAGGCCCCGTCCTCCCATAGGAGGTATGATCTGCTCTAGGAAGTCACCATAGAATTTTAAGCTAACTGGGCATGGTTTCTGGGGGTGCCTCAGTTGTAGCTATTTCCGGCCAGTAGAAAGGGAAAAGAGTAGTGAATCCAGGGTAAAAACCTTTTAAACAATTAGGCAAAATTTGTAAACATCACCTGTGCTCACATTTCATTAGTGGGAACTTAATATAAGGCCCCTGCTTATTATAAAGGAGCCTGGGGATTGAATCCAACAATATAATCATGTGTGCAAGAAGAAAAGGAGCATAGAGTTTGAGGGATGCAAACAATCTGCCACACCTAGAATGTACAGTGAGGATGTCTCTCCCACTCAAGGTGAGGTATATTGTTGGTGGCTGCTTGTCCTTATTCGTAGGCAAAGCATGAATATACCTGCACATATCTTCCCTGGGCATCAAGCCTGCAACGTGGACATGTGCCCTGCCCAGGAATCGAACCTATGACCTCTTGGTACCTGGGTTGATGCTCGATCACTGAGCCACACCAGTCATGCCAAAATTTTCTTAATCCCTCTGATATGCTGCCATCTTCAACTCTTTGTATTTATTAGTCTGTGTATTCTTTTATTGAGCTATAATTTTATATAATACCATAAATTCATCCTTTTAAAGTACACAATTCAGTGTTTTTTAGTCTATTCACAAGATTGTGCAACCACCACAATCTAATTCCAGAACATTTTCATCACCTTAAAAAAAGAAAGGCCATCTCAATTAGCAGTCACCCCATTTCCCGCTATACCAAACCCCTGGCAAGCACTAATCTATATTCTGTTCTATGGATTTGCTCAAGTTATGAAAGTCATTAAGACCTTAACCCTGTTTACAACAATGGTAAGCATTGAAGATAGTACATCTCTTTAGATGCTTGGATAATGTCTGGAAATACTCTATCTTACTCTGGGATCCTACCCAGATCCATGAATAGGCTCATGAGTATTCTGATTGTTAAATTAGTTTGACTTCTTTTTTTTAAAACATATATTTTATTGATATTTTATAGAGAGAAAGGAGAGAGATAGAGAGCTAGAAACGTCGATGAGAGAGAAACATCGACCAGCTGCGTCTTGCACACCCCCTACCGGGGTTGTGCCCGCAACCAACGTACATGCCCTTGACCGGAATCGAACCCGGGACCTTTCAGTCCGCAGACTGACGCTCTACCACTGAGCCAAACCGGTTTCGGCTGACTTCTTTATTTGTAGTATTGGGAAAGTATATATAGAAGTTTTATGTTAACATTAGGTTTGTCTGCATATAACAGAAAACCCTAAAATAACTTGATTTTAAAAAGTTAGATTATTTCACTTCTGTGGAAAAGAAGCCTGAAGATAGTCAGTCATGGTTACTATGGTATTTTCCAAGGTGTTATCAGGGACTCAGGTTTCTTTCTTTTTCCTCATGGTCCATGAGGACTGAAGGAGCTCTCTGTTATCCCCTGGAGTAAATAAAATACAGCTTTCAGTAGAATCAGTTCCATTTAAATACTTTCTACAAGACCCACACAATATCGTGCTTAGATTTTATAGCTTAGTCACATGATTAATACTTAGCTGCAAGAGAAGCTGAGTAATATGGTCTTTATGCCAGTAGCCATAAATTTAGAAAAGAATTGGAGTATGTTTCTAAGAAGGAAGAGGCTGCTGGAGCTGGTAACTAGTGGTCTTTACCTCAGCATTATGTATATATGAATGTCTGTTATAAACTCCTCTCTCCCGTCCCTCCTAATACATTTGCATGTGTGCGTGCTCACACACATGCACACACACATGGTTTGACTAGATAACACATTCACAGGTTCAAAAATATATAAGGCATACATCAAGAAGAATTGTTCCCACCCTGTCCCAATTCATCTCTCTCCTGTTGTCTATTTGCTTATATTTTATGCAACCAGCTCTTTGAAATCCTTATAAGATTATGTTTTTTAAAAATATATATTTTATTGATTTTTCACAGAGAGGAAGGGAGAAGGATAGAGTTAAAACATCGATGAGAGAGAAACATCGATCAGCTGAGGATGTGCCCGCAACCAAGGTACATGCCCTTGACCAGAATTGAACCTGGGATCCTTCAGTCTGCAGGCTAACACTTTATCCACTAAGCCAAACTGGTTAGGGCAGATTATGTTTTGATTATCCAAATTTACAATACTGTTGAGCTTTACCATTCCCCTCTCCCCTCCCCCGAAACAACGTCATTTTTTACTTTTTCTAAAATACTCTCTTTTTCTGCCTTTTGTCATAAAGTCATACAATAATTTGCTTTTTCTGTTTGTCTCCAAATTAAGGGCTTAGTATAATCAGTAATCTGATTATTAGTACTTAGATTATGTTCCAACCAACCATCGATGTTTCTCTCTCTCTCTTCACCCCTCCGTACCTCCCATGCACTCTCTTTGAAAAAGCAACGGAAAAGTTATTCTCAGGTGAGTGAGGATCAACAACAACTACAAAGAATGATAAAGACTCCAAGTTATTAAAATGAAGAAAGAGTCCTCCAATGGGTGTATATAGTTATTGGTGATATTTTCAGAGTAAGCTAGGTTTCAATCACAGACGACCCAGAAATAAGGAGTGAGAAAAATGTATATATAGGATGGAGAGGAATTTACCACCAGATAGTTTTGAGTCTTGGCTTGCCATTATTAGCTCTGTGACCTTGGCAAGGTAAGAAGCTCCCTAGGCCTCAGTTTACTCAGTTGTGAAATGGGAATAATAAGTATCTACCTTAACTGGTGGTTGAGAAGATTAATAATGCAGGCTGAGCGCTTAATACAGTGCTTGGTACATAGTGTGTTAGGTAAACCTCTCCTCTCACAAGGTTTTAAATTTCTATATTTATTTTAAGGCCTTTAGTGTATATTTCACTTTGAAAGACTGGTCCTCAGTAAGTCCATCCTGAGAGAATTATTCGGTGATGCTCACACTCAAGGTAATATATCTTATTAAGCGGTTAGTTTAGAGGTTCTTTCCTATGCAGATTTGTAAGCCGGTGTGTAATAATCACACATGGGACTTGTTGCCTGGCAGCACGTGTCCCTGAGTGGCAGTACATGGCTTGCATTGTAATGCCATCGGCGCAAGGGCCAGCTGGCTGGACATGTACTGCCACATGGGCCAGGGACTCCATTCCTCCACAAAACAGCAGCCAGCGCTAGGGTTAACAGAAAATGACAAACCAGGCATGGATGAGGGAGGCGCCAGCAGAGCAGCGGGATGTCCTTTGATTTGCTTCTATTATTTGCATGTCTTTCTTGTGATGTCTGTGAAATGTTCAGAATGACAAAGTTTTTAAAAGACCTGCTGACTCTGCCTGAAAAATGTGAAAAACCTCCCGTTTAGAGCCTATTATGTCCAGCTAGCCTGCATTTTCTATATCTTTCTCTTCATTTTTTATTAATGCAAACATTTGCATGAAGACAGAACCTTTGTTTCTTAAAGAGTTCATCTGCTCCTGCTGCTTACTGGCCCTGCCATGCAAGAGCACAACAGAACCTTTGTTACGCTCCGAGCAAAGCTGTTTATGAACGGTGGCTTACTGAGGACTGCTTCCTGTGCTGTGTCCTTCCATTTTGTCTCAAAAGGAAAAAAAGAACATAGTTCTTACGAGTGAAAAGGATTTGGACTTTCTTTTATTCAAACCCTGGATGTTGAAATGACAAAAAGCCCCCAAATTTGTGAGGGACTGGTAATTGCATCGAATGCATTTTTTCACTTTCCCTCGAACATAATGAGGCTCTTAGTAACAATGGAAGGAACAAGTGCTTTCTCACTGGAAGAGAGGGAAGGAACAGTAAAAAGGCAACAGAAAGAGGTGCTTCCTGTAAGAACCCTAATATTGTACCAGAATGTGTTTTGGTATACATAGTGTTTCCCACCTGGGAGGCACAGTGCTAAACTGGTTGAGTTGAATAAAGAATAGCATCAGGGTGTATAAATAGGGATACAGTTTATGTGCGCATTTAGTAACGATTCGAATGACTGCAATGTGGAAGACACTGAATGGTCCTGAGTGTCAAAGGATATTAAAAAAAACCAAAAAACGAAAAAACACCAAAACATAAACGAGTCATGGTTCCTATCTGTGTTTAAGGAGTAGGATGATATTGGAAAAATTAAAAATAGGTGTTGAGGGAGTTCAGGAAAAGGGAGATTGCTTCTGGCTGGGAGAGTATCAGGGAACTCTTCATGAAGAACGTGGCATTCCGCTTGAGCCTGGCAGGAAAGGTAGGCTTGGACAGTGCAACATTCCTAAGAATGATGAATCAAAAATTATGTCAGCCTGTAAAAATAAAGTCCAAAATACATTTTTATAGGCTACTTAGGAGTTTTACACCATTAATTTAGATATGTTCAGCTAAATTAATGTGTTGGCGTGTGTTTTCTATGTAAACTAAACTAGGGACTCTCTGTCTAGCCTATGCCCTTCACCCTATATGACATCTGTGCACTTTGGCCTAGGCTTCTGGGGCATCTATAAATATCTACACTAGAAATACTTAACTTTTGTAACAAAAACAGAAACTTGAAGGGATTATTGAGCATTATTATGAGCCACATTTCATAAGTAGAGTGTAGACATAGTTCTGAGTGGGGACTGATGTATGAGACTGTCATTTGAAAAAGAATCCCCGCCGAAACCAGTTTGGCTCAGTAGATAGAGTGTCGGCTTGTGGACTGAAAGGTCCCAGGTTCGATTCCAGTCAATGACATGTACCTTGGTGCGAGCACATCCCTGGTGGGAGGGGTGCAGGAGGCAGCCGATCAATGGTTCTCTCATCGATGTTTCTAGCTCTCTATCCCTCTCCCTTCCTCTCTGTGAAAAATCAATAAAATAAAAAATAAAATAAAATAAAAAAGAATCCCGACCTTCATATAGAGGCAGAATCAACCAGAAGAGAGAGGAATTCTAAGCCCATGAATTTTCAGCGGCCTTAAGTTAGAACTCTTCTGTATCTTTCTGCCATTAGGTAAAATGGGATCCTGTTACTGTTTTGTGAATTGTGAGTGCCAACTAATTTTAATGGAAAAGTTTGAATGCAAATGCCAAGTGATGATGTTATTGCATTAGTACCTAATGTAGGTGCAGTAATATCACTAATCCATATAGTCATAGTTAAATTTCATATTACCAAATTTAATTGCTAATAATCTATAAATGCATATTTGCCTCAAAGGCTAACCATGACTATATAGCACAATTAATTTTCACCCTTTAACTGTAGTATATTTTGGCCTGGCATGACATAAGTGGTACATGATTTATTCCATGTTTGTCAAAGTATAGGTGTAGTTGTTTTTTAAAACCTGGTTCTGGAAAATCATTTTGTGAATGTTTATGGAGTTGATTTGGTAACTAGACTGCTCTTTGAGTAACCATTTTGCAAAGCTATTGTGATGACAACTTTACTTGGGTTCTTCTTATGTCCCATAGATTGCAACTGTGGGAAACTTAAGTGCCACTTTACATTTCTCTGGCATTCAGGCAGTACATTTTGTTATGGTGAGCTAGCTAAGTGCTTTAAGTTTGGACCTCTGTAAAAGCCTCCTTAAAACAATGCAAAACTCCAGCCTACTAATTCTACATCATGAGATTTAGTCTGGAAATATGGAAGCAATATGCTTTAAGCACTTAGCCTTAATTGGCGTCCCCAAAATATTAACAGTCACCAGTGTTAGGAAGGAGGAGGGAGGAGGGAAGGGTTATGGTTAACTAGGGACTGTTTGAATGTCAATGCGCTCAGCTTTGCACAGCTGTTAACTTATCTATTGGTTGAGGTAAGTAAACCTTAGCTTTCCATCCCCTACTTTACATAAAGATCTTTAGTCACCTCTAGTTTTTGTTGTCACAGGTGATGTTAACACGTGTGTAATGCTTTGCTTGTCCCTGGCTTGTCTTTTGGTATTTGAGTTTGACTAGCTGGATAGCAATGGTTTGGATACCCAAAAGTGATGTATTAGTTTTGTCCGTTTTATAATTAACTATTAATGTAAAAGGTATTTCCTTAATTTTTAAATTTGTTCTTAGAAAAGTCCATTTGATAAAAGTCATGTTGCATAACTCTTGAGAAGCTGCAATAGCCCTGGCTGGTTTGGCTCAATGGATAGAGCGTTGGCTTGCAGACTGAGGGGTCCCGGGTTCGATTCTGGTCAAGGGCACATGCCTGGGTTGTGGGCTCAGTCTCCCATAGGGGTTGCCCGTAGGGGTTGTGAAGGAGGCAGCTGATTGATGATTCTTTCTCATTGATGTTTCTATCTCTCCCTCTCCCTTCCTCTCTGAAATCAATAACAACATATTAAAAAAAAAAAAAGGCTGCAATATAATGTTGTACAGACCAAAGACATGGATTCAAAGCCTGTCTCTGCTGCTAACTCTTTAGATAAATTACATATATGAATTTCCCTTTTTTTATCTATAAAATTGAGATGAAATAAAGTACCTATTTCATAGTATTGAAAATTAAATACCCATAAAATCTTTAGAATTAATTAAAATGCTTAAAATTAATACCCATAAAATGCTTGGAATGCTATTATTTTGTAGGAAATGGGTTTGGTTTTTAACTTGTCCTGGATTATTTGAATCTTTGAAAATAATTACATATGTAATTAGAAAGAAACACTTTTTTAAAATGTAAAGATCATGCCAGTAATTCACCTGTCTGGTTTCCCAATTTAAGCTTCTTTTCTAGTATTAACAGTGGAAAGCCAGCAATATCTAGATAATACAGTGTTAAATGGGATACACTATAAGTGTTTAGATTTTTCTTGATTTTGTTTGTTTGTTTTTAAATATGGAATGCTTCACAAATTTGCATGTCATCCTTGTACAGGGGCCATGCTAATCTCTGTAGCATTCCAATTTTAGTATATGTGCTGCTGAAGTGAGCACTCTTGTTTTTGTTTTTGCTTTTGAGAGTTAGGACCTGGGTTTTGGAGTCAAATCTAATTTTGAATCCTAGCTTAGCTATTTATTAAGACTTTGAGCAGGTTCCTTAACCTTCCTGAGCTTCTAAAACAGTTTACTACCTACCTCATTGGGTTCTATAAGGATTGCATGTGCTAGTTTTCCTCATTTCCCCATCTCCTTTGATTAAAGGAAATTGGTCTTGTGTGGTCTAAGATCAAAGATGGTGGTGTATGGGTGATAAAATATTTCCCCCAAACATTCTATATCCCTAGATCAGGACATACCATAAAGACAGAGGATGTAAGTAATTAATTTTTAAGGTCTATTAATTTTTAAATCATTAAGCTAAGTCCTTAACAATATCAGTACTATATCATATTAGTGATTTATAAATGATATTGAATTTGATTTTTTAAGTTAACATGACAGGTTGTTTTCTTTTAATTTCAGAGGACTGCCTTAATTTAATTAAACATTTATTTGTGCCAACCAGCATCTGAAGCTCAGAGGCTTCAAAAACCAAAATGTCTCTCAAAAGCACTCTGTCAAGGGAAGAAAAAGTCATATTTAAATTGAATATATATATTCTGCTTTGCTCTTACACTGCTATTGCTCCTGGGTGTATTAATTAATATTACATATAATTAATGTGAATATTTTTCCAGTGAGACTGTTTATTCTAGTATAGGAACTCTGTATTAAATAATAAGAGTGGTCTAACTAATATTGTAAGTGGAAATTCTAGGCCCCTCAAGCAAAAATTTCCAAATGGGACCCCTTATCATTTAATTGCAAAACAAACAACTAATACTTTGATGGTGTTTAAGCCTTGGAAAGGAGTAAAAAGAAATAGTTTTGGACTTTCCCCATATAAATTAGAGTCTTCTGAGCAGCAGTTAATAAGTGAATGCTTCCCACATGTTTAAAGGCTATAACTAAAATGGGTATATGATTATGTGTATTATTATACAGTGGTGGGCAAAAGTAGGTTTACAGTTGCACTATGACATTCTTTTGAGTTAATAAAGATATTGTAATCATCATAACCTACATGTCTTTTTCCATATGAACAACTATATATATATATATATATATATATATATATATATAATTGATTTTTTACAGATAGGAAGAGAGAGGGATAGAGAGTTAGAAACATCAATGAGAGAGAATCATCGATCAGCTGCCTCTTGTACACCCCCTACTGGGGATGTGCCTGCACCCCAGGTACATGCCCTTGACTGGAATCGAACCTGGGACCTTTCAGACCACAGGCTGACGCTCTATCCACTGTTTCACTCAAACCAGTTTTGGCTCCATATGAACAAATATAAACCTACTTCTGTCTTCCCTATGTGTATATGGTTTTATATAGCCCAGGAATTTTTGAAGATAATCTATAAATATATTTGGTTGAATGAACAGAACTATAAATAAGTGAGTAGAAGGCTATAGAAGGTTTCTCTTGGTGTGCGTTAGCATTGAAACCCTATTGTCTTGTGAGTTTTGCAGTGCTGTGGAGTACATAGTAACAACTAATAACAATAATAAAAATAGTTTATATTTATAGCACATATATTATGTGTCCAGCAGTATGCTAAGATTATTACATTATTCTATTTTCTCTTCACTACAATCTTAGATGGTAGCTACTATTCTCCAATTTTGTAGAAAAGGGCAGGCACAGAAATTAGATGACTTGTTTAAAGTCACATAGTTAATAATTGCCAGAGCTAGTAATCAAATTGAGGTCAGTCTGACTCCAGAGACCTTCTATATAGCAGGAGCGTCTCTGGTATAGAGATGAATAGGTCAGGAGGTGATTCAACAAAACCGAGACGTTTCTGATCCACAACATCCTTCACTTGAGAGGTTCATGTGAAGATCACACAGGGTTTATTCGTATTTCACTTGGATTTTTCAGGGCAGCATGTTCAAGTTATAAGGGTTTATCTCAGACAGAGCTCCTATCTGAGCAAGACATCGATGCTTGGGCCTCGGTGTGGATTTCAAAACAATAGAGCCTTATTGGTACATGTTAGAAAACACACTTAATCCTCGTCTTGTGGAAGTCCCAGCAAAGCAAGACAGAAAATGGCAATCAGAAATGATTTTCCTTTCCCAAAAGGGCAGCTAAGGTGCCCATATATCTTTGCCCTCCGGGGATGCAGGTGTGCAGTTTGTATTCTTTAATCATTCACACAAATTAAAGCATATTCCTTTGCATTTAAAAAGTAATGCAAAATGACATTCTTCATCTTTTATTGCCAGGCAAGAGCTTTGAACTTCTGTTTCATTGAAGTTTGATAAACTGCAAGGGTTTTCCAGGATTGGGTGGTGCACTTAACCACAAAGGGAACATTGGACTGATAAGAGCTGCAGGTGAAGGAAACCGCCAGAGAACAGCAATTAGAGTTCTTCACACTGTCTTGTGTGAAATTCTCAGAAGGGAGGCACCTTTTCCTGCCTCTGCTGGCTCTTCTTAGCTGCTTCTCTTCTCCCGCTGATGAAAGAGCACCAGGGCTTTCTGTTTCCACTTTGTGAACTAGGGTGGGTAAGGTGGGATGGTTCTTAAGGTCTAACTTCATACAAATGTTGATTCCCTTCGCCCCCCCCCCCACGAACATATGAGTTCATATAGACACATATGGACATCACTCAGGTGATTTTATTATCAATATACACCCCTATCTTTGTCTATGTGTAAAAATCATATTTACTTCCAAACTATTATAAAATGTCAATGGTGGGTCAGTATGGTATAGTGTTAAGAGCAGGGGTTCTTTAAGATTCAGACTTTGGTTTGAATCTTGGCCTCTCTTTTACTAACTGCATGATCTTGAACAAGTTACTTTAATTTTATAAATCTCAGTTCTCCCATTTGAAAAATGGAAATAATCAAAACACCTATCATAGAATTGTTGTGAAGACTAAATGAGGGGGTTGAGGACAAATATGTGATACCGTATCAATAAAGAAATAAAAAACAAACAAAAAACGATTAAATGAAATAATGCATGCTACCTAATAAAAGAGCAATATGCAAATTGGCCATCACTCCGCTACACACAAGCCACACCTACCAGCCAATCTGAGCGAGTATGCAAACAAACCCAACCAAGATGGATACAGCCACAGAGAGAAGGAGGGAGGCTTGGGTTTCCCAGGCAACAGAGGAAGCCAAGCTTCCCGCCTGCCCTTGCCTGCCTAGGCCTCCACTCAAGGTTACAAAGTTTCAATTATGGAAGGTAAATAAATCCAAACAGAAATGGCTGCAGAGTGAGCAGGAGGCTTGGCTCCACTCCAGGCTACAAAGTTTCAATTTTAGAAGGTAAATAGATTCCAGATACCAGGGCTTCCACTTGGGTCGCCAGGGGGTGTGGCTGGCCTGCAAACCACCACAGGCCCCTAGCTCAGGCCCCAAGGGAACCCCCACCCTGATCTGGGACACCTTTTAGGGCAAACCAGCTGGCAGTTAGGGGTGACCAGGCCAGCAGAGGAGGGAAGTTGGGGGCAAACAGGTTGGCAGGGGAGCAGTTAGACATCAAACAGGCTTGCATGGGAGTGGTTAGGGGGTGATCAGGCTGGCAGGCAGAAGCAGTTAGGGGCAATCAGGAAGGCAGGCAGGCGAGCAGTTGGGAGCCAGCAGTCCTGGATTGTGAGAGGGCAGTCGGACATCCCTCCAGGAGTCCCAGATTGGAGAGGGTGCAGGCTGTGCTGAGGGACACCCTCCCCCGCAGCCCCGGCCCCATGCACGAATTTTGTGCACCGGGCCTCTAGTGAAAAATAATTAGCCCAGTATCTGGCACATTGTTGTTCAATAAGTTTCACAGGTGCTCAAAATTGGTAGCTGTTGTTGTTAACATTACTATATTAAACTAAACATCTGATTGGTAGATTAAGCAGATATAGTCCTCTATTTTTCTTTCTCCCCCCCTCTCTCTTTTTAAAAAATATATTTTACTGATATTTTACAGAGAGGAAGGGATAGAGATAGAGAGCTAGAAATGTCGATGAGAGAGAAACATCGACCAGCTGCCTCCTGCACACCCCCTATTGGGGATGTGCCCACAACCAATGTACATGCCCTTGTCCGGAATTGAACCTGGGACCTTTCAGTCCGCAGACCGACGCTCCACCACTGAGCCAAAACGGCTTCGGCTCTTTTTTTTTTTTTTAAATAGTTTGTTTTCCAGAAAATTTCTTCTGTCTTTCTAGGAGGATAAAAGTACTTTGATTCAAAGATTCTTCCCTTAAAGGGCTTTCACACATACTTGTGGCCGTAGAGCATGATTTGCTTCTAAATATGGCAGAGCACTTTCTTTTCTATCATTTAAAAAAATCCTGTACTCACCTTAGGTAGATCTAAGTCATAGAAGCCCATATAGACAAAGGAAAAAAATATTTTTGTCGGGTCAGGATAAGTGGGTAGAAGAAGGGGAGGAGAATACAAAAGTGAAAATATAGCTTATTTTAATGTTAGCTTGGCTGTTTCTTCTCTCAGTTTAATATGTACTTAATTATAAAACAATTAATACCAGAAATTGGCATTAATTCAGTTTGGCTTCATTCAGTTTTGCCATTTCTTAGAGAAATAGTTTTCCACTTGGAAACTGTTGATAAAGCACTGATTTTGTCTTCACATCTTTTGGGGGTGGAGAACCTTTGCAATGATTGATGGTTGTTAGTTGTGGGAAGCACTCAAATGAACAGAATACCAGAATGTGAACATGTTGTTCATGTGGACTTTAGGCTGGTGCACATGAGCCCTCGGTCACCATGGTTAAATGAAGACTCTCAGAGGCACAGGATAGATAAACTTATTTGCTTCATAAGTGTCACTGGACCACCAGCATTGTAGGAATAGTTTTGTGAAATACTCATTTTTAGGTAATTTACCCATATTTTCTTGAAGGATAAAACTATGAAAGAGGCAGATGTCCGTCTTGGCAGCAACTTTGTGAAATTGTATTTTGTCAGGATATTTATCACTTTGGGGTTTTTTATTCTCACTACTCCAAAAGAAAGTGTGATTTAAATAAAAGTGTTTTTGAATGAAGATAATGGCATCGGTAAGACAAAAGAAAAGAAATGGAAAGAGTTTTCTTTGCAATCAGATCATTTATGCTTTAGGCACTCTCCCCTGGAATAAGTTTTGAATCATACAGAAAATGAAAGCAGGTGGAATGAAATGGGAAGAAAAGAACTTCCAGATATATCTGCTTAATAGTGCTGAAGCTCCTCTTTAGCTCTCCCTCATCACTGAAATGAAGTATTGATGTTACCGTGTTTCCCTGAAAATAAGACCCACTTCATGGAAACATAATCCATTCCCTGAAAATAAGACCTAGCGCATCTTTTTTTAAAAAAAATATATTTTATTGATATTTCACAGAGAGGAAGGGATAGAGATAGAGAGCTAGAAACGTCGATGAGAGAGAAACATCGACCAGCCGCCTCTTGCACACCCCCTACCGGGGATGTGCCCGCAACCAAGGTACATGCCCTTGACCGGAATCGAACCCGGGACCCTTCAGTCCGCAGACCGACGCTCTACCACTGAGCCAAACCGGCTTCGGCCCTAGCGCTGAGCAAAAATTAATATAAGACACTGTCTTATTTTCGGAGAAACAGGGTAATACTAACAGCCTGTAAGTAAGCCATGTGTTACATGTCCATTTCTACCCTTGGGGGCCATAGGTCCGTTAGGGCCAGCAAGTTTGGTCTGCCTACTTCAGTCCATTTACTAGGGTAGAGGCAATACCTAGACTGACTTTCATGGCCTCCAATTGGAATTGGGAGGACTTTTATTTTTTACTTTTCTCTCTCACTTTTCTTTTCTCTCTTTTTTCTTGGCAGCTCAGCGACATGTCCTCACGTACATGGAGGATGCAGTGTGCCAGCTGCTAGAAAATAAGGAAGATGTCAGCCAGTATGGTATTGCCAGGTTCTTCACTGAATAGTAAGTACGTGAATGCTTTGCCAATAGGGTGAGCCCAGAGGAGGCACTTGGAAGCAGGCAAGGTACATGAAGAATGGAGCGGGACAAGGCTGATTATGAGGTGCAGTGAATGCTTAGTTTTGGTAGGCTGGTCCAGGGCTGCCCAAATATGTTTTGGAACATGTCCTTGGAGCGACTAGCTTTGTCCAGTGGTAAGTTCCATGATGGTCATGATTACAGAAGCTCAGCAACTGCTTGTTTTGATTTATTAGATCTGTTTCTTTAGATCCCTCACAATTTTTTTAACCTTCTACGTAATTCAAAACATTCACTCTGATTTCCTTTAGTAAGTGTACCTTTAGCCTGTGTTTTTCATTGAAATGCTGAGGATGATGTTCCCTTGCAGGTTTTTCTTTCTGTAGGATGCTGTTTCAATCACGTAATGATTTAAAAGTATTTCTAAAGTCAGGACATCATAGATTATTACTTCTTTGTATAGTGTGCTTGTAGTGTGTAAAAGTCAAAATGATTGCTTTTTCCCCCTGTAACATCCCTACTGTTTTTAGGCCGAATCAGATAATCATTTTAAAACTCTTTGGTCATCATGAGAGGATTTGCTAAAGAAATACAAAGCATTATTTTTATTACTGATATGACAGTATATATTTACTAGAGGCTCGATGCACGGAATTCATGCAAGAGCAGGCCTTCCTTCCCCCTGCTGCTGGCATCGGCTTCCCTCTGGCACCTGCCACCCAGGCTTCAAGCCCTCCAGCCGCCAACGGGCACCTGGGACCTGGGCTTTTCTTGCAGCCCTGGCTTCATCCAGAAGGTCATCCAGAGGGACATCTGGTCTAATTAGCATATTATGCTTTTATTATTACAGATATAATCATTTGAAGTCTCTTCCTTTTTTCTAATTTTTTTTTGGGGGAAGCATTCTAAGAAAGGTAGAATCAACTCTTACAGGTTTCTATTTAACATGAATCATGAACTCTTCCTGGAAAACGGATTTTTTTCTTTCTTTTCTCCAGAGGTTCCTTGGAGATCAGACAGCTATTCTAATGGGTTGTTGTTAGGCAAATTCTTTTTTAAAAATCTTTACCTGAGAAGTAGCTTGGAGAGAGGAAGTGGGGAGAGGGGAAGAGAGAGAGAGAGAGGGAGAGAGAGAGAGAGAGAGAGAGAGAGAGAGAGAGAAAAGAAAGAGAGAGAGATCGGTTGCCTTATGTATGTACCCTGATCAGGGATTGAACCAACAACCTTGCAGTGCAAAGGACGATGCACAATAAACTGAGCCACTCCAGACAAGCTAGGGCAGCCGTGGGCAAACTAAGGCCCGCGGGCCGAATCCGGCCCATTCGGCTGTTCTATTCGGCCCTCGGAGCCGAAAGAGCGGAGGGTTCTCTTGCTCTCCCCTCCGCTCCTACACCAGAAGCCCAAGATAAGAGTGCCAGCATGGCCAGGTTGCTTTTGTTCCGGCTCTTCCGGTCCAGTTTAAGAATCCATTGTGGCCCTCGAGTCAAAAAGTTTGTCCACCCCTGGGATAGGGGAATTCTTGACTCTCCCAAACTCTTGCTGACTCTCCCAAACTCTCACAAGTAAAATCTAGATTTCTTATGGATTGGAATTTCATTTCTGGGAAAAACAGGTTTTCCAGGAGCAGATCCAGTCCTTTTCCCAGTCTTCCAAGGAGGTAAAATAGCAAAAGGAATCTCAGTTGTTCTCATGATGTGGTAAGCAAACGAGGTGGGCAGGGAATAAAGACTGAGATTGAATAGTCTTGCTTGCTTTTACAGAACTGACAAGCCTAGGAGTTAAGTTTCTAGGCCATTTAATCTGTGCCTGCACCATTGAGGCTCCTTGCCAAGTGAAATGTGATTCTTTTGGGGCAATGCTTCTCCCCTCCCCCCCCCCCTTTTTAAAAATTTACTCCCCCACTATCATCTCCTTTATAAGTCTTTTCCCTATTATACCTGTTCCTTGAGGATAGGCATCCTTTCTTCTTCATCTTTTCTATTCCTAGGGCCTGCCACAATGCTTAGCAACTAACAGATATTGCTACATGTAGAATCAACAGCTACCGTATTTGCTGGCGTATAAGACGATTTTTTGGCCCTGAAAAATATGCCTCTAAGTGGGGGTAGTCTTATACGGCGAGTATATAACAAACTCTGTATTTTGAGTGGAAATGTTAGGGGGTCGTCTTATACGCCCAGTCGTCTTATACGCCGGCAAATACGGTATATCTATATTTTGCTATTGCATATTATACTCTTATTCTTGATCTTGTTAAAACTAAAGAATATCTCTTGTTTTTCTTTTTTGTTGTTGCATCTTTCTTCTTTTTATTATTTTTTAAAAATATATTTTTTTGTTATTTCAGAGAGGAAGGGAGAAAGAGAGAGATAGAAACATCAATGATGAGAGAGAATCATTGATCAGCTGCCTCCTGGACATTTCGTACTGGGGACCGAATCTGCAACCTGGGCATATGCCCTGACTGGGCATCGAATAGCAATTTCCTGGTTCATAGATGGATGTAAGTCATGCCAGCCCGGCTGTTGATTCTTTTTTTATAAAGCTCTATATTAGTCATTTAAGAATCTGTCTACAATGTGTATAACACTCAAATGTGAACCCTACTGATCTGTATAACTGATACTGAACTCTAGTGAGTCAGTGGTAAAACGTATAACCCTCAGAATGCTATTGATTGTAGCTTTTATCTACCAATACACTGTGAAACACTCAAGATTTTCCACAGCGCGATAGAAATCTAGTTGTCGAGTGATCTGTTTCTTGTCTTCAGGAAAGTAAAACTACATAATGTATGTGAATGGCACATACCTGAGACCTCTATAGCTCTGAGATACCATAATGGCCTGAGGCAAGTTATTTTGGGAAGTGAACAAGTATCAAAGCTCCAAAATCCTTAAAAATAAACAAACAAACAAAAAAACCAAATAGCACAAAACTTGAAAGATGTGGAAGCCTACTGGAATAGGAATTAGTATTTTGTGGACAAGACTTGAATCAGTAGAGGCTACTGATTTTGCTTTGATTTGTGCATTTTGTTTAGTGAAAAGCCTTCTTTTTCAGGCCTCTTGATTTTTCAGGCCTAATAGAAACATGATGTGAAAAGAACACTGCCTTAGGAAGCAGAGATCCTTGTTCTTATAAGTCCTCGCTTTATAATCTTGGTCAAATTTCTGAAATTTTCTGAGCTTCAGTTACCTCATCTATGAAATGGATATAATAAAGTCTTACATGCCAATAATAATGTAGTAATTATATTTTATAATATTTTTTAATTAAATTCATGCTGACTCAGTCCCCAATTCTTTGGACTATTATTATCTCTATTTTATAGGTGAGGAAACAGACTCAGGAAGGTTAAAATATCTTCTTTAAATTCACAGGTGAGTAAGAGACAGAGTTAGGAATCCAGTCCTGTTTGTGGTATTATAAAAGGAGTATTCTCTACTGTCTCCCAGTCACTACACTGCCTGATCTTGCGGGAAGCCTAACCAGATAATATTTTGAGGCCTCTTCTAGCTATACTTTCTAAGTTATTTTAATTTTCCCGCATGAACTATTACATAGTCTTAGCTGGTGACTTCAGTTTGTTGCCATTTTAATATTTAGTATTGGGGGATACAATTGGAGCTGGTTCTAAACAATAGGAAACACTTTTTAAAATATGTTAACTGAACACTTGCATCTCTCAGTTTCAAATTCACATATTGAGATTTTCATATTCTTGTTTTGTTTTGTTTATCCTCATCTGAGGATATTTTTCCATTGATTTTTAGGGAGAGGGAAAGACAGAAATACCGATGTGAGAGAAACACATCGATTGGTTGCTTCCTATACAAGCCCTCACCTGGGCCTGGGCTAGGGAGGAGCCTGCCAAGGTACATATTCTTTTTTCTTTTCTTTTTTAAAAATAAAATTTCCACACTTTATTTTTTAAAATATATTTTATTGATTTTTAAAAAATATATTTTATTGATTTTTTACAGAGAGGAAGGAGAGAGGGATAGAGAGTTAGAAACATAGATGAGAGGGAGACATCGATCAGCTGCCTCTTGCACACCCCCTACCGGGGATGTGCCCGAAACTAAGGTATATGCCCGTGATAGGAATCGAACCTGGGACCTTTCAGTCCGCAGGCCGACACTCTATCCACTGAGCCAAACCGATTTCGGCTATTTTATTGATTTTTTATAGAGAGGAAGGGAGAGAGATAGAGAGTTAGAAACATCGATGAGAGAGAATCATTGATCAGCTGCCTCTTGCACACCCCCTACTGGGGATGTACCCGCAACCAAGGTATATGCCCTAGGGCCTAGACAGGTATCAAACCTGGGTCCTTTCAGTCCGCAGGCTGACACTCTATCCACTGAGCCAAACCGATTCCAGCGGTACATATTCTTGACAGGAATTGAACCTGGGACCCTTTAGTTAGCAGGCCAACCTTTTATCCACTAAGCCAAACTGGCTAGGGCAATGCTTTTTTTTTTTTTTAAATCCTCACCCGAGGGGTTTTGTTTTTTTTTAAATTGGAGAGAGAGAGAGAGGAAGGGGGCAGGGAGAGAGAGAGAAACATCAATGGGAGAGAGAAACATTGATCCTTTGCCTCCCATATGTACTCCAGACCCGCAAAAAGGGTATGTACCCTGACTGGGAATCAAACCCGAGACCCTTTGGTGCACGGGATGATGCTCCCACCCACTGAACCATATCAACTGTGGAACGATTTTCATATATTTAATGATGGATGATTTACCTTTAAACAATGACAGAAGTGCTCTTGTTTGTGGAAGGCTTTTTTGTTGAGTCTCTCTTCGGGGTCTGCTTGCCCTCTCACCTGTGCTGTCACTCCTTGGCCGTTAGTGTTTTCCAACAAACCTATCATTGTTCCAGCAAATCTGGATAAGCTGTAAAACATGAGTAGCTAAGCTGTACTATGCATGTGTGTCTGCAAGACTGTGAGCTCTTTAGATCATATTTCTCTGGATACCCTTGAAAGAAGGATTCTAAATCCCTGAGGATTTTCTTTTATGTTGTATGCAACCTCTACTTCTGAATGTTGTCTTTCAACCAGTGGAAGGTAACAGGAATTAATAATTAGAGGTGCCACTCTAAGAATAGACCAAGTGTCAGCACCAGGTCAGGACCTCTGAAGAAGTACATCCAAGAAAATGAGGCTGGAGTAGCTGTAACTTAGAAACCACAGCAGAGTGTTACCAGGTTTTGTGGTAAAGAGAAAATGAGAAATGTGGTTTTTTAAGACATTGGAAAATAATGATGAGAGAAAAACAAGCTGAAATCTGAGAATTCCTATCAGGATTGGGAACCATTCTTTACAGGCTAAATTGATAGTTACAACACTGTGGTATCAGGGAGCTTGACCTCCACCTACTAATATAGAAAAGAATGATACTCTGTGGTCTTGGTTGGTGGGCCCAGGAGGGCTTTTTCTTATGATCAAGTGTCTTGCTTTTGTTTTTAAAAATGATGATTTTAGGTTCTTGGGGAAGTTTTCATGATGACTGTTTTAGTCACAAGTACACAAATTACCTTCATTGATTGAGGTTTATTCTAAGGATATGTGAGAATATAAGACAACATTCATTCAGTAATTATTTTTGCGCTAGCCCCTACTCTGGCCGTATGTGTACTAGGCAATGGAGATACAGTGGTGAACAAGACAAATAAGGCAATTACCTTCATGGATCTAAAGTTTTAGTGGGGGAAACCTTGGCTGGGTAGCTCAGTTGGTTAAGTATCCTAGTACACCAAGATTGTGGGTTTGATCCCCGGTCAGGGCACATAAATGGTACAACAAATTGATGTTTCTTTCACTCCTCTTCCTCTTTGCCCCTTTTCTCTCTTTAAATAAAATTTAAAAAAGTAAGTACATAAAGTTTTAGTGAGGGAGATAGTCAATAAAGAATTAAACTGATGATGATGACAGTAGCTAATAGTTAATAAATACTTGCTATTTGCTAGGTACTGTTCTAAGCTTATAATGTGTTATCTCATTTAAGTCTCATAATACTATGAGGTGGGGTATTAGTATTATCTTCATTTTACCCATTAGGAAATTCAAGGACACAAAAGTAACATTCCTAAGGTTACACAGCTAATTATTGTAGCAAGATAAATAACAAGGAAATAATTGGGGTAATGTGATATATAGGATGGCCAGGAAGGCCTCTTGGAGGAGATGGCATTTCAGAGCTTATCCCATGGAATGACTGGCTCATCCCATCACAGAGCCAGTAAGTGATCTCAGCTGAGGTGATTCACCTTCTTTTTGTCCACCTTTATTACCTAGGTTTATTTTCATACAACAAGTGGGGAATTTTATCTTTTAGGTTGCAGAAAATCAAAGATAATTTGATTTTATTTGATGCTACTCAGAATAGAATATCCTTAATAGGGTCACAGAAAGCTACCTTATAGGTAATTGGCCTCCCTCATGTACTACTCATCTATATATATAAAAGCCCAGCGACCAAAACAGCAGAATGACCCAAACAACTGGTGGTTATGACGTGCACTATGGCAGCCAACCAGCCTGATTTGGGCCCTGATCAGCCCCCAACACCCCAACTGGGGGCAGAGCCAACCACACACGGCCCTTCCCCACTGCCGGCACTGCCCCACTGCCATCGGGGTGGGCCAGACAGACCCCCCACCCGTGCACAAATTTGTACACCAGGACTCTAGTATATAATAAGTGAAAGTAAAATAATTAGTCATCAAAATTATTTATTATCTAATACTAGAGGCCCAGTGAATGACATTTGTGCACCTATCTGCAGGGGGTGGGGGAGGAATGGGGGGGAGGTCTCTAAGCCCGGCCTTCCCCTTCTCACAGTCTGGGACCCTTGGGGGATGTCTGCCTAAGTTGACAGTCAGACATCCCCCAAGGGGTCCTTAGTGCTGCTGCAGAGGTGGAAGAGGCTGCCACCATTGCCACTGCACTTGCCAGTGAGCCTGGCTTCTGGCTGAGCAGTGATTCCCTTGTGGGAGTGCACTGACCACTAGGGAGCAGCTCCTGTGATGAGTGTCTGCCTTCTGGTGACCAGTGCGTGTCATAGCAACCAGTTGTTCCACTGTTCGGTTGATTTGCATATCAGCCTTTTATTATGTACTAGAGGTCCAATGCATGAAATTCATGCAAGGGGCTCAGCCCTTGCAGCCCCTCGAAGCCTCAGCCAATCCTCACAGCCCCGGCTTTGTCTGGAAGGTTGTTCAGCTGTTAGGTCTAATTAGCATATTAGCTCTTTATTATATAGGAGGATATATAGTATAAATATGGAGATGGAAATATTTTCCAGTTCTTAGAAAAATCCATCTGATACATATTAATCATCAGAATTCAGTGAGAAGTTGTATACCTGTTTATGTATATATACTTTTATAAAAGATACCAACATCAAATTCCTTTTTTATTGTTTTGATTAGAATAAATTCATGAAATGTGAACTTCATTAACTCATTCTCAGATATAAAAAGGAAGTGTGCATGTTACTAAATTACTCAAAATGTAACTTTAATGAAAACAATTCATGATTATAAAATATGTATTCTTCCTCTTTGTTTTTAAACAGGTGCTCTAAGCCCTACAAAAAGATGACCCACTTTTTTCCTAAGTAATCTAGAACAATCAGGGCGTAAACTTTTAAAGTTGGCAGATTTTTTTTAGGATTATCCACCATCCAACATTTAAGTAGTGTTGTTTTGGGTTCTTCTTGTGCTCATGGTAACAGAGGAGTGGAGATTTGGAGCAACAAGAAAAACATCAGGACAAACCAGACGTCACTGACTTCCAGGTTCATAGCTTTGAATGAGGGATGGACTTGACATATTTCTGGGCCATTTCTGTTCCATGTTTTTCCTACTTATTTTTGTGAAACTGAGCCAAAATGTGGTGTGCTGAAGAAATGGTGACTAATCCTATTGTAAGCTTCTTCTAAAAGGGTAATGCTTCTCCCCAGTCCCACCCCATCTTTTTTCCATAGTTTAGTTCTTAGCTGGAGTTGTCACATTATAACAGAAAATTCCCCGTTTGTCATCTGGATCCTCACAGACTCAGACAATTGCCAGGAATAGATTTTGCCTTGAGCTAACGCAATCCTATCCTCACTGTGTTGGCCCAGGCACTTTTGTTAAGCCGTCATTTGTGAGATCTATAGAGCATTCGGCTCTTTGCTATATTACTAGAAGTATCCCACAGCAAAAGGACTCCGCCGGGGGGATGTAGTAGTGAGTTTAGAGTCACCAAAATCTATTTTGAAGCTTAAAAATCCAGCTACATGGAGGCTATAAGAAGCTACTTATTACTTAGAATTCATCTCTTTTCTTCAGTACTTTTGAGTTTTGATTACAGGGAAACATCCAGCAGCACTTGACCTGGTGACCGAGGAAGCCATTTCACAGCCCACTGGTCCCTTGACTCATTTAGAAGTCAGAGTCAAAGGTTATGGAAGTAATAATTGGGCCCAGATTCTCCCCATAAGGAAAGACCTTACTTCCCCACCCCCTCCCTTTCTACCAGTTAAGAGAAACTTAGCTGTCCTGAAACCATTCAGTAAGAGGAAATGTAGGCATTCCATTCTGGACTGAAGTATTATTCTCAAGACCCAGTGATATCATTTCTGTTTTCACATTAGCTGCTTTTATATGGAAGCTAGTATAAAATTTAGGTGTAACTCTACACACTAAATATTTTCCCTTAAAGAAACTATTAGATTTATTTTAATCTGTAAAGAATATAAAGAATCTTTATTTGATCCAATCCAAGTCCTGATATTCCTTCTCATACCACCCTCTGACAGTTTGAAACTTTGCTTCATCAACAATAGAGCAATTTATCAGTGCTTTCAACTTCTTCCATGACTTTCTCAGAACTCTAGATCTGTGGTGCTGGCGGCACAGGCCTGGCGCAAGAGCAGGAAAGAATGACACAATCTGGCACCTTCAACCAGAAGGTTTTAATGAACTGGGATGGGGGTGGAAGGGATAGAGTGGAAGGAGGAGGGACAGTTAGGATTTTGGCAGCCACATAAAGGTTCTTCTTCCCTGAGAAAAGTGAAATGAAAATCAAATGAATCTTCTCTCTGTTACTATGATCTGCTAAGATGTTTGTCTGTCTCTGACCTTTCAGCCCCATGGCAGGTGCATCTTTACAGTCAGTGACTTCCCCACAAAGCAACTTGTTTCTCAGGATCCCTCAAGAGGGGTCATGTTCAACTAATTTCCTGTATGAGGCCATAGCTATGATTCCTTTCTTCAACTCTCAGATGTAATTCTGACCAGCACGGTGGGAACTATCTTATCAGAAAAATGTCATGAGCACATAAATTTGTTTTAAGACACAATGATCCAGGATTGCTGAGCTCTTGGGTTGCAACAGTAGGCATTGTTTCTGGGGTGGCCATAGAAACAGACTTAAATTCATCCCTTTGTCATTAAATGACATTAAAAACAAATGTCTTTGTTAATGTTCTTATGTTATATTTTCCAAGGCACGATCATAGCTAGGGATGATGATACCTATCTCAAAAGGTGGTTAAATCGAGTGAAATGACATGTGTAGAATATTTGGGTAGGTATAATTCGTTTCCATTATGTTTCATTCCTCTTTTGCTCCACTTTTGTGAGATTTTTGCTTCTCTCTTCATGGATGTCTTAGAAAAGGACAGTCTTCCTCTTCTTTCTCTTTAGTTGAAGATCTTGAGGACTTTTTAGTCTCTCTTGTTTTTGGTAACATATTTTGCTTACCTTGCATTTTGTACACTTTTTTTTTTAAGATTAAAAGCATTTGATGATTTCCTGCACATCTATTAGCTATTTAGTGTTACTCATGTCATTCATCATTTAGTTTATTCAGAGAATAGCCTAAGAACGGTTTTCTGCATCTCCCCTCCCCCACCTCTTACCTATTTCCTCATTTTACCCTCTTTCCTCTGGCTGCCAGCATTAAAAAATTCAAGGAGTAATGGGAGACCTGAGCCAATCAAGTCTAGCTAACTTGTGTTGTTCCTATTCTTAGTTTTAGCGGTACAGTGATGTGCTCAGGGTAATGAAAAGCAGACATTCTCTGCTGAGGTCATTGCTCCTCATACTGGCAACCTGCTCCAGGAAGCTGTTTATCTGTGCTTGCCGAGCCAAGCCCCAGCCGCCAAACAGTTGGAATGTATTGAGAAACCACAGAGCCCAAAGAGAGAATGTTACACAGGCAGTTCCAAGCAGGGAGATATATTTACACCACACAAGCTGCAGTTTACATGTGTGGGGATAATTGTTCATCTGCACACTCTAATACTTCACCTTCTATGCAACATATATGCCTTGAGAACTACACTGCTATGCCAAATAGCCCTGAACTTGCCATAAGGAAACAAGGGTATTATAGCAAATTTTATGTAAAGAACAGTTTTTTAAGGTAGTATTTTTCCGAGTCAAATTTAATGGTTAGAATCTTAAACTATATAGGCCTGGTCTCTCAAGTATTCCCATACCTCATTCCTTGTATAGGTTTTCCAAATAAATATTTTTTAATCTCTTTAACATAATATCAAGTATTGTTACAGAGCTTCAAATGTGGCCTATGCCAATAGGAATATAAGTTATGGTCATTTGCCTATAAGGGGATGCAATCTGGTTTAGAAGATACTGCTTTTTTTTAAAAAAAGATGAAAGTACTTGATTAAAGGTATATTTGCAAATATAAAAGATTATTGCACTGAAACTGGTTTGGCTCAGTGGATAGAGTGTCGGCCTGCGGACTGAAAGGTCCCAGGTTCGATTCCGGTCAAGGGCAGGTACCTTGGTTGCTGGCACATCCCCAGTGGGGGTTGTGCAGGAGAGGATGATTCTCTCTCATCAGTATTTTTAACTCTCTATTCCTCTCTCTTCCTCTCTTTTAAAAAAAAATCAATAAATATATATTTTTTAAAAGATTATTGTATTCTAGGTTCAATAAAGCCAAGTGGTAAGCAAGCTCTAAGGTCTTTTAATATGAGGAAGGACTTACAACATCATTTGAAACAAACATTTTTAAAAGACAGTTCAAAATCCCATTACAGTGAGCTTCAAACAAATATCTAAGTGATTAATATGACCTTTTAAAAATATTTTGTGGTCGATCGGGCCTAAATGGGCAGTCAGACACCCCTCTCACAATCCAGGACTGCTGGCTTTCAACTGCTCGCCTGCCTGCCTTCCTGATTGCCCCTAACCGCTTCTACCTGGCCATCTTCGTTCCTCCCTCGCTGTATTTTTTAGTTTAAGAATTGCCATTCAGTTCTTCTTTTTTGGTTTCTTTACTAAGTCTTATCTGGTCTTATCTTTCATTTGCTTGAATGTAGTAAAGCATAATTATTAAAAAGTCCATAATTCATTATTTGGATTCCCTGTGGGTCTGTCTCTTGTTTTGTTTTTTTGTTTGTTTTGTTTTTATTTATATTCCATTTCTTGTTGTTGTTGTTGTTGTTTTTACTCCATTGTCTTATCTTATAATATACTTTTTTTTCTCCTTGTAGTTGAGAGCTGTACATTATATATGAAAAACTGTAGAAATAATGTGAGGCCTTAGAACAATGTAATCTCCCTTCAAAGAAGATTTACATTTGTTTCTGGCCGATGGCCTGAGCACTATCAATCCTGGATTACCTCTATCCAATCAGGTGTTGAAATCATTTGAAGTTAGGCTAGCCCTCACAGAGGGCTAGGTATAGCTTTTCAGAAGGCCAACTAGAACATTAAGAATTTACCAGAGTCCATCACTATCTCTACCTGGATGGGTCCTGAACTCCAGGTTTTTTATTTTTATTTTTATTTATTTTATTTTTTATTTTTTAAAATATATTTTATTGATATTTTACAGAGAGGAAGGGAGAGAGATAGAGAGCCAGAAACGTCGATGAGAGAGAAACATCGACCAGGTGCCTCTTGCACACCCCCTACTGGGGATGTGCCCGCAACCAATGTACATGCCTTGGCCGGAATCGAACCCGGGACCTTCCAGTCCGCAGACCGACGCTCTACCACTGAGCCAAACCAACCTTGGCTTATTTTTATTTTTTTATCAACAAGCATCAATAATAATTTGAAAACGCAGGAACTTAATTTTAATTCAAAATTATTACCAGCACAATCTATCAGCTCCCTCTTTTATGATTGACAGAAGCTTTTGGAACTATAGTGGGTGTAATAATACATTGTTTTTGAAGTGGTGATGAGTGTAAATAATATAGTGAGAGACCTGGAACAATTTTAATGTGATATGAAAATATCTAAGATTTCTATTGTTTTAAAAAAATCACAGATATTGCTAATTCTATGTTTACATTCATAATTGAAGAAAATACTAAATTCCAGTTAGAGGTTAGTAAAACTAAAGATTTGCTTTTTTTTTCATATCCAATTTTGTAAAATCTCTTGAATTCAATACATAGATCCTTCTGCTAAGAATTCCTGCCCATGGGAGAAAAATGGCTCCAAATGCTGGGCTCACCTATTTGTGTTTTTTCCTCCTTTTGTAACTTACCTTGTCATTCTTCATTTGCCTTGGTGGCTTCAAACATATGTTTTTAATGTTTTATCCAGTTTTTCTCAGCCAGGAGGGTTAGTGTAAATTACCTAATCTATTTTAATTGTAAGAGAAATAATTTGGGAACTTTCATTCTAGTGGAATATAATTATATTAGCAGATATAGAAAATATCACTGCAAGGGGTCATAAAGAAGTCTAATTTGACCTGTGGAAGACAAGTACATGTTGAAAAGCAACAAACAGGATATATATAATTAGGATAGGGCCATTTTTGTGAAAGGCTCAATTATGTTGAGATAAGAAAAGCAAAGTAAAAGACAGTATCTTGTAAACTCTGAGAAGTAAAATTTACTGCCTGAGTCTTCTTTTAATTTTTAAAATTTGGTAACTATTTTTTTTTTATAAATCTTTATTGTTCATATTATTACAAATGTTCCTCATTTTTCCCCCTCCATTGTTCCCCTCCACCAGGTTCCCACCCCACCCTCTGCCTTTCCCACCCCCCCCCATTGTCCTCATCCATAGGTGCACAGTTTATGTTCAGTCTCTTCCCGCACCCTCCACTCCCCTTTTACCTGAGAATCATCAGTCCACTCCCCTTCCATACCTCTGATTCTATTATATTCAACAGATAATATTGTTCATCAGATTTTTTAATTCCCTTGGTTTTTAGATTCACTTGTTGATAGTTACGTATTTATTGTTCATAATTTTTATCTTTATTTTCTTTCTCTTTCTAAAGAACCCCCTTCAGTAATTCATTTAATTCTGGTTTGGTGGTAATGAACTCCTTTAGCTTTTGTTTATTTGTGAAGCTCTTTATCTGGCCTTCTATTCTGAGTGATAGCTTTGCTGGGTAGAGTAATTTTGGGCTGTAGGTTCTTGTTATTCATCACCTTGAATATTTCTTGCCATTGCCGTCTGGCCTGCATGGTTTTTGTTGAGAAATCAGCTGACAATCATATGGGTGCTCCTTTATAGGTAACTACCTGCTTTTCTCTTGCTGCTTTTAATATTCTCTCTTTGTCTTTTGCTCTTGGATTTTAATTATGATGTGTCTTGGTGCAGTCCTCTTTGGATTCCTTTTGTTTGGGGTTCTGTGTGCTTCCTGGACTTGTAAGTCTATTTCTTTCACCAGATGGAGGAAGTTTTCTGTCACTATTTCTTTCAATATGTTTTCGGTATCTTGCTCTCTGTCATCTTCTGGGACACCCATAATTCTGATGTTGGTTCGCCTGAAGTTGTCCCAGAGGTTTCTTACACTATCTTCAACTTTCTGGATTCTCTTCTCTTCTTGCTTCTGCAGAGGAGTGTCCTCTGGCTCTTTAAAGTGTTCCAAATCTTGGACTTGATTCTTGCAATCTTCCATTCTGTTTTTAGGACTCTGTATAATATTTTTTTTAAATTTCAGACAATGTATTCTTTATTTCTAGTTGATCCCTTTTCATATCCTCATAGGTCTTGTTTATTTTATTGGCCTTTTCTAGGAAATTCTTGAAAAACTTTATAACCGTGGTTTTGAACTCTATATCCAGTCGCTTTTTGTCTTCCATTTCTTTCGTTTGTGATCTGCTTCCTTGTCTCAGCATTTTCACAGCTTCCCTGAGTTGGTAGGGTGGCTTTGTGTGTTAAGGTGTACTATATGGTTCAGTGGGTCAGCCTCCCAGTTATCTGAGGTGGACACTCTTGGTGCACCCCTTTGTGGACTGTGTGTACAGCCTTGTAATTAGTCTTGATTGTTGTTGGTATCACTGGGAGGAACTGACCTCCAGGCCAATTGGCTGTGAGGATCAGCTGTGTCTATGCCAGGAGACAGCCTTATTTGACTAGACTTGGAAAACTGCAAAAGCCTCTGTGCTCATCTTGGATGGGGCGGAGTTTCAGGGTGGAGCCTACAGCCTTGGCTTCCTGTCAGCCCCACCCTATGAGGTTCCTGAGTCTCAGTGTTCCTCAATGTCCTTCAGTACTCGCTACAAGCACCTCTGAGAGAAAGGTGCCCTCGAGTTTCGCCCGCTACCAGACAATCTAGTCTCTCTCCCAATGAGCCCGGAACTGGGTTCAGTGCAGTTGGAAGTGGGGTTAAGAGCAGTTCGGAGCTTATGTCTCCTTCCTGCTAGGGCAATCCAGTTGCTCAATCAACATTCTGTCCTCTCCATGCAATGTACGTGACTCCGGGACTCTGCCTTTCACTGCTCCCCTGAGCTTCCGCCTTACAGCTCAGATTCCCTCTGTATGAGCCTGGGACCCAAGGGTCTCACCCAGAACTGGGGCTCAGTGCAGTCGTAACTGGGGTTCAGCACAGTCCGGAGCTTTTATCTCCTTCCCACTAGGGAATGCCAGCCAGGCACTCAGCCGCCCCTCCTCTCCGACTCTGTCCTCTCCCCACGCGTGCACTGTGTCTCTCCATACCTTAGGCTTTTACAGTTCCTCTGATTTTCCTTCTGGTTTTCTCTTTCCTTCTAGTTGTAGAATTTCTAGTCAGTCAACTTTCCTGTAGTTCTGGATAATGTCCACTTTATATTTTAGTTATATTTTTTGAAATTGTTGTGTGTGGCTGCAGTTAGGCATTTACCTATGCCTCCATCTTGGTTTCTCTAAAATTTGGTAACTATTAAATACTTACTAATTCTAGTCTCTGTGCCAGACATGGTCAAGGAATTCACTTTCATTCTTAAGGGAAATAATGGCAATTTACATCCCCCCAAAATACTGTTATACTATAATGTGGACCTACTATATGCTAGATACCATGCTAGTAAAGGATATAAGATGAATAAGCCAATTAAGGAACTTATGAACTCAGGGAGAAAATCAGATGTAAAAATAGTTATTAAGACGCTATTAAGTGAGTGCCATATAGAATTTTAGGAAAAATGTTTTGGTGTAAGTGGAGGAGAGATTGATTTTGAGGAAAGCTTCACGAACTAGGTAGCACTTCAAGTGTCCCTTGGAAAATGAATAATAGAGAATGGGAACTGCACAGGGAGGGCATCTCTAGCCAGGGAACAGTATGAGCAAGGGCAGAGGCTTGGCATATTTAGAGAATGACAAAAGATCTATGGTCAGCCCTTTAATCTGTTCAAGCTGCTATCATGTTGGAAACTAGGTACCTTAAAAAGAACAGAAATTTATTTCTCACTGTTATGGAGACTGGAAGTTCAAGATCAAGGCTATTGCAGATTCCTTTGAGACCCTCTTCCTGGTTCATAGATGGCTGTTCTTTTACCATCTATTCTCATGGCAGAAGAGGCAAGGGACCTCCCCCTGGGCCTATTTTATAAGGGCACTAATCCATTCAGGAGGCTCCACTTTCATGACCTAATTACCTCCCAAAGGCCTCACCTCCAGATGCTCTCACTTTGGGGATTAGATTTCAACATATGAATTTTGAGGGGGACACAAATAGTCTATAACAGTGAGGTAATAGAGTCCAGGAAGACATGTGAGGGATTAGAAAGGTAGTTTGGTTAGAAAGATAGTTTGGTCATAGAAATGGTCTATCCTATGTTACTATTGGTAGGATGTTGGTGCCATTGACTGAGATCATTCATTCAGAAAATATTTTATATACCCCTTATATGCCTGGGTTTATCACAGGTGCTGAGGAAACAATGATTAATAAGGCATGGTACCTACCTTGAGGGTACTCAGAGTTAAATTAGCCAGTAATTAAATTACTTGTGATTTGAGCTAACTAGAGATTCAAGTGCTAAGAATAAGAATGTCCAGAGGAAGGATATCTTAATTAAGTTTGAGGGGTCAGAGAAGGTGTCACAGAGCAGGTGGCCCTCTAAGCTGATATTCTTTTCCTGATTAAAAAAAAAATCAAAGTTATACATGCATACAGTTTAAAGGGTAAAATATTTCTTTAAGAGTTTTTTTTTTTTTTAAATAGCATTCCTCAAACTTCATCTGTACCTGAACTTGATTTATATGACAATATCCTGGACCTTGGGCTGATGCTGAAATGAAATTAGACTTTGGGGTTCTATGGGGTCAGGGTGTATTTTACAAGTGGAAGGAATGTAAATTGTGTGGCCAGAGGACAACTTTGATAGATTATATTTTCCAAAGATAGCTGCACCAATATTTTCTGTCCTACCTGCTCTTCTACAAACTGACCTTGCCACACTCCCAATAAAAGGTAGAGGCTAATTTTTTACAATAGGCTAATTTTTTACAATAATGTGTCTTGATGTGCATCTACATTCATGATGCTAGTCCTTAACACATCCTTTCAATCTGGAAACTCATCTTTCAGTTCTGAAAATTTTCTCCATTTTTTTCCTTCCTCTATTTTCTCTGTTCTTTCAAACATGTTGTCTGTTCATATATACACCCCTAGATATGTTTTCTTTCCCTCTCCCCCCTCAGAGAGAGGAAGGGAGAGGGGGAGAGAGAGAAATATCAATGATGAGAGAGAATCATTGATCAGCTGCCTCCTGCACACCCCCTACTGGGGAACCTTCAACACCAGGCATGTGACCCTGACTGGTAATTGAACCGTGATCTCTTGTTTCATGGGTTGATGCTCAACCACTGAGCACACTGGCTAGGCTAGATATGTAGTTTTATGTAAATGGTGTGCGACTACACATACTGTTTTGTTTAATGATTTTTAAAATATTAGATAAAGCAGTATATCTCTAAAGATTTATCAAGTAATATGGCTTTTAATATTTATCAATTAATGTGGCATTTATGAATACCCAATCACTTTATATTTGTAATCTTTAGCTTGTTTCTCAAACCTGGAAGTAGCCCACCACAAACCAAAGAAAGCCTTTGTAGACTATATGTCCCAGTTTGAACTTCTGAAAATATGGTCACCATATGCTAGGGCATGAATTGGGAAATGAGCTTCGTGTTTGGTGCTCTCCATTGCTCTTTATTTCTCATCCCTCCCTTCCTGCATGATGACACCATGTGAAATGAAACAGAGTCTACATACTGGAGAGTAGCTTAGAATTGTAATATTATATGGAAACAATTATCTCGAATAACTTGTTATAAAAATAATATATTTATTTTGGAGTCTTAAGCCCTATGGTGATGAAACGTTTTTTTCTTAGGAATCCAGGTCTTCTCTTTAATCATCAGCAAGACACTTAGATTTGTCTTGCGTCCTATTGAGCACTTAGTAGAACAAACAAATGTTAGAAATCTATTGTATTTTATTATTATTATTATTATTATTTTTAGCTGTGAATTCCATCAAACTTACCCGTTAATTGCAGTGGATGGGAACTGGAGAACTGTCATTTGGCAACTAGCAAATGGTGGTGGAGGAAAGAAAAATATCTTTTGGATATGTTTTGCTAAGGAATTTGGGGATTTAGAATTTAGTTATAAACAACTAGATTAATGTGTTTTAAAATATTGAATCATTCTTAAATCACTCCTTGTTTTGTAACATACTAACAAGATCTTACAGATAGCTAAAACAGTGGTTGGGAAATTCAGTTGTGGATTTAAAATTCCCCAAAGCATCATCCGCTAATGAGTTGGGTGTTCGGTGATAGATAAGTAAACATGAGTTAACTAATAAACAAGGCTTGGCTAATAGAGTAAGAAGTTCTGTATCCTGTGGTTACCGCTCTGTATCGGAAGAGGGGTGTAGGTTGTAGACAAGAGGTTAATTCTTTGGGGTCCGCTGTCTTTGTTATGCAAGGCTTTTAGAAAACAATAAGAACATTTAGCAGTACTAGATGGTATTCATCTGGAGTTTAGGATGCTCGTATGTTAGGTTGTTTAAAACAAGGCAGAAAGGATTACTTTTTGCCAGCTACATCATTCCTGGCAAGAGCTTACTACTTTGTTGTTTGTTTTGTTGTTGTTGTTGTTAACCCATTCGAGAAACTAACCTTGTATTGGTTGGTTCCAGCCAAATCTCTGTCATCATTGGCCCTAAAAAGCTCGCACCTGGCCATTCAGAAAGCCCCTATCCTCAGTGATTGATGCTCATCTCTGCAGGCTCCCCCAAACCCTCTTCTCTTTCTCCTGAAGCACCTTCAAGCATTTCTGCATGGCTACCCACTCTCTTCTATTTATTATACCTCCTCCTCCTGCCTCACTGAATACTGGGTTTCTCAGCTCAGAACTCTTAAGAAGGAGCTTTATTTCAGAGTAGAAAGGGGCCCCCATATGTGGCCTATTATATCCATATCAACTTGCTTACTCTTTTCAAACAGCTATTGTCTTTTAATAGGGTCCTGCCTGGCAGGGGTAGTCCTTAATTCCTGCCATATAAGAATGGGCAGCTTGAGTTACAGCAAACTGCAGTTTGGTGCTCTGATCAAAAGGCCTCTGTTGTTTTTAGTGGTTTCTTTTCCCCTCCCTCTCTCTCTCTTTCTACATCCTGGGCTAATAATTCAGCACAGCAAGGTCATTACAGGCTTTGAATTGAGAGCTGAGAGTGTTAAATTACTGACCTAGAATAAAAGAGATCTGGGGGGCTCTCAAGAAAGATAAAGGGATTCCGGATAGAAAAGTGCAAGCCCAGCAACCTCACTTCTTAACAATATTATTTTGTTAATCCTCTCTGTCTCCATAAGTCTTTTCTAGGACAAGGAAAGATCTCCTGCCAGAGAAATTAGGTTAGGAACTCAACAACATCTGAGAGCTTTGGCCCAGGTGCTAGCAGTTCAGGGGTGCCAGTGTAGCTGTCTCGTTTGTCTCCTCCCTTGTCAATATTTCCCCTTCTTCCCTTTGCTCCCTGAGACAAATATCTGGTCCTTTATCATATAAGTCAAAAATATACTTGTGGTATTTCAGCTGAAAAGTTATATCCTAAATGAGGACTTCAGACATGTGAAAAATATACCATTTGACCATGAAAATATCTTTAAAATATGACATTGTTTCATTAAAAACTGCTTCCATTCCATTTATACTTTGTAAATAATATTAGTCTGGTCCTCCCCTACTTTACCAAGAAAAAAAATTGTCCCACTATGAATGAATTTGACCTCTATTGGGTTTTCTGAAGAAAGTATTTCCATTTTTTCCTTTGCCAAAACTATTATATCCCATATATTCCTTTTTATAATTATCTCTTAAAGCCAGGCACTATTCTTATCTTTTGGGAAATATTGACTTCCTTAGAAAAGTTCCCTGCCCCAGTGCCCACTGCAGCCTTGCAGCCCACAGTTCCTTTCAAGGTGCACGAATTTGTGCACTGGATCCCTAGTTTTATGGATAAAAAAATAAATTGAGGTATAAAGTGGTTAAGTAACTGGCTCCAAAGTCACACAGCTAGGAAGAGGTTAGATTTGCCCCAAACTAGTGCTTCTCAAACTTTAATATGCATGTGAATCATCTAGGGATCTTGTTGAAATACAGAATCAGATTTAGTAGGTCTGGAATGGGGCCTGAAATTCTGATTTTAATAGGCTTTTAAGTGATACCAAAGCTGCTATCCTTGATCCAGACTTTAAGTAGCAATGCTGTAGTCATTTCTGCTTCAGAACTACTCTGAAAAATGTTTTGGTTATAACTTCCAATTTCTCATTTCAGCAGGCAATTCTATAAATATACATACTGGGTATTTGACACCAATAACTTATTTTCTTTCATTTTTATTGCGCTAAAATATACATAACATAAAATTTTAACCATTTCTAAGTGTACAGTTCTGCAGCATTAAGTACATTCACATTCTTCTTCATCCATCATGACCATCCATCTTTGGAACTTTTTAATCTTCCCTATACCCATTAAACACTAACTTACCATTCCTTCCTCTCCCCAATCCCTGATAAACCACCATTCTACTTTCTCTATGAATTTAACTACTCTAGGTACCTCATATGAGATATATCTTTTTGTGACTGACTTACTTCATTTAGCATAATGTGTTCAAAGTCTATCCATGTAGCATGTATTACAATTTCCTTCTTTGGTCAGGCTCAATAATATTTCATTGTATGCATGTGTCACATTTTGTTTATCTGTTCATCCATTGATAGAAACTTGGGTTACTTCCATCTTTTTGCCATTGTGAATAATAGTGCCATCACCATGGGTATACAGATAACTAAATCTCTACTTTCATTTCTTTTTTATTATAAACCCAGAAGTAGAATTGCTGGAACATATGGTAATTCTACAATATCTTACTGTCTATGGTTCAAGTTTATTTCCAAGTTATTGTTTGTATTCCTCTTCCTCCCCTTTTAAAAAATATTTCTTACTTAAAGGAAATCTTTAAAAGTTTGGCAGAAAAAGTAAATTTTCATTTTCTGTCATCTATAGCTGCTTTCTGATTTGTAGTCAGTCACAAAAGATTATTGAGAAATGTCCTTGGGTTTTTAGGAGATTGATAGTTGTTTAAATAGTACCAAGTAGAGAATTAGAGAGCGCTGACGTTCTAAAATAAACCAATATTAAGATTTATGCTACAGATAAAGTTTTGTGTGAATGAATTCACAACTTCACCTGACAAACAGGTGTTTAGGAATAGGAAGCCCTTATTAAACTTTCATTTTTTCCTATAAGACTTCCAGCTATACCAGGATCTTCAGAAACATTATGGCACCTCTTTCTCTGAGGTCTTCAACCAAATAAAAAATTAGAGTCTCGCCGAAACTTGTTTGGCTCAGTGGTAGAGTGTCTGTCTGCGGACTGAAAGGTCCCGGGTTCGATTCCCGTCAAGGGCATGTACATTGGTTGCGGGCATATCCCTGGTAGGGGGTGTGCAAGAGGCAGCTAGTTGATATTTCTCTCTCATCGACGTTTCTAGCTCTCTATCTCTCTCCCTTCCTCTCTGTAAAATATCAACAAAATATATATATTTTTTAAAAATTAGAGTCTCATCTGTTTACCAGAGTTTGGTGTACAATTCTGCCTACTAGCTAGAGTTTTTCCCCTCTTACATCTTTAGAAATAAAATTCTTTGTAGGAAATAAGAAAACAAATAGAAGTGACATTGAAATCTGGTGAGTTAATAAGAAAGAGATTTAAATAAAGGTATTAGGATTCCCCCCCCCCATCATAGACTACTTAATTATTAAGATTTCTTTAATCATGTAGTCTCAGAACTCTCTTATTTTAGGAGTTCCTAACTAATGCAAAAAGTTGGGAAGAATGAACTTGAATGTGGAAAGTAAAATAACACAAAATAGCTTTCAACAAAAGCCAGGAAAATGAATACTTTAAAAATATAGATATAATTTACCAGTAGCTGTAAACGGTAAGTATACTTGAGTACTGAAAGAAACTGCACTTATTTTCTAAAAAGTGAGACCAGCTATGGAGATAAAACAAAAAATAACAAAAAGGAGGTGACTCTGGAAATAATGGTAGTACCATAAGACATGATAAACAGTGAAGATAGAGCATGTAATCGGCAGCCACAAGTCTGATGTATATGGTTCTAAAAGTACAAGTCCTGCATTCCAACCACCCTTCAGTTTTATGATCATTTTAAATTATGATTGAATGAAAGAAGCCCTGGCCTGTGTAGTTCAATCTGTTGAGCATCATCCAATGCACCGAAGGTTCCATCTCTGATGCTAGGTTGCAGGTTCAATCCCTGATGCCAGTAGGAGTGCATGCAGGAGGCAACCAATTGATGTTTCTCTCTCTAGCTTTCCCTCTCTCTCTTGCCTTTCTCTAAAATCAATAAAAGTATATTTAAAAAAACACAAACAGCCGAAACCGGTTTTGCTCAGTGGAGAGAGCACCGGCCTGCATACTGAAAGGTCCCAGGTTCAATTCCGGTCAAGGGGCACGTACCTTGGTTGCGGGCACATCCCCGGTAGGGGGTGTGCAAGAGGCAGCTGGTCGATGTTTCTCTCTCATCGAAGTTTCCAACTCTCTATCCCTCTCAATTCCTTTCTGTGTAAAATCAATAAAATAAAATAAAAAACACACACACAAACAAGAAGACTTGGCCTATGACAAAAGCATTTATATGAAGAATTTTGTTAACCTAATTCATAGCATCTTGAGTAAGAACTAAGGGTGGAGGTTTAAGAATTACTTTCTGGACTTTGAACCAAGAGGGTTGATAGATACTGTATAATACCTCCAGCTCTGGAATGGGGTAGTATGGAGGAAGAAATTTGTTACATTTCAGGGACCCATAAAATAGTGTTGTGTTTTAAATTAAACCTGCAGGTGATACTAATGGGAACATTTTGGAGATTCTAGTGAGAAACAAAGGATGACATAAAAGTACTTAAAAGTTATAACTGTAGGCAGAAAATAGGATAGAATTTACCAAAAAAATTTTGTCAGGTGCTGTATAAAGCACAGATATGCAATGGGTGGGAAAACTTGGAAGGAAATGAGTTGAAAAAAACTAATGCAAACTAATAAGAAATTAGATGAAAATATGATATGTAATCTGGCAGTAAAATAGATAAAAACCGTTTTTGTTTTTGAGCTCTGGAAGTAGAGAGGAATCACGTTGTGGGGAAGGAATGGCAGGATCTGTCTGCAGATAACTAAAGATAGAGGTGAAGAGAAAGAAGGAAAGAACAGATGACAGGTTTACTAGTAGAGATCACAGATGAATGAACATGAGATGTAACATGTAGCAGGATACAGAAATATTGCAACATTCTAAAGGAATATTCTTTGTCCAGAAACTTCCTATAAGACCAGGGATATTTCCCCAGAGAAACCATGAAAACACAGCTACTCTGGATTTCAGGTGAAATTAGAGAACGTTCCTAGAAGTTCTGTTATCAAGAGCTCTGTTAGAAGGCCTTGTAGGAATGACACAAAGATTTGTGGTATGTTGTTTTTTAAAAGTATACTACAAAAATTTAACTTAACGTTGCTGAATATTTGGAATACAGAGGAAGAAATCAATTATAAGCCCAAAACTTTAGACAATTAATAAATACAGTGGTCTTTTACATTTTTAATATTTACCTTATGCAGACCTACTTTAATGTAGTTAAAATTATAATGTAAACACACGTTTTCCTTTTTTCATGGTATATGAAAAGTGTTTTCTAAATTGCTACATTGTCTTTTTATAATTAAATTTCTTACATGCTATAAAGAGTATGTATGTACTAACTTTTGCCCAGTGCTCTATGCATTGTTTTCACATTCTAAGGTATTTATTTGCCTGTTTCTATTGGCATGAGTAAACAACCTTATAAGGAGATGTTCTTTAACACTTAAAACTGCAAAGGGAAACAGATGTTAATGAATCATCTTGCTTGACTGACCCTCGGTGGGTAAGGAAATGACATGCAATTGGGAGTTGACCATAGCATGCCAGGCCTTCAGCAGTAAGTTCTGAAATGTGAAGGCATGGAAAGGGATTTCGAAACATTTTTAACTCTGGCAGGGAGCCAATTGAATTATACACTAAAATGCAATGGGGAGCAGTTTACTTTCAGGAAACAGTCTGTGAGAACTAAGACCTTTGGTTAGCCTTCTGGGTGTAGCCTTCTTGGTGAGAATTTGCTTGGAGATCACCCTATCTGAAAACCATCTCTTCCCCTTTAGCATCAGCCTAGGGTGGGACAAGAGCTTTAAGAAGATTCTTCCTGGGATTTGGTGACAAAAGAGCACTTGGTGAAGCAACCAAGGAGAGAAAGCTCAGCATTGCTTATGCTGGTCATTGCAGAAACTTTCCACAGCTTTCAGGGCATGTCTTGTGAGTTTTAATCTTCAAAATGAAGTCAAATACGATCTCACTGATGTCATGGTCTGAAAACTAGCTCTGCTACTAAGGATTACTCAGTCAGGCAGGAAAAAAAAATCTTGGTATGAAATGCCAGTGCTTAAGGCTTTAGAGTGAACCGATAAGCCTGTAATGCAGTTGTTTTGCTGTATAGAAATTAGGAATCCTGTTCACCACAGTGGCACCTCAGGTCTCCCAAATTGGTTCATCTATCCTAGAAAGTAACTGAGGATTAATTAATCCCTGTTGGATTTCTTCCTAAATTTCAGACTTTGTTTTAGAAGCCAAAGGTCTTGGACATTCTAATTTAGCCAATACTGGGAATGAGAAGATGAGGATCTGAGTACCCATCTGCAATGTGGTCGGTTTCTGTTTTCTGTACTTGGACACGTAGTTCTTCCTGGCCAATAGAGACCCTACAATTGCTTCGCCTGATGCATATGGCAGAACCTTATTGAAATGTACCATATTTTAAAGCCACACTTTGTCAAATTTCTCACTGGATGTAGGACTATGTTATTCACTCATTTTCCCCTTTAATAGGTGTGTTGTATGTTTGAACTGTAGATAACAGCCCAATAGCCAGAAGTTCTTAGAAATTGAGCATTAAACGTTTGTACAGGAACTTCTTTGTAACAAACACTATAAGCAAGAAATTGGTGTAAGGCAATTCTGCCCAAGTGGGCTGTCCAAACCACTTCGGCCTTCTACAACATAGACCAAGCTGACATGTTCTGCTATTTCTTTCATCAAGTTAGCATTACCAAATTCTGTGGCAGATAGGCAATGGAAAGAAAACATTTAAGGACTTGGACGTCATCTGATTTTTACAAATAAAGAGGACAAATCCAGTGATGGTTAATTCAGACTAAATCATGCCACAGGAATATATCTTTAGGGTTTGGCTACTTTCTGCAAAACAAAACTCCAGTCTGCTTATTTTGCCAATGTGTTCAAGGGAAATATGCCACAGAAGTTTTCTTTTTCTCCTACACAGAATATCTTTTCCCCTTCTGTTTATAGAAGCAACAAAAGCTTACTTTGAATCATGATTCTTCCTAACATGTCCTGGATCTTTGATCTTATTTTTCAATTTGTATCACCTTTGGTATAGCCAGTTTGTGCTACATAATTGGATATGATTTGTTCTCACATTTTGTTTCTTTGTAGATTTGTTGAGGATTCCTTGCAAATAAAGATAATCTCAAATAGCAGAAAACAAGTTCTGGCCAGGTGGCTCAGTTGGTTAGAGTGCCATCCCAATACATCAAGGTTTTGGGTTCAATCCCTGGTCAGGGCACATATAAGACTCAATCACTGATTGCATAACTAAGTGGGACAACAAATCGATGTTTCTTTCTTCCCTCCTCTTTCCATTCCTCTCTGTCTCTTAAGTCAATTAAAAATATAAGGAGAAATCTATAAAAATAAAAAACAGCAGAAGACAACCCCAGTGAGAAAATGAAATTGTATCAAGAGTTCACACTAGCGCTTGGCTAGCTTGGTTCAGTGGTTGAGCCTTGATCTAAAAACCAGGAGGTCATGGTTCAGTTCCTGCTCAGGGCAGGTGTGGAGGGGAATAGATACCCCTAAATCTTGGAACTATGTTAATATTTCACATAGGCAAGAAAGCTATGGATGTAATTAACAAGGACGAGGGGCCCTAAAATGGAATACAGACAGAAACAAATGAAGCAAGCTGTATTTCAAATAAATAAAATAAACATACTGGAGGGAATTTGGGAGATTAAGTAATTTTTTTGTTTGTTTTTTGTTTAATCCTCATCCAAGGATATTTTTTCCATTGCTTTTTAGAGAGTGGAAGGGAGGGAGGAAGGGGCAGAGAGAGAGGAAAACATCAATATGAGAGAAACATAGATTGGTTGCCTCTTGCATGCATCTCTATCAGAACCAGCCAAAAAAATCAAACCTGGGACCTCTCAGTGAGCAGGCCAACACTAAACACTGAGCACACAGGCCAGGGTGAGACTAAGTACCTTTTGAACACAGTGTTTGGACTATTTGCCCTCCCTTGGGCTAAAAACAAAAAGTACTCTAAATACATGTTGAACTATAATTAGGAGGTTGCTTTTATACAGAGGCGTGGATTAGCAGTTGCTGTACATTTTAGGATTGAGCAAATAAGTAAATATATATTATGGATAATGGGAGCTGGATGTCTCTGTGAGAAGAGGAAGTTTCATATATAAAAGGGAAAGAATAGAGGGTACCTTGTAGCAATACATTGGAATTGAATCATGGGTTTTAATATATGTAGATAACTAGATACATAGAAATGAAAATAAGTATGTGTGCATTCATGCACATGTGCACGTTTGTGTAGAATGTGTGTGTATAGACCTTCATCTGTTTCTTAACTGTCTTCTGAAAGAGCCTGGAAGCAATGACACATTTGGAGCACAAAGCACACCCAGCACCTACCTAGATCTTGGTTTTAAACACTATTTTTTTATTTTTTTTTACTAAAAGTGACTTGTGCTTCTTGGATAAATGACTGGTTCCAAAATGGGTTAGAGAAAGAACAAGATGGGCCTAGAACATCTTTTATATATATTATTGATTTTTTTACAGAGGGGAAGGGAGAGAGATAGAGAGTTAGAAACATCGATGAGAGAGAAACATCGATTAGCTGCCTCCTGCTCACCTCCCACTGGGGATGTGCATGCAACCAAGGTACATGCCCTTTACCGGAATTGAACCTGGGATCTTTCAGTCCCCAGGCCGACGCTCTATCCACTGAGCCAAACCGGTTTGGGCTAGAACATCTTATTTTATCAGGAAGAAAGCAAAGTAACCAAAGAATTGTGTAGACATGTCAAAAGGACAGAAGTCAGCTTGAAGGAGCTCCCATAGCCAAATCTGGGACAATTTGAGCAACAAAATAAATAATGATAATAAAGGATTATAACCCATTGAATAAAGTAAGAATCCATGAATCCAGACTAATGTAAATAAATAAATAATGAATGGATGAGAAAGGTAAGCTCTTTTTTTACCATAGAGGGTCAAATTATAAATGTAGATGAAATGACGTAATGAGGGGGAAATAGCCATCTGGCAAACCCATCATAATTGTTATTGCTTCTAGCAAGAATTATTAGATACAAAATCAATAGCTACTGAAACTGGTAAATGAAAGTCTGAAGAGTTGACAGTATATTTCCACAGCCTCAAAATACTTCCCCACAAGATACTTATTAAATACAACCGAATTGCTTACTCCACAGAATTTATAATCTAGTAGGGGAAATAATTCGAATAACTTTAAAACAAGGCAGCAAATTAGGAGTTCCATTGGAGAGTTAAAAGTGAGACATGCTGGGAATTGAGCATGGAGATGGAATCATGAAAGGACTTTATGTCAAATATGACAGATGGTCAGGAAAGATTAGAATTTTCACAGATGGAGATAGAAAAAAAAGATACTTCAGATTGAAGAGAGCCAGTAAAGTTTTAAGCATTATTGCATTTTCTGCTCTTTCCTTAGAACCATCATATCTAAAAGAATTTTCACTGATAATATTGACCATCTATTCTTTAGGTAAAGTGATTATGTTTCCCATACTGACCAGTTGCCATGCTATTCAGATGTTTCTAATTATTTTTAATTTTAGTTAAATGTGAATTTTATCAATATGGATTACCTAAAGGCAGTAGTATAAATAAAATTGTAAATCTTTTCATATTCAGTATTATAAGCCTTTGTCCTATCAATTTGTTTTATAAAATTCTTAAATTATAATTTTGTGTAAATTTGTACCTATCTGTATAATGAGGCTCAGCCAGATTCTTTAATGCATAGATTACTCTCTAGTGTTTTTAAAAATATATATATATTCTTTAAAGTTACATTAAGGATATAATTTTATTGTAATTAGTTCTTTTGCAACCAAGATCATGATCCAGACACCAGCATTTTACCCTTGTGGGGTATGATGCACACTTTGGGACTAAGTCTTTGCTGGATAGCTTCATAAATTTAGTCTAGAATGTTATCATTTTAGACTTCATTTGCTAGAAATGTGGCCTACTCCATTTATCTGTAACAGCTCATTTGCTTTCTTTTTCATTTTCCTTTGCTCAAGACAATAAATAGCACTGCCACAAACTCTGTGGTTAGTTTAACACTTTCATTCCTTTTTAAACATCTTTCATCTAAAATAATTCTTTGCCGAGTATTGGTCTCATACTTTCTCATACTGTCTTAGAATTAGATTTCTATGCTACTTTTCTAAGAGGGAAGAAGAGTGTGTAATTAACTTTTTTTATATAGCACTGTTAATAGCAACAGGAAGAGGTTTATTTTATCCTATTACATACTACACTGTAAAGATAGGTTGGATACTTCCCTCTGAACTTGGTCAGGGAAAAGAAAAATGGAATGGATGGCTCCTGACATTTTTTCCTATGCAGTTCAGGGGTTCAGAATTTTTCTCTCTCGTTAGTCAACAAATGAAAAGTGGCATTTGGAACTACCATTGTCCCTCTATTACTTGCCATCTTCATTTTATTTTTTTTATCTTTTTTTTTATTAAGGTATTATATGTGTACATATCTTACCATTACCCCCCCCCCCACCTCCCATTCATGCCCTCCCTCCCCAGAGTTCTGTGTTCGTTGGTTGTACTTATATTCATGCATACCAGTCCTTCGGTTGTTCTCTTATCTCCCCCCAGGTCTCCTTCCCCTCCCTCCTGTCATTTGACAATCAGCTTGTTTTATGGTGACTATCTCAGGATCACATGAATAGAATCTGCTCCTCATTTGGCAGTCTGCTTATTTTATGGTGACTATCTCAGGACCACGCGATTAGAGTCCGCTCCTCCTCTGGTTCTCACCGCTCCTCCCCCTGGGTCCCACTGCTTCCCGTGGGACACAAGGCTCACCCAGGGCACAGGGCCCCCTGGGACACACGGTTTACCCGGGGCACAGGGCCCCCTGGGACACACAGCTCACCCGGGGCACACGGCCCCTTTGGGGGACACGGCTCATCCGGGGCACACGGCCCCCTGGGACACACGGCTCACCCAGGGCACAGGGCCCCCTGGGACACACAACTCACCCAGGGCACCCTGCCCCTTTGGGGGACATGGCCATCTTCATTTTAATGTCTGCTTCTCTATAACATTAACACATTTCCCATTCATGATTTACTTGTCAGGGAACTTAGGAGTTTTCTGGAACCTGAAGTCTGCCTTAGACAGTGTTGATGACTGGATGGATAAGTGCCTATTCTTTGGTGGAATTTCAGTTTTAGATTACGCCAGGCTCTACAGCCTTTACTTCTTTGCCAAAAGGACCCAAAGGCAATGGAGTATATTTTCCCCCTTCTCCAGCCCAGCTTAAACAATGACTCACTTGGGCTCTGGGGTTTTGCTTCACACTTTAATTCAGGGCCACTTTCTACCCTTGTTCTTATTTGCTTTTAGTGTTCTATTTGGAACCTTTTATATCCTTTGGCACATGGATTTTCCTCTGAGGTTATTGTCAGAGAAGTATGTAACACCACCCCTAAACTGGAACAGACAAGCTGGTTATGCCCCATAAGCTATGTTGTTCACATGGCAGCTGATAGAGGTCAGAGAGTACACAAAGAATATCTTTAAGGAGACATAATCCCAAAAAAGGTAGGGAGAGGAGTGTGCTTCAAAAAAATACGAATGCCAATGTCAGCCAATTAAAGACTGAAAGATTTCCCTCTATATGAGATGCTCCAGTGACTGCTAAAATTTCCTCAGGGTGTGTATGTGGGAAGGGGGAAGTGCTCAGAGGAACTGGACTGAAACGTTTTAAAAAAAGATATGGTTATGTGAAGAGACTTCCTTCTAGAAGGACTTGGTCTAATTTATAGTTCAGGGTCTAATTGGAGGGGAAAAAATCCTTTTTCCCTTTTGGCAGTACTTCTGCCTAGTCTTGCTTTTTCATTCTGATTTCAACCTTCCATAACTATCCATCTAATGATGAGTTCTTGATTGTTCTCTTTGCAGCTTTAACAGTGTATGTCAAGGGACTCACATTCTCTTTCGGGAATTCAGCTTCATCCAAGCCACTCCTCACAACAGGGCATCATTCCTGCGGGCCTTCTGGAGATGCTTCCGAACTGTGGGCAAAAATGGCGGTAAGTCTTCCCAAATATTTCTTTGGCTTCTTTTTTTCCTTATAAACTTTTTTTCCAGTCATTCAACTTTCCTGTAGTTCTGGATAATGTCCATTTTGTATTTTAGTTGTATTTTTGAAATTGTTGTGTGAGGCTGCAGTTAGGCACTTACCTATGCCTCCATCTTGGTTTCTTCCCACACCTTACTTTTGAGGAGCTATTCCTCTTGTGTCAGAAATACTACCTCCATTACTACCACCATCACATCACTATCACTACTGAGTGTATTAAGAGCCAAGTGAAGCTCTGCTCACTTGACATGCAATAATTCATTTACTCTTCACAACATCTCTCTGTGGTGGATACTGTAAACTCCATTTTATAACTAATGAAACTGAGGATCAGAGAGGTTAAGTAACTTGGCAAGGTTAAACAGTAAATGCTGGGGCTGGATTCATACCCAGGCCATCTGGCTCCAGAGCTTTTGCTCTTGACCAATATTAGAGTACCATGCAGTGGCCCTAGCCAGTTTGACTCAGTGGATAGAGCGTTGGCCCAAGGACTGAAGGGTCCTGGGTTTGATTCCAGTCAAGGGCATGTACCATGGTTTCAGGCTCAGTCGAGGCCTTGGTCAGGGTGGTATGGGAGGCAACCAATTGATGTGTCTCTCTAACATTTGATGTTTCTTTCTGTGTCTCTCCCCTTCCCTTCCACTCTCTCTAAAAATCAGTGGGGAAAATATCCTTGGGATTAACCACAACAAAACAATGCCATGCAGTAAATTCAAGGAATGATGTGACTGCAAAGAAATAAACTCCTGGGTAGAGGAAGGGATGGGAATACTATTGTTAGAGAATGGAGAGAGAGTGGATTAGAGAAGGTTCTCCTGAGAACTGGCTGTTTGATCTCAATGGGAAGGAAGAGTGAATAGAAGTTGTACACATGGATTAAAGAGAGAAAGGCATTTTACTAGTAGAATTCTGGTAGACTTATCATGTGCCTGGCACTGGGTGAGAGTAAGTGAACAGGTACATTCCCTGCTTCCATTGAGTATATAACATCCCCCCATCTGCTCTAATAGATGCTACTGCTACTTTATATTTAGCTACTGAAATTATTTTTCTAAAACTCCTTCTACTTAGTGTCTTATTAGACCATTTCTACTATCCTAAGAAATAAGTAAGATAGGTATTATTGTGCCCATTTTATAAATAATGAAATTATGTAATTTGTGTAATTGCACGGTGGATTAATAGCAAAGTTGGAAATACAACTCAGATTTACTAATTTGCTAATGTGCTATTTCTACTATTTCTGCTACTCCAATCATATATGACTTCTATGACATGCACCCTCTAGAGATCATCCATCTCAATTACATTCTTGTGCAAACAATCTTAATGTGCTGAGAATAACATCATCTCCTTTACAGAATGTATGTACTAGTGGGCAAAAATCAATGTGACCCAATTTTAAGTGAACTACCTCAGAAAAACTAACCCGTTGGTCTCAAAATAAACAAAACTGGGAGCTGTGAATGTATAGGTGGAGTTTGTACCATTTCAACAGAATCTGTCTTTCCCAATCCTTCCCAGTCCCTTAATCAGTTAGCAAATATGTATTGAATACTTCCTATATTGAAGAATTGTGCATATAGACAGCTGGTTTCTATGAAATAGCACATGGAGATAACTATGGAAAAGTCTTTAAGTGTCCTCAGTTCTCTTCCTGCTTTAGAAGTGGGGCCTCTTCAAGAATTTATTTACTATCACAAGGGATCCATATAGCATGTGGACTCTAAGCAGATGTGGGTTTCTTTATCTTTCTCTTAGCAGCTGCCATTGATTCATCCAGCTGTTGAGAGGGAGCACCTCCAAGTTCTCCTCTGTGCCATAAACATGACCTAGATTTTATGCTGGATATTTCTTGCTAGGCTTCTTAATCAGACAGTTTCTGATTTCTTAAAGACCAAATGCAACATTTGTGTCTAGGTGATACTAAAATATTTGGCTAAATAGCTTTAATATATTCTCAGTTACTTCCAGGAAACTTTAGAATATTTTTCTGTTCCAGAATGTGTCATTCCCCAATTTTAATCCAAAATGAGCAAAAACATTCAGAGGCAGGGTTCCAAAAGTAAGCATTAAGCCCCATTTTTTTCAAGTAGAATGCCAAGTACCAGACTCCTTTTCAGTGGAACCTCTACTATATTATTCTCCTGCAGACAACTTCCTTAGAACATCATGTACATATTATAGCATTATCAAGAGGAAATAACTCTTCTGGGAAGTAGCAAAGAAGAGCAGAGTTCCAGCAAAATATGTCTAAAAATGAAGTCACTTTGTGAAAAATAAGGACCTGATCCCTTCTGAAGCAATTTATCTAAGTTTTTAGCAAGTACAGGGGTGCAATGTCATTTCTGCATATCTGAGTAGTGAATAATGATAGTTTTCCTATGTCTGAATTTCAAATAACCTCATGAAGACTATAGCGAATCTCTTGCTATTAGGCAACTTTAAACTCTGGGAAGCAAAAATGTCTATTCAGCCCTAGCTGGGTTTGCTCAGTGGTTAGAGTGTCAACATAAGGACAGAAGGGTTGCTGTTCAATTCTGGTCAAGGGCACCTCTGTTTCAGGCTCTATCCCAGCCCCTGGTTGGGGTGTGTTTGGGAGGCAACCAATTGATGTGTCTCTCTCACATTAATGTTTCTCTCTCTGTGTTTCTCCCTCTCCCTTCCACTCTTTTTTTTTTTTAATCAATGGAGGAAAAAAATATCCTTGGGTGAAGATTAAAAAGAAAAAAAGTCTATTCAAGTAACTTTAAAATTCAACTTCTTGCTTTGGGATTTCTTTCAATGTAGAAAGATTAACCTGAATTTTTCAAGTCTGGCAAATATTGAAATTCCCTTGAAGTAAATCTCCACTTCTGTTTAGGAATATTGGCTCAAAAGTTTTTGCCCATATTTATTTTCATAGTTTATTAGAATTTTATTTTTAATTTTGTGTTTTTACCAATGAATGCATATATTTCATTTAATAAAATGATGATAGGTACCTCCTCTTCGGCACATGAAGAACTACCTACTAAGGGAGTTGTCCACCTGCCATGAACAACTAGAAATCAGACAATGTCCAATGTCTGAAACAGGACTGTGGTCCCTGAGAGGCAGTTGCCAAGTGATGGTACAGGAAGGAAGATCATCATGTTGAGGAGTTGAGTTGAGGAGACAGAGATTGGGTTTTAGAGAAACCAAGGTGGCCAGAATTTGCAGGACAGAGTACCAGAGAGGAGGGAGTAAGTAGCCCAGTCAGTTCCGGAGCACTTCAAGCAGATATTTGAGTCTTTGGCTCTAAATTCTGCACATGTGTGTGTTGGAAAAAGAACCACCAGAAAACAGTTCCTGAAGTATACACAGGACAAGGGGTAGTTCACTCTTCTGCCAGCCAGAGTTGAGAAACCTCAAAATACATAGGACACTAGCATTGGATAGAATCCTCATCAGCTTATAAGCAAAAATATTCAACTTATAGGCATGTCATTAACTATATACCTAAACAAAATTAATACTCTTTAAAGGAATTCAGTAAAGCAATTCAATAGAAACACAGACCCAGACATGAGAGATGATAGAATTAGCTAACAAGAGCCTTTGAACAGTTATTTTTTTTTTATTTTTTTTTCCAGCTGAAGTTTTATTTAAAGTGTAAAAGAAATGGTTCTTGAAAATGCTGATGAATAAAAAGCCAAAGGATACAGTGCTCTCTTCCTACTAGTCGGCCAGCCTATCCAAGTACAGGGCAATATACAGTACGTAAGTGCTGGTAGGACTTCACAGTAGTTTAGTGTTAGGTTTTCTGTGCCTAGATTATGTCGAGATTCTCAGGGTGGGATCTCGGTTCCGGGTTTACGCCTTTACTGAGAGTGAACAAGGGCTCCTGCCCCTTGGCCGTAGCCAAATCCTTTGGGCCCAAAGTTCTTTGCATAGCACCCTTTACAATAGATTTCACCTTCCTTCTCGGTCAGAGTTGTTGATTCAAGACTCTTTCCACACTTGGCACAGCGGAAGCAGTTTTTGTGCCAGGGCTTTCCTGCTCCGATGATCTTCTCAGCGGCGTACACAGAATCCCCACATCTGGAACACTTCTCAGCACCTCCGTACTTCTGAGCGAACTTCGAAGTGTTGGGGTTTGTTGTCGGCCTGTGAGGTTGAACGCTCTCTGGCTTGATGCCCAGCCTCTCGCCCCGGTCCATGTTGAGGGTGCCAGCGCCCTGGCCATACCCGTAGCCTTTTGGCCCATACTTCTTTCCGTAGCAAGATTTGCAGTAGATCTCTTCATCATGAATTGCCACTGTTGTACTATCTAAGTCTTTCCTGCAAACCATGCACAGAAAGCAGCAGCGGTGGAAGCTCCGCCCATCGCACTGCACCTCCTCGGCGTGGTACACGGTCCGCCCGCAGGCCCCGCACTTGTTTCCGCACCCCCAGACGGGCATCTCGAGTTGGAGGCTGGACCACGCGTGGCGGGCGGGCGGAGAGAGGCAGCGTGGCCGGAGGAAGTGCGCGGGCTGAACAGTTATTTTAAATCATATAAATATGATCAAATATATAAAGGAAAACATGAATCTATTAGAAAGGTACAAATGGAATTTCTAAACATAAAAAAGACAATATCAGAAATGAAATAATGGTATTAATAGCAATTAATATTTATTAAGTACCCCCTATATAGATTATCTCATTTTTCTTCACAGCAATCCTATGTGGTAGGTAGATACTTTTAATATAGTTGTTGTATAGAAAATGAAACTGAGATTTAGAAGTTCAGTAACCTGTTGTAGGTCCCACACCTAATAAGTGAAAAAAGCTAGTGCAGAAGAAACCAGAAAGCTGACTAAAAGAGAGTATTATCTTTTAAATGTGTAATCCATCAGATAGTATACGAGATGCTTGAAATATGAATGAGTAAATGGCAATACTTGCCCTCAAGGAGCTCACATTCCAGAAGAAGAAACAGAGTAGTCTAGAAATAGTTTCCATAGAGTGTAAGTGATTATTAGAGCCATGTGTAGGATTCAGTGACAGTTCAGGGAGGAAGTAGTTTTTCCTGCAGAAGCTGGGGAAGGCTATAAAGGAGTGAAGGCAGTTGGAATGGATTTTGGAGTAGTAAAAACTACTAAGCAAATAAAAAATACATTCTAAAAAAGAAATAGCAAGAGTTTTAAAAGTATTATGACATAAAACAACATGGTTCCTTTGGGAAACACTAATAGGTTCATTTTGGCTGGTGCTTACCACATAAGAAGGAAATTAGTAGAACCTTAGGAATTCGTGTGGTATTCTCGCATAAGACATTGGCAAAAGTATGGAAAGTAAGTAGTAAGACTAGGGACAAAAACCAGTTAGGAGCCAGTTACAGTAGAACAATAAGTGGCATGGATATGCAGAGCTATTTAAGGAGCTGGTTTGACAGGACTTGCTGATTGACGATTGATGATTGATGGGGTATGAGGTGTGGGAGAGAAGAGTCAAGAATAAGCGACAGAATCTAAAGTATTGCCACTTTCATCCCTCCCTTTCTCTTTTCCTTTCCTTTTTTTTCCCTTTCACTTTTTGTTTTACTCTGAATTCATTATGGTTTTGTCTTCATAGTATTGGTATGTTCATTCATTCAACAAAATTTATGCGTCAGTTACTAGTGATGAAGTAGTGAGTTGGACAAAAATTCATGCTCTCGTGGAGTTGTAGTCGAATAATCTGAGATTTGGGGGAAAAAAATTCCTGTCTTTTTCAGAGGAGCTCACATTCTAGGAATCAGGAAATTGCAGTGGGTCTGAATGATCATATGATAAAAAAAAGTTACCGTATTTTTCGGACCATAAGACGCACCTTTTCTTCACCAAATAGTGGGAGGAAAAGTGCCTGCATCTTATGGTCTGAATAGAAGAAGTGCCTGCGTCTTATGGTCTGAGTTGCAGAGTGGCAGCGGGTCCCCCGGGACCTTCCGTGTCCCTGGGGACTGCATCATCCCTCCCCCGCCCCGTATCCAGGCTTCTCAGTAGTCCACTGAGATACTGGCAGAGTGGCAGCGGGTCCTCCCTCACCTTCCTTACGGAAGCCGATGTGTGCAGGAAGGCGCGATGCTGCTGTACTGTGTCACCGCCGTATGCTATTGGAGGATAGCATGTAGTAGGCGGTGTTACAGTACACAGCAGTGCGCATGCCCCTCACTCCAGTCATCGGCTTCTGAGGTAAAATGTCATACCAAATGAGCTTCATGAATTCTGACTCTAGTGAAGAAGAGTTCTTGGGGTTTTCAGAAGACTAGAGTACTCAAACCTTTGTCTTTATGTGTTAATGACAGTGATAATGGTTCTCAATGCCACTGTTGACTGCTGTTAGTTTATATGGTTCAAATATTATTCTGTTATACTTTATTAAATATTTTATTACACTATTTGGTTCAGAATATTTTTTTTCCTATTTTTCTCCTCTAAAAACCAGGTGCGTCTTATGGTCGGGTGCGTCTTATGGTGCGAAAAATACGTACTTTTCCCTAAAATATCTAATGTTATAGTGGCTGAAGAGATCTCAAGGAAAAATGCAGAAATTTAGGCTGAAATAAAGCATTTGGTCTGATTTCTCTGTATATTGCCTTAAACTTCCACTTGACTTTGCTTGTCACTAATCCTCATCCTCACCACTAAAAACCATTCTGTGAGGATTAACAGTGTTTACTTCAGGAACGGGTGGCTGCCTGGTTTGAAATATTAAAGAATATTTGTTACTTTTGTAATTTTTAAAATAAACAAATGAAAATCCTTCCATGTAATCTCTTCCCATTTATGGGTTCCTCTGGCCAGTCATCTTCACCTGCTCCCACCAGCGCTTCGCTTCCCTCATTTCCCCCAGAAACCGGATGTGGCCAGTAAACAATTTCTTCAACCTCAAATTCCTGTTTCCTATCTCCCATTTCACTTATTTCTCCTCAGTTCCTGATTTTCTTTTCTTTCTTTTTTAAAATTTTTACTTCCTTCTTCAGTCTTTTCTCCAGGAAGAACATTGGCATTTAATGTCCCCTCAAACTTTCACCTCACTACCTCCAATGACTTACTCTCTCCCTCTATTTAATTTCCCATTTTTTCTATGTCAATTATTTGGGCCTGTTACACTTGTCACACAAGCATTCCTGGAATGCTTTTGTCACCACCTCCTCTTCTACCAAACCCTCCTCATGCTGCATACATAATATCCTTAGGTTGCTGACCTCTTTTAGTCCTTTTAGACCTTAATTTAATAGTGGGCTCCTTAAAGGAGCCTTCTCTGTGACTCCTTTCTCATCTGAATTAGATCCTCTCATTATTCTTTTCACATCATACTGTAATATTTAGTCATATCATTTATTATAGTTTCTAACTAAATATTTTGGATGCCTCTACGTAATGTTCATTTCCCTTATTAAACTGTAAATGTTATGAGGGCAAGAATCTTGTTTGTTATGCCAATAACTATATTCCTAGCATCTAAGATATATAAATGATTTATTTTGTCATTTAATATGAAGGCTCACCATTTCCCAACTACTATACAGAGGATAAATTATTGAATGGATTATATTATCATCTCTTTTTTTAGAGTTTAATTTTGGTTTTGAAAATCTGCTTTATTCTAACTTTTCAAATTGATTAGGAACCTTGATTTAAAATAATAGCTACCAGTTATTTGCCACCTACTATGTGCAAGGCACTTGCATGTTTGAACTTCACATTCAAAGTGCCCCACTAAAAACTGGCCCATTAAAAGCTATACTATCTTAAAGAACACCTAATTAAAATATTTAGTACCCACTAAATATTTAACAAGGATTAGAAAGGTTTAGATAGTATGCTAACTTTAAACATTGGCAAGGATCTGACTACTAGTAACTATTTTTCTTCTTTTGTGTTCTGGATCCAGCCTTTAAGCTATGAAAGATATCACATGCTAGTAGTCAGCTGACTACACGTGCCTTGAACTGCAGATGTTTTCTTTGGTTTGCAGTGTTAAAAATAGTTTTTTAAAAATTAGATGCCAACATACAACAAAAAAATCTCAATTCAATTTCACTTACAGAATGGAAAATCCAATGCCATGCCCACATTCCAACAGGGAGACAGTTCGCCAGGGCAGAGGTGCAGCTGCTCCCTTCAGACTGGGCATGTGGCCTCAGATTTACCACCGCCCTCAGCTGCCTTGGTTCATCTGCTTATGTTTCCTGCCTGGCCCCTGTAGGCATTTGAGTTTGCTCCCATTGCTGGAACTTCTTGGTCCATTTATAATCACTTGAAAGGTTGAGTTACACTGTTAATTCAGAACAAGGAGTCAGGAGCTTATTCCTCAACTAGGTTTTCTTTCTCTTTTCTCCTTATTATTGTGATGTCTCAAAGAATTTTAGAATTAATTTTCAAAGTTAAGAAGTTTGAGTCCTCCAATTCTTTCTTTCTTTTCTTTTTTTTTTTTTTTTTTTTTTTTAAGATGGTGCTGGCTATTTGGGGCTCCTTGCAATGCCTTATAAATTTGAGGATTGGCTATTCTATTTCTGGGGGAAAGGCTGTTTTAATTTTGTTGGGACTGTGTTGAATCTGTAGATTGCTTGGGATATTATTAATGCCTTAACAATGTTAAATCTTCCTATTCATGCACATGGGGTGTCTTTCCATTTTATTTATGACATCTTTAATTTCATTCAGCAGTTTTCAGTGTGCAAATCGTGAACCTCCTTGGTTAAATATATTCTTAAGTATTTTATGGTCTTCATTCAGTGTAAGTGGAACTGTTTTTCTTAATTTCCTTTTTGCATTTTTATTGCTAGTTTGTAAAATGTAATAGATTTTTGTACATTGATTTTGTATCTTGCATCTTAGCAGAATTCATTTATTAGCTATAACAAAACTATTATGTGTGTGTGTAATCTTTAGGGTTTTCTACATAGAAGATCATATCATCTATATATATAAATGCCTAAGTGACCAGCCGATTGGCCGATTGGCTGATTGGCTGGTAGCTATGATACACAATGACCACCAGAGGGTAGACGCTCAACACAGGAGCTGCTGAGCTTGGTGACTTGGCAGCTGCAGTTCTTGCACACCTGGAACTAGAGAGGAGGGAGCCTGATTCCTGGGTGTGTCACCTGAGAATCACCCTCTTACAGTCTGGGACCCCTCAGGGGATGTCGGAGTGTTGGTTTTGGCCTGATCCCCGCAGGCCAGGCCAAGGGACCCCACTGGTGCATGAATCCATGCACCAGGTCTCTAGTTTTTAAATAAAGATATTTTACCTTTTCTTTTTAAATTTGGGAGCTTTTTATTTATTTATTTATTTATTTTTTGCTTAAGAAGCAAAGAAAATTGTGATTTACAAAAATAAGTAGCTGCAAATACTAACATTTTTTTTTAAATCTTAAAATAGTTACTTGATTTTAGTTATAATGATCCACATATTTAAAAGAAGAGATATAGTAAATTTTTGTGTCAGAGCTGAGTTACTAACATACCTGACAATTATTCACATCCCTAATTGATGAATAATCACTTTGGAGAAATCAGTATCTTCTCATCTAGTTTAAAAACTTTAACTAATTTGAAGAAAAATAAATTTATCTTATAACATTATATATATGACTTAGTCGATGGTGTTGTTTCTTTAAAAGTTCAGATACCTCAGAGGATGATATAGATCGAATTGTGTCTCCCAAAATTCATATGTTAAAGATCCAGCCCCCAATGTGACTATATTTGGAGGTAAGCCCTATTAGGATGTAATTATGGTTAAATAAAGTCATAAGGATAGGGCTCTGATCCAGTAGGATTAGTGTCCTTATAAGAAGAGACACAGTGAGAAGACAGCCTTCTACAACCAAGGAGAGATTCTTTACCAGATGCTGACCCTGCTGGCTTCTTGATCTTGGAGTTCCAGACTTCAGAACTATGATCAAATAAATTTCTGTTGTTTCAGCTACCCAGTCTATGGTATTTTGTTATGGTATCCCAAACAGACTAATATGGAGGTCATCTTTTTACCCACAGTTTTAGCACAGAAAAAAATAATTTTGTTTTGCACATTGAGTACAAATTCTCTTTTGATTCATCACTAATGTTTTTTTAAAATCCTCACCCAAGGATATGCTTTTGTTTTTTAATTGATTTTAAAGAGAGAGTAGAAGGGGAGAGAGAAAGGGAGAGTTAGAGAGAAATATCAATCAGCTGCCTCCTGTATGTGCCCTAACTGAGGATTGAACCCACAGCCTTTTGGTGTATGGGACAATGATGCTCTAACCAACTGAGTCACCCAACCAGGGCAATCACTAACATTTTATCTGAGGCTATAAATATGGCTGTATCGTAAGCCTAAATTTAGCTATGCAATTTATCTAAAATATCAATAATATTTCCAAGTTAACAACCCCACTTTAAGGTAGAAATAATAGTAATTTCTTATTTTATTTAACTACTAGAGGCACAGTACATGGATTTGTGCATTGGTGGGGTCCCTAGGGCTGGCCTGCAGGGATCGGGATGAAACCAGCTTTCCAGCATCCCCAGAGGGGTCCCAGATTGTGAGAGGGAAGTTCTTGGGCGGCGCACCCCAGAATCAGACTCCCTCCTTTCTGGTTCCGGGCATCACCTGAGAACTATAGCTGCCAAGTCACGGCAGCTCGGCAGCTCCCGTGTTGAGCATCTGCCCCCTGGTAGTTAGTGAGCTTCATAGCTACCGGCCAATCAGCTGCTTGCTTAGGCTTCTATATATATATATAGATTTTCTGACAACTGTCAGTTTTCTGTCAGGAAACTTTAGTATTAAATAATAAATACTGGTATCATTACTAATATCTTTGCAAATATGGAAAGGTCTGCAATTTAAAGGTCATCTTAATAAAACTAATAGTCCATATCAATTTGTATATTATCCATTAGTGTTTTGGAAAATGCTTGCATAATTTTAACTGCTAATGCTTACTTGTCTGATGACATTTTAAGCCCTTGTCTTTTATATGATCCACTACATAAATTTTTCATGCCATTGCTTTTCTAGTCCCAGTACAAAACAAGTACATTTTTACCACTTTGTTAGTGTGTTAATACTTAAAGACTTCTATTTTATAATTATCATGTTGTAGAAATCTACTTTGTTTGGTTCCATAATTAAATATAGAAACAAGTAACAGGAGAGTTTGATAACATCTCTACTCTCACCCAGTAGAATTTAAAGATTTAATGTAATCTCAGCCTTTATGCCAACAGGGTGATGCAAAAGTAGTTTTACAGTTTTTGGTATGGAAAAAGACATTCAAGTTATGATTATTATAATAGCTTTATTAACTCTGTGTTTTACATATTCATAACTGTAAGCTTTTGCCCCACCTTGTGCTCCTGTATGAAAAAGACCAGAGCAGATAAAAAGCTTCCTAACCAGTGACACATTTACCAATTAAAATGTATTTATTTGTGGAGCAGGAGAAACTTCATAATGAGTTAACCTGAGAACACAGGTTGATAACATCAATATATTAGAATTTACTATGTAACATTTACTGTGTACTTTCTTGTAGATTTTAATGAAAAGTGTGGAGATTTTTGTTGTTGTTTGTTTTTAATCCCTCACCTGAGGATGTTTTTCCATTGATTTTTAGAGAGAGGGGAAGAGAGAGGGAGAGACAGAGAGAAATATCAATGTGAGAGAAACATGTCGATTAGGGCCAGGTCCTGGGCCAGGGAGGAACCTGCAACCAAAGTACATGCCCTTGACCAGAATCGAACTGGGGACCCTTTGGTCCTCAGGCCCACACAGGAGGAAGCATGAGGAGGATTACATGAAATTCATTGGTGGTAGATTAAGGGGGTGGGAAAAAGCAAATTTGGGGACATTTCTGGGAATGGATAGAAAGTCAAATTTTACATCGGCGGGTACAGGATAGTTAATAATTAACATTTACAGCTCATAGAGGTGTGATATTTGGGGGAACAAGGTAACAATGACAGGTTCTGTGGTCTTGCCCTCTATTGTGGTGGGTGTGCTTTGAGAGGTCTGGAAAAGATTACTCTGACATTCCAAGAGTATGTTATCTTAGATCAAAAGACAGTAGACAGTTTCATTTTAGGTGAAGATTGACCTTTGTCGGGGAAGCTATAGGCATAGGACAAGACTACTTGCTGTGACCTGCTTTTAGTTAGGAATTTGTGTGTTCAGACCATCCTATATGGCTACTTCAGTCTCTGAGTTTGTAGGGCCCGCCATGCTGGCCTCCCCTGAGCTTATCGGGTTTAATGTGTGGCCCCCTTTTCATCCACAGACGTTATTAAATCTGTTCTGTAATGTACATTTGCCAGAAAAGGAAATGGTATCTCTTAGGCTTCAGAAATCCCTTACTTTCGTGGTTCTGTTAGAAAAGAAAGTAAATGACTAAATTAAAGTTTACACACCGTGAACCAAAATAAAACCACCTTAGGTTAAAGATGTCAATTAAATAAACCATGCTCTAATTTGGTTGTTTTGGTGGGTTTTAAGCTGGAAGTATATAAAAGCAAGTATAAGTAGTGTTGAAAATTTAATCTTTTCCAGTTTTATTTTGCTTGGCATAACCTACTCGTCATTCCCACTGCCACCACCTGACCCTAATTTAGAGCTCTAATTAAACACATCGGAGAGGTTGTCAGAATGACAGATTTCTTGATCCCGTCTCCAATCCTCTGGATCAGAGTCAGCAGGGGAGGGGCCTGGAAATTTATTTTTTAAACAAGCATTTCAGGTGATTCTTATTATCGCTCAACTGTGGGAAACACTGAATAACATTTTTTTTTTCTTTGCTCCAGTCCTTGCTCTACAAGGGTGGTTTCAAGCCTGGTTACATATCAAGATCACTTAGGGAGCTTTTAAAAATACTAATGCCCAGACCACTTAATCAGACTGCCTATGCAGTCTTTTTTAAATGTTCTAAGTAAAATAAAAATTTTATTGCAGTACAACATAGGTAGAGAAATATGCAAAATAATAAATGTACCGCTTACTGGACTTCTATAAAATAAACATACTCCTGTAATGTCCATCCAAATAAAAATAGAGAACATTACTGGCTTCCTGGATGCCTCTCCCAGGCCTCCTCCCAGCCATTAGTCACCTTTCAGGTAACCACCAATCTCATTTTTTATCACCATAAACTGGATTTTGAACTTCGGGTAGCCAGAACCATAGAGGATACACTCTTTGGTGCCTGGCTTTCTTTTGTTCAACATTATTTTTCTGGTTTGTTGTTGGGTTTAGCTATAGTGTTGTTGTTGTTTTATCGTACAAAATTCTATTTTATGTATAATCCACAGTTTGTTTATTCATTCTACAGTAGGTGGCATTTGAGTTGTTCTTAGTTTTGGACTACTACAAACAATATTGCTGTAAACATACTTTTATATGTCTCTCGGTGTATAGATTTCTGTTAGGTATGTACTTAATAGTGGAGTAGTTGGGAATGCGTATGTTCAGCTTTAGCACATTCTCCCAGATTTCCAATGTGATTGTACCATTTTCCACATTTAACTGCAGTTATGAGAGTTCCTGTTACTCTGCAGTTTTTTTGTGGGGCCCACACATTTTAAAAGCTCTGCAGGTGATTTCAATCCACATTGAAGCTTGAGAACTACTGCAAGACCTTTTATAAATATAATTCTGTAAAGTACAGCCTGGGCTTGTCACCCTTGCTTATAACGTCAGTGGTTTTGTATTGCCAACTAGTGAAATAGGAATTCCATCACCTTACATTTTAGGCCACTCATGATCTAACCCAGGGGTGGGCAAACTTTTTGACTCGAGGGCCACAATGGGTTCTTAAACTGGACCAGAGGGCTGGAACAAAAGCAACCTGACCATGCTGGCACTCTCATTAAATAAATGAGTGTGAAGGAGCAGAGGGGAGAGCAAGAGAACCCTCCACTCTTTTCAGCTCCGCGGGCTGGATAAAACAGCCGAATGGGCTGGATCCGGCCCACGGGCCATAGTTTGCCCACGGCTGATAACCCCAGCTTTTCCAACCCCTACTCTCCTATTCATTACCTACATTCTCACCATACACTCACTTCCCCCCTAACACTCCTTAAGCATTCCCCCTTGCGCACCTTTGTTTATGCTTTTCTGTATAGAACTTTCTCAAATGTCTGTCACATTCCTCCCCATCCTCAAGTAGACCCAGCTCAAGTAATACATCTTCTAAAAGTTCTTGTGATCCCCACTTCCTCCCTTCTTTACCCTCCCTTACTGTCATTTAAAAGTGAGATCTCTTATTGCACTTATTTTTAACTAGAGGCCCAGGGCATGAAATTCATGCACAAGTAGGGTCTCTAGGCCTGGCCAGCAATCAGGCCATCTGGTTCCCTGCCTCCCTGCCTCCCCTCCTCCTCCTTCCCTCTCTCCCTCAGTGCCCTGCCAACACCGCTGGTTGCCCACCATGTTCTGCACCACCCCCTGATGGTCAGTGCATGTCATAGTGAGTGATCAAATTCCCAATCTCCCAGTCAAACTCCCAAGGGGACACTTTGTATATTAGCCTTTTAGATAGATAGATAGATAGATAGATAGATAGATAGATAGATAGATAGATAGATTTCTTATATTAAATATGTTTACATATAATCTCTTTACTAAAATATTGCATGGGGTTAAAAGTAAATCAGTGTTTATGTCTTTGCTACCTCTCCATCTAGATTCTAAATTTGTATTGTCAAACTTCATGGGAAGCTCTAGAGAGAAAGACTACTAGGGGCCCAGTGCGTGAAATTTATGCACGGTGCGGGGGGGGGGGTCCCTCAGCCCAGTCTTCACCCTCTCCAATCAGGGACCCCTTGGGGGATGTCCAACTGCCAGTTTAGGCATCCCTGTGGGATTGGGCCTAAACCAGTGGTCGGACATCCCTCTTGCATTCAGGACTACTGGCTTCTAACCATTCACCTGCCTGCCTGTCTGATAACCCCTAACTGCCCTCCCTTGCCAGCCTGATCTCACCCCAACTGCTGCTGCCTGCCAGATCACCCCTAACTGCCCTCCCCTGCAGGCCTGATCTCACCTCCAGTGGCCCTCCCTGCCGGCCTGATATCACCCCTAACTGCCCTCCCCTGCCAGCCTGATCGCCCCTAACTGCCTCTGCCTTAGCCCCCACCACCATGGCCTTGTCTGGAAGGAAGTTGGACACCCAGAGGATGGCTGGTCAACTCAATCTAGTTAGCATATTACCCTTTTAGTAGTATAGATTATATAGGATAGGATTGCTTAAATGGGGTGGAGGGAAAGCCTTTTTCAGCAGGAGGAGATGCTCTTGGCAGATATAAACACACAATCCCTGTATCTGGACTGATAGCCAGCCATATGCACTATACTACCAAACAAGGCATGAAAAATTTGAACCACTTTCTTAGACCTTACACCAAACAGCTGTTGCCCTTAAGACCCCTCCTTAGCCCTCACCTTAGGTTCTGCCTTCGCAGTCCACCCAGATTAGGTTCTGATTGGTTGGTTTCTATGTCAGTCAGCATCAAAAGCTCCATCTCCTAGGCAGTCATTGGCTCCTGGCACTTCACCCAGATTTGGTTCTGATTGGTCAGTTTTTATGCCAGTCAGCATCAAAAGCTCCGCCTCCTAGGCAGCCATTGGTTCCTCATAGTTCACCCAGATCTGGTTCTGATTGGTCAGTTTCTATGCCAGTCAGTGTCTCTGGGCCTATCTCTGGGCCTGATCAAAGAGGCAGGGCTGATCAGCAGCCCCCAGGGAGGCCCAGAGAAAAACAGAGGCATGGCTGCTTGCGAAGCAGGGAGAGAAGGAGAGAGGCAATGGCTGATCAACAGCTACCATGGAGGCTAGGGATCATACCCTGCCTCTCTCTCTGCAGGTCTCTCTCTAGGCCTGATCTGCAGCCCCCTCAGCAGTCAGTGCTGAGTCGCTGCGCTGGCACTGGCTGCAGTCAGTGCTGGGTCTCTATGGCAACCCAGCACTGACTTCTGGTATTCAGTGGAGCTTTGGTCGTTATGGACCCAGGCTCTTTATATATATAGATAGCTATGTGACAGTCAAGTTACTTTTTCTAGGCCTTACTTTTCTCATCTGTAATATGGATCGTATTTACTTAAATGTTGTAAGAACAAAATAATAGACTAAAGCATTTAGTAATTTTGGCACTTCATAGCTGCTCCATTGATGCCAGTTGCTCTTGTCATTGTTAGCTCCCTTGAGGGCTGCGACAGCATCTTTTATTTCTGAATCTCCAGTCAGTGCCATTGCTTGTGGTAGGTGCTCAGTAAATGCTGGGTAAATAACTTAATAAATGCCTGCTGGGTGATTGGATAGGCCATGCTTACTTATAGTCCATTCCCAATAAATTCAGCCTGTCTTGGAAGGTGCAGTTGAAATTTCAGTTTAACCATCAGATGGAGACAGAAAGTAGGGCTTCTATTACAAACTTTCAAAACTGTATTTAAAAGACCAAATCCCAGTTTAACCATGCAAGAAAACCTCTCAGAGCTATTTGCTGTTTGTTTGTTCATCTTCTGATACACATGCCATGACTTGGGGAGAGCACACACTTCCCCTGCAGGCAAGTGTGGGTTAGGGAAGTTGAATGTAGCAGCAAGAGGAAGAAATCCCCCACTCTGAAGGAGAGATTCTTACAGGGACTCAGCTAAACCCATTTGCAGTTTTGCTGAATTATTTACTCAGATGAAGGGACTGGGTGTGGTAGGTCTGAGATTCCTCATGGGAAGTCACTTCAAGAATCTCCTTAATTTCCTCGCCCTTCATCTTTGTTCTCTGGCTTCGGTGCAAGGGTGCAGCCAGTCGCACCCAGCTGGCTGCTGTTCCCAGCACTGAATTCTTTGAAGCCAGCTGTTGCAGCCAAGGATTCTCTACCCTGTTCTTTTCCTCTTGCCCCGATTTAAAAAACAGTTCTGGAAATTCTCATCTGGCATGGAGATTGATGAGAAGGAACTTTGTGGTTTGCAAGCTGTTTTTCTAGATACATGGGACCAAAAAGGACCTTTAGAACTTTAAATTATCATTTCTCAAAAACCCAGTATTGATGGATTTTACATGCACAAATTATACAAAGTAGGCTCTGCCACCACCACCATCATTTATTTATTTTATTTAAAAAAAATATTTTTATTGTTATTTTACAGAGAGGAAGGGAGAGGGATAGAGAGCTAGAAACGTCGATGAGAGAGAAACATCAACCAGCTGCCTCTTGCACACCTCCTACCGGGGATGTGCCCACAGCCAAGGTACATGCCCTTGACCGGAACCGAACCCAGGACCTTTCAGTCCGCAGACCGACACTCTATCCACTGAGCCAAACCGGTTTCGGCCACCACCATCATTTAAAAGTATTTTAGTGCTAGGATGGTGGTACAAATGAGATGAAACTGATACCAGAGAGCATTTATCACCACCTATGACACTCACAGGAAGAATGTATTAAAACTTCAGGAAAGATATGCAACAAAACGTACAATGATTAATGGTAGTCATGAAAATGTTTACCAGTTGACCATATTTTTTAAAATATGAACAAATGAATGAAGTTAACCATGTTACAATCGCAGTGGGTAGGATGTCAAAAGAATTGGTAATCTGAAAATTATGTAATTTCAGTGTTCAAAACCTTATTTGTCATGCTAATCTGCCAAAAATTCCTTGGAAGTATACTTGTAAAATAAATTTAGGAAGCAATGATGGACAAGGAAGTGATAAAATTCTAGGCAGACATTTCAAATCTATATTTATTGTCTCAAGTTGCAGAACAACATGGTATGGTATACCATATATGTAAAATTACATATCTTTATGTCTGTGTAGGTTTATATGCACACAAATATGTTTGAAAAGAGGTTTACCAAAATGTTATTAGTGGTTTCCTCTCAGTGTTGAGGTTTTACTTTTTTCTTCACACTTTTCTATATGGTTTGAGTTTTAAAATAATGACCTTGTCACATGTTTATAATCACACACAAAATAAAGCTATGTTTATTTTGAAAGGAAAAAAGTTGACCATTAGCTGCGTGCCCAAAATGGTACTAGAAGTTAAGAGGTATAGAAAAGGAGGCTGTGATCTGGCCACATCTAGCTGGTCTGGTGTAGAGTTTAATCAGGTGTCAGGATATGTCATTCGAAGAAGTGCTGCAGGCCACCAGGAAGAGGAGAGGTCCCGGGGAAGCTTTCATTGAAGAGGACGTTGGGGCCGGACCTGGAAAGATGGGCAGTTTCACTAGGAGGAAGGAAGAGGGCATTTTAGGCAGCTTGAGCACTGAGTAATAATAATAATGATGATGATGATGATGATGATGATGATGTATTTGAACAGACAGCGAGGAAACCAGCTTATCTAGAATAATAAGCAAAAATGATTTGTGGTAGAGAAATGTGCTTTATTGCCAAGTTTATTTCATATCTTTATTTTGATATGTTGTAAATTATATTTTAGTAAACCTGGGCATTTAAAAAAATGAGAGCCTAGAAAAATAAATATAAGTATTCTACATAACTCTAAAGTGATGTAAAAACTATGACTGTTATGAACATGTCATTATTTTAGTGTATATAGAGGATGGAACTTCAATACATAGTCTAAAGGACTATGTCCATAAGCTTGTTCTTCATCCAGCCAATAACTTTTTGTATAGTCTTTTAATTTGCAATTAATATATTCCTACCCCTTTCTTCTTCTATTAAAACATAGAAAAATTAAAAAGAAAACATAATAATAATATACCTTGTGGCTTGGCTGTGAATAATATTTACATAGTCATAAAAAAGTAAGTACTGAATATTTAAAAGCTAAAATTGGTACTATATCTATATCAAAAATACAGGATGGAAAGTGTCTGTGGGTAGTGAAAAAAAATCATTTGTCATCTTCAACTAAGATTCCAAAGATAATGTCTAAAATTTAAAAATTAAGAAATAGCAGCATAAGCATATTATTAAAAAATGCAAAGTGAAAAGCAGAAGACTTGGTGAGTTTGTTATGTGGAGTTGGTTAAAAGAATTGTTAGCATAGTTTGGTTTGGAGTTAGCTGAGTTTGAAAGGCCAGTAAATCTCTCAAATGAACTTGTCCAGCAGGGATTCAAGACTGATATATAGATTGGAAGTGGAAATATCGTCAGTAGTTAAATCATATGAATGGATGAGGAATGAAAGTGTGTGTGAGAGAGGAATAAGAGTAGGTTTTGGGGAGTGCTTATATTTCTTTTCTTTTCTTTTTTCTTGTATATTGTATTTTATTATTTTTTAAATATTTTTATTAAATTATTATCTGTGTACATATATTACCATTGCCCCCCCCCTTCCCATACATGCCCTCCCTTGGGGAGTGCTTATATTTCAAGATAAGAGAAGGAAGATGAATCAGGGAATAAACTATCAGAATGTAGAAAGAGGAAGAGAAATAGCATATGATAATACAGAAGCTAAGAGAGTTTCAAGGAAGGGATGGATAACAATATCAGTTGTCTCAGATGGAAAACTAAGAAAAGGTGTTTTGAATATATGGTTATTGGGAGACCATCTATCACTTTCAAGAGAACAAGTTTAGTTGAGTGATAGAAGCAACATTGAAGGGGCTGCTGAGTGAATGAATGGGTGGTAAGAGGAAATCATGAATATAGCACACTCTTCTGAGAAATTTGGCTTTGAAAACCAAAGGGAGAAAAAAGTAGGTTTAGTGTGGAGTTTAGGAAATTTTTTTTAGATTATGGGACCACTTAATAGAAAAGGAAAGGTTAAAGATGGAGTGTAGGTAGATTGATAAAGCATAGTCCCAGAGAAACTGAGACAACATCAACTCAAGGGCACTGAGGCCTCGTAGTAGATGAACTGGCTGAACCTCTCTGCTGGCAGTCTTTGAGACACAGATGGAGAAATTATTCCCAGGAATAGAAGGGAAAGATTTCTTTCTCTGAGTGAGGAAAGGAAGAGGTGAGGATAAATAGATACAGAGAAGTATTAAGGTATAGGCAGTGGTTCTCAGCCTCTCTAATGCCGTGACCCTGTGTTTTCCGATGGTCCTAGGCGACCCTGCTAGCGGTTCTCAACCTGTGGGTCTCAACCCATGGCGAGAACAGATGCTATAGAACCTACAGTAGCAACAAAAATAATTTATGGTTGAGGGTCACCACAATATGAGGAACTGTATTAAAGGGTCATGGCATTAGAAAGGTGGAGAACCACTGGTATAGAGGAAGGAAATTGAAGGATTAACAAATCAGATGTCTTTGATCTTCTCAATAAAATAGTTTGTCTGCTTAGAGTTGGGAGTTGGGGCAAAGGGTTGGTTTGGAAATTTGAGAATGGAAACTGTCTGGGGCAGCCGCTATAAGGAATTTAATACAAAGTTAAAAGGAGATAACTAAAAGGATTACCCAGTAGCCACCAATGTTCAGTTGAGGTTACACGGTATGATTTTGTAGTAAAGCCAATCAATATTGTTTCTGGACTTCCTTCAAGAATGCTGTATCTCCAAAAGTTGTATTAGTCATCATCTTGGCTAGGAAGGGGTTTCCTTGGAGTGTCCTAGGAGCTAGCCCAGGATTCAAAAAATTTGGAAAAATTGTTGCCCAAGGAGAGTTAATGCTCAGAAGAACCAAAGAGCAGGTTTGCTTGTGGGATACTTTCATCGGGGGTCATTCACAGGTCTTATGGGGAGCTTCATGGGCAACGAAAAATATATATACTTAAGAGACTTAAGGAAAGCAAAGCAGTTTGGTATCAAAAAGATGTATAGCTGCATGGATAGACACAAATCAGAGGTGGGAGCATTTTAGAGAACATCTGGATTCAGATATAAGAAGAGCAGAAGAAAAGTGACATCATAGTGGGATTATACTGTAGACTACCCTAGCCAGATGGAAAAAATAGATAAAGCATTCTTGATGTGGATCCCAAAACTGCCCTGAGTCAGGAGAGCATGGTGATAGGGATTTTAAACATCGAGACATAAGCTTCAAGTCGCATTCAGCCAAAAAGCAGTATACTTGATTCTCTTTTTCCTGTTTATGTTTTTTCCGATCATTGAAGAAACACGTACATATTGTAGAAATGTAGTAGTACAGACAAGTATCATGAAGCAGGAAAACAATTATCTATAAACCCACTACTGACAGCAACCATTTATATAGTTGCTTATTGTTTCTAGTTTTGTTTTGTTTTTGGCTTAAACAACAGAGATTTATTTTTTTAGTCTAGAAACAAGAAGCCCAAATCAAGGTATCAGCAGGTTTAGTTTCTTCTGAGGTCTCTCTTCTTGGTCTAATATTTTTTAGATGTTGTGTGGTTTTTTGTTTTTGTTTTTACATAGTAGAGATTATGCTGAAAACATATTTGTATAACCTGGGGTTTTTTAACATAGAATTTTTTCTCAGGTATATATTTCATATATGTCATATGTATTCATATGTATCTGAAATTCTTTTTAAATTTTAAATATTTGGTTTACTTTCATATTATATTTATCTCAGAAGGAGGCAATATGAGATAAAGAGTTTTAGATATAGTTATGAAAACAATTTTACTATTTACTATTTGCTACCATTGTTTATATTTTTCTGAAGCTATCAGTCAATACTATTAGGAAGAAGAAAGAAATAAGAAACATAAAATTTTTAAGGGCAAAGGAAAAATTACATTATTTTCAGGTGATACGATTACTAACCTGGAAAGGCCAAGATAATCAAACTGAAATCTTTATAAACATTATGAAAATTCAACAAGGTGGGTTGGTCAAAATATACTAAAACCAATCCTATATAATAAAAGGCCATGGACCATAAGCATAATGACTGTATGACTGCTTGACTAGTCCCCATGAGTTGCATTGACCACCTCTAGGTCCCTCTCCTCCCCCACCTCCCCTTTCCCATAGGCAAACTGGGAACCACAGCGAAGTGGGTGGGTGGTGGTGGGGGGACTGGAGACTGGTGAGCTGGTGGAACAGCTGACCTCTTGGTCCCTTCCTCCTCCCCGTCCCCTGCCCACAGGCTCTGTTAGATCAGAGATGGTGAACAGGGCACCAGGTGGATGGTGGGAGGACCAGGCTGGCTGTCAAGCCATTGGGATCCCCAGCTCGTCTCTGGCTGCTCAGGGGCTCAGGCCGGCGGGAAAGTGGGTGCAGGCAACTTCACCTCCATGCAGTGCACTGGGCCGGCTGCTGATGGAAAGTGCTGCCCGCTCAGGCGCTCACCTGGGTGCCACAGGCGCTCACCTGGGTGCCAAAGGCGCTCACCTGGGTGCCACTGCTGCTGCTGCTGGGGTTTGCAGCACTGACAGAATCTGCCAGACGTGCCTGCGACCTAACCACCCCGGCAGAGGCGGTGTTCAGCCTGGGGACTGGCAAACAGGCAGAAGATGGCCCTGATTGCAGGCTAGGCCTAGGGATTTCATGTGCTGGGCCTCTAGTAACATATAAAAAACAATAGTCTTGCCCCGGCCTAATAGCTCAATTGGTTAAAGCTTAAGTTCCTTGATTGAATTTATATTCCAGAGCACTGAGGCCTAGTAGTAGATGAGCTGGCTGAATCTTTCTGTGGGCAGTCTTTGAGAAAGTGTTGTCATGGGAGGGGATGAGGAAGTGAAGGCAGCAGAGTGTTAGATGACTGAATAAAGGAACTAACATTCTGAAGGTCATTTCAGCAGGGTGAAGTTTGACGACCTTGACATTCATCGTGGGTGATTATCTATTTATGAAAAAGAATAAATTGTGTAAATATTCAGGAAAGGATATTTGTAATCACTGTAAAGGTGTCAGGATTTATTGAAGAAGAGGTTGGGGTGAAAGAGGAGAGAAGACAAGGAGGGAAGAGAAGAAAAGGGAAAGAAAGGAGCTCAGGCTTGGTAGGTAAAGGAGGCCTGATTTCAACCCCAGTTTTTTCACTTTTTAGTAAAGTGTCATTGGGCAAATTATTTAATCTCTATAAGCCAAATTCCTTATTGGTAAAATAGAAATAATATCTCTGGCCGGTGTTGCTCAGTATTAGAGTGTTGGCCTATCTACCAAAGAATCGCAGGTTCAATTCCCAGTGAAGGGCATGTACCTGTTTGCAGGTTCAATTGGTCCTGGCCTGATCAGGGCTTGTGTAAGAGGCAACCGATGGATATGTCTCTCTCATATTGATGTTTCTATACTCCCTCACCCACCTCCTTCCATTCCTTCCACTCTCTCTCAAAATCAATGGAAAAAATATCCTTGGGTAAGGATTAACAACAACAAAAAGAAGTAATAAAAGAACCTCCTTTACAAGGTAGTCCTGAGAGTTAAATCAAATAATGAACTTATTTTGTTGTATCATAAATTATCGAATGAGAAACAAGATGCCTTAATGAGTCAATTAATTAGAAGTCATTTATTGCTCAAGGCCCAGAGGAAGGTGTCTCTTTCCAAATCTCTGAGCCCTGAAATAGAGGAAGTGTCTTGTATTTACACTGAGTGGCCAGATTATTATGATCTCTGAACACCATGATCTCAGGCTGGCCAACTGCCCATGTCCCCTCCCCCTGGCCAGGTTGGCTGGACCCCATCCATGCATGAATTCATGCACCGGATGTATACACACACGCACACACACACACACTGAGTGGCCAGATTATTATGTGTTCAGAGATCATAATGATCTGGCCACTCAGTGTCTACTTTTCGAGCCTCTTTGTTTGCAGATATTACAAAGGGCTCTGTGTGAGTTATTGTTATAGACAGTTGTAACCTTGAATACATAATGAGTTTGTACTTGGCATAAGAATATGGGAATTGTTTATCACATTGGATGGCTAGCTTGCAAGGTTAGACAGTTAAGTTTATCTTTTTCTATTATTTAGACTAAACTAAATTTAAACTAAAACACAAAGTCATTTTACAGAACAACAGACTGTCTTAAAGTGACAGAGTATATAATGACAGTTTACAGAACAAGGGATTATCTAACAAAAGCAGAGATAATAAACAGCAGTTTTCTGTACAAGATGGAAGTTACTTTGCTTCAATTTATCTATTGAAATCAGTGGTAATTGTGAAGGGAATGATAATGATGAATGATGATAATGGCAATATACTAGAGGAAGAGGAAGTAAAATAGTCCATGCAAACTTATTTCCTTTTTTAGAAAATACATTTTTTATTGATATTTTACAGAGAGAAAGGGAGAGAGATAGAGAGCTAGAAACGTCGATGAGAGAGAAACATCGACCAGCCGCCTCCTGCACCCCCCCCCCCAACTGGGGATGTGCCTACAACCAGTGTACATGCCCTTGAACGGAATCAAACCCGGGACCTTTCTGTCCGCAGACCGACGCTCTATCCACTGAGCCAAACCGGTTTCAGCTTTATTTCCTTTTTTAACGGATTACTAGACTATTAAATTGGGAAAGAACTGTATTTAGTATAGCTATACTTATTATATTTGTTTAGTTTAATTGGATCTCAACAAGACCTTGATAACAATTCCATGATATCCTTGTGAACAAGCAGAAGGAATATAATCGGATGATATAGAACTGGTTGAACAATCATATCAAAATGTGATAATGAATGGGTTCACGTAATTCTGGAAGAAAGTCTCCAGAAGTATAATTCTGGACTATGTACTTAGCCAATCTTTTTTTTCCTAATCCATTATTTCCATGAGAGCATTGATAGCAAGCTATTCAAAGTTTGGAAAGAGAGCCAATAAGCTGACTGAAAGAAACAGGACCTGAAAAAGGTGGTATAAGCTAGTGCAAAGACTATGGCCTTGATGTCATAGATCTACTGCTACTAAGCCATGTGTCTTTGAGTAAATTACTTAATTACTTAAACACCTGAGCCTTTGCTTCCTTGTTTGCAAGGAAATAATACAAATTATTCCATGGTCATAATATGTGTGTTATCTATTGCTCTATAATTAATTACCCCAGAACTGGAGGTCTAAAACAATAAACATTTATTAATTCACACAGTTTCCAAGGGTCAGGAACACAAAAGCAACTTACGTGGGTGGTTCTGGCTCCAAGCCCCTCACAAGGTTGAAATCAAGATTTGGGCTGGGGAGTCATCTGAAAGCTTAAATAGGACATGTCACTGTTGGCTGAAAGCCCAGTTTTTCACCACATGTTCCTAATGATATGGTTGTGGCTTCCCCAGAAAAAGTAATGAGACAGAGAGAAAGAGAAGTCACGGTACCTTTTATGACTTAGTCTCTAAAGTCACCTACTGTCACTTTCATTAATCTCCTCATTAGAAGTGAATAACTAAGTTTAGCCCATATTCAAGAGGAAGGGAATTCGGATCCACCTTTTGAATGGAGGGGAGTATCTTAGAATTTTGTGGACATATCTTAAAACCACCACAATACAAAAAGTAACCTTTGCAGCGCTTAGCAAACAATAGGTAATCCACAAATGGCAGTTGTCATTATGCTGTTATTAATATATACCTAATACATCTGATTCTTAACTATAAAGCCATTGTGGTTAAGACCAGAAAAACTCATGGTTTTTCAAATTCCTGGAGAATACAGAGAAAGAAACACCATATCACTATATTCATGACATCTGTTTGGTAAACTGAAATGAATGGACTATTTTTGTACTGCATGCATTGCATCAGAGCAGCAATATTTAATAGGCGTACCTAAAATGTATAGTCAGCCTGCAAATACCAGTGACATGGATAATTTGAATGACAGTTAATCCCCAAATTGATTTTGTTTGGTTTTGTTAAAAGTTTTATACTTGTGTTGAAATACCTATGGGTATTGCTCATCTAAGAATCCATTGGATTTTAACTGTGTAATATACCAGCTTGGCTTTCTGAGTGTCCTGCTCTCCTTTCCACTAAAAAAAGGGACCACAGCTAAGACTGACAGAAAGAGAGGCCCTGGCCTACAACAGAGATAAGAAGACTTGCTAGTTTACACAACTTCACTGAGGGCAAGGAATAATGGGAGGGGGAGGGGGGAGTCTGAGGGGGGGACAGTACACAGTAAACCAACAAACAAAAGGTATAATATCAACAAAGAGCTCAATGAAGCAGGAGAGTTGATGTTGACAGTAAAAATTTAGAAGCAAGAATTAATATGGCTAAGTCACTGGATAATCTAGATTTCCTCTGTTTATGTATACATTTGTATACATATAGGTACATAATGTCCATTATTAGCCTTAAGGATTGTCTGATGTTCATTGTAAACAAAAACATAAGCCTGAAACCACAGGTGGACAGAGTAATTTACTGGGCCACTTTGATAAGATCATTACATTTAAGCTATTGTCACACCTTAAACTGGTTCATTTACTAGTGTTTTGATTTGCGTTAAATATTAGATCCTCAGGCTAGTGTCTGACATGGTGGAACTCTTCTTAGTATTTTACCAACATAGCAATCAGACTTCTAAGGTTTTAGAACATAGTCACCAATTTGAAAATAAGTAAAAATGGTCTCAGAGGAGCCAGAGTTGCCAGAGTTTATATGTGTCTTTGCAGGCAAGGCAGTAAGCCTCCTAGGGGTTTCACAGGGAGCCTCCTCACTTACAAATGCACCACCCTCAAGTACTGATCGGTCAGCGACAGAAGATAAAAAGTAGTGAGGGGGGAGGGGGTCTAAAATGTTGCTAGCCTTGGCCCCTGGCAATTGTAATAATGTTATTAGAAAAGAGAATCACTAGAGATCCAACAGTGAAGAGAAAATCCATATTAAAAACCAGCAAACAGCTGAAACCGGTTTGGCTCAGTGGATAGAGCGTAGGCTGTGGACGAGGGTCCCAGGTTTGATTCCGATCAAGGGCATGTACCTTGGTTGCGGGCACATCCCCAGTAGGGGGTGTGCAAGAGGCAGCTGGTCGATGATTCTCTCTCATCAATGTTTCTAACTCTCTATCCCTCTCTCTTCCTCTCTGTAAAAAATCAATAAAATATATTTTTTTAAAAACAAAAACCAGCAAACAGTATTTTAAGGTCATTTACCTTGTGGAAGACAAATAAATGGCTTTACCAATCTTTTTGTTCTTTGATGGTATCTTTCTATTATAGTCTGATACAATAAGCAATACTGTATTTATAATGTTGAACCAGAGTTCATAAACAAAAAGATAACTATCACCTTCTTAGTAAGTCAAGAAAGTTTATGATATAGTTTAGAGATATTTGTATCAAATATACTTAAAATTTTTTAAAGTTTTGACACTTAAGGAAGGTTTATTTATTGACATATAGAATGCACATAGAAGAAGGGGTCAGTAGAGGCCTCTGAAAATACTATGTTCAGTCTAGCATTATGAATGTTTTACAGCCTTTCTGTGAATATGAAATCACTACAAGAGCTATCATTTAATGAGCACTTACCATGTGTCAGGAACTGCGTTAAATCTTTACATGAGTACTAAATCTTCACAACCCCCATTTGAGACATATTATTATTGCCTCCATTTTAAAAGTTTGGAAATTGAGGCACAGCAGTTAAATCATTTGCTTGACATTATTCCTATAGTAAGTGACAGAGCCCAGAATCAAACTCAGGTCTAAGTACCATGTTTTCCCAAAAATAAGACAGTGTCTTATATTAATTTTTGCTCCCAAAGATGCGCTAGGTCTTATTTTCAGGTGATGTATTATGTTTCCATGAAGTAGGTCTTATTTTCTGAGGATGTCTTATTTTCGGGGAAACACGGCACCTCCATCCAGGTTTACCATCTGAGGCTGTTTTATGGTAATGGAGCTTACCCTTTCTGAGGAGGAATAATATTGTATCTTCTAACTTATTTTCAAAGAATGAATGAGGACAAGTGCAGTCATCGCTGCATTTTTCTCCTGAAAGACTTTTCCATCATTGTTAGCTCAGCCTTAAGAGCCTTTTATGACACTTAAAAAATCACTGGGTCAGTTTTTTACAGGAGTAAGGGGTGAGTTTCATTTCAGTTGCCAAAATTTGATAGGATTTCATTCGTGAACTTTGTTCTCTTGTTTCCACAGGTTTTCATTTTCCTTTGCTCTCTAGTCAAAAAGAAAAATACTCACATGATTATTAGAAGTACTAGAGCAGTACAGTAAATTGTTTAAGGACTTAAAGTACCCTTTTTTCTCTCCCTTCAAAGCCTTAAATGATACTGTGTCATTGAAACTTATAGAGCATTAACATCAGTTCTGCCAGGATGATATAATACATGTATAGCTTTCAGTAGAAAAACAAAATCTCTGCCAAACTAATCTTTGAATCATACAGATTTTTTTCCTTTCTGATTTCAGTGTTTTGGGCATTCCAGGACTTTTTCATCACCTGTCATTTAAAACTCCCATATCTTTCTTGAGCCAAAAATGGACCTGGTGTCACTTACAACTATGAATTCCTAGTCCTTTTCTTAAAAAAAATAGATAGATAGATAGATAGATAGATAGATAGATAGATAGATAGATAGATTTGAGAGAGAGAGAGAGATTAATTTGTTGTAACATTTATTTATGCACCTTTTGGTTGATTCTAGCATGTACCCTGACCAGGGATTGAACCCACAACCTTGACATATGGCTCTAGGGATGATGTTCTAACCAACTAATTTACTGGACCAGAGCTAGTGAAAGGGCAGAGCGGGGCTAACTCCTTGGAATGAGAGGGCAGGGCGGAACTCCTGGTAACTGGACCCTAGCCCTCACCCAACCAATCAGGGTCAGCCAAAGCAGTGACATCACCACCCCTATAAAACCCCTTGATCTGTTGAAGCCCGTGCTGTCGGTATGAGACATAGCCCGTACTAGCATGGAATACAGGCTTTCTGCTATTGCATCGGACTTGGCTCCCTGGTGATCCTTGGGGATCACGAAATCTGGGCATAACACTAGAGAAGAGATTATAAACTGATTCTGTTTGGCTTCAAAGTTATACTGTTTCCACTACCTCTTTCTTCCTATATCTCTGACCAATTCTCCTCTTTGTCTTTCTCAAGTTACTCTTCCTCTATCCTCATCTTAAATAGTGGTATTTCCCAGGGTTTCATACTTGGTTCAGGACTGCTTTCACTATACATAGTTCCTGAGCAGTCTTGTCTTATTGCCTTAGACAAATGACTCCTAAATTTGTATTTCTAGCCCTGAATCCCCCTGAACACCAGACCCAAACATCCAGAGTCCTCATACTTCTCTACTTGTGTGTCTGACAGTCTCACCTCATTTTCAACATGCCAGAAACACATCTTCTCACCCTCCACCCTTGAACTGCCTGTCCTCTTGGGTTCCCATGTCAGTTCCCTGAGTTATAGTCTTATCATTCTACTAGAGGCCTTATGCACAAATGGGAGGTTGGCTGGCCAGCCCTGCTTTCATTGGGCCAGTTGGTCAGCATACATATCATAGTGACCAGTCATTCTGGTCATTCCAGTCTCTTGATATATATATATATATATATATACTTTCTCCTCCCCCCTCACATGCAGTCATCTAAGATGTTTCCCTTATCCTACCTACAAAATAGTCCTTGAATCCCTGACTTGCCCTCTTGGTTCCCATTATCATTGCCCCAGTTCTTATTTGAACCTTTGCATTCTCTCCCATCCATTTTGCTCCTTTTTTAGAGTCAAGTAATCTGTATACAAAGGCAATCTGACTATGCTGCTATTTAAACAAAAAACAAAAAACAACAATTTAAAGGTGTCCCATTGCTCAGCTAGTGTGGCTCATTGGTGAGCATTGACCCATACATGAATCAGGAATTCACTGGTTTGATTCCTGGTTCCCAGTAGGGGGCATGCAGTTGGCACCTGATAAGTGATGATTCTCTCTCATGACTGATGTTTCTTTTCTTTTTCCTTAAAAAAAATTATATATATATATATAATTTCAGAGAGAAAGGGAAAGGAAGAAAGAGATAGAAACATCAATGATGAGAGAGAATCATTGATTGGCTGCCTCTTGCACCCCCGCACTGGGGATTGAGCCGGCAACCTGGGTATGTACCCTTGACCAGAATCAATCCCTATCCACCGAACCAAAATGGCTAGGGCTCATTAATGTTTCTCTCTCTCCTTCTCCTTTCCTCTCTCTGAAATAAATTAATTAAATAAGTTAAATTAATAAATAGTAGTCCATTATATAAATAAATAAATAAATAAATAAATAAATACCTTATTTGCTGGCGTATAAGACAATTTTTTGGCCCTGAAAAATACGTATTTGCCGGCGTATAAGAGACTGGGCGTATAAGACGACCCCCTAACATTTCCACTAAAAAATACAGAGTTTGTTATATACTCGCCGTATAAGACTACCCCCCACTTGGAGGCCTATTTTTCAGGGCCAAAAAGTCGTCTTATACGCCGGCAAATACAGTAAATAAATAAATAAAGGTACCTCATCATATATAGAATGAAGCACACAAGGATTTCTGTGACCTGATCTCTGCCTCCTTCAGCCTCAATTCCAGCAACTCCTGGCCTTAAAATTTACTCTGCAATCATATTAAATCAAGTTACTATAGTAGTTCCTCTCACCTTACATGTTGTGTCCCATCAAGATGCCTTTGTTTAGGCTCTGCCTGTAGTACCACCACCCCACCTTTTCACCTGGATGAACTCTCACTTCAGTATTCATCTTCTCTAGAAATCTCCCCTCAGCAGTCCTCTACCTCAGACCACCACTAAATCCTCTCTGTATGTTCCTACGCTCCCTGTCATTACCTTAGCAGGTGTTTGTTGTCTCCATTAGACTTTAAGTTCTTTAATCACAGAGCCCATGCTTTATTGAGTTTTATGTTCCTAGGGCCTAGCCCAATGCCTGGTACAGAGTGGGCTCTTAATAACTGGTTAATCTTAATGAAACAACAGTGCTATCCTTATATCGGAGGCTTAAACTAGACCCTTCTCTATGTAAATTAAATCTGACAACTATTACAACACAATGATATCAAACATAACAAACAACTCTATAAAAAATGGATGAAGACTTGAATAGACATTTCTCCAAAGAAGATATACAGATGACCAATAAGCCATGAAAGAAATGAAAAGATGCTCAACATCACTAATCATTAGAGAATTGTAAATCAAAACTATGAGATACCACCTCACACCCATTAGGATGGCTACTGTTTTTTAAAAAAGTATTAGCAGTGTTGGCAAAGATGTGGAGAAACTGGAGCCCTTGCACACTGTTGGTGGGAATGTAAAATGGTATACCTTCCATGGAAAACATTATGGTAGTTCCTCAGAAAATTAAACAGAGAATCCTATATAATAAAAGGCTAATATGCAAATCGACCAAACAGTGGAACGACCAGTCACTATGATGCATACTGCCCACCAGGGGGCAGACGCTCAATGCAGGAGCTGCCTCCTGGTGGTCAGTGTGCTCCCATAAGGGGAGCGCTACTCAACTACAAGCCAGGCTGACAGCTGGCAAGCACAGTGGCAGTGGCGGGAGCCTCACCTGCCTCCACAGCAGCACTAAGGATGTCTGACTGCAGCTCCCCACAGGGAGTGAGCCTAAGCCATCAGTTGGACATCCCCCAAGGTCTCCCAGACTGCTAAAGGGCACAGGCCAGGCTAAAGGATCCCCTTCGCTCCAGTGCACAAATGCCATGCACGGGGCCTCTAGTTCATATATAATTCAACAATTCCACCTCTGGGTGTGTGTGTGTGTGTGTGTGTGTGTGTGTGTGTGTGTGTGTGTGTGTGTTTAAAATATATTTCATTGATTTTTCACAGAGAGGAAGAGAGAGGGATAGAGAGTCAGAAACATTGACAACCCCCACTGGGATATGCCCGCAATCAAGGTACATGCCTGGAATCAAACCCGGGACCCCTCAGTCCACAGGCTGATGTTCTATCCCCTAGCCAAACCAGTCTCGGCTGGGTATATATATATTTTAAAAAACTTGAAAGCAGGGTCTCAACAAGATATTTGTATAGCTGCATTCTTATGGCGGGCAGTGTTATTAACAATAGATAAAATTTGGGAGAAACCCAGATGTCTATCAGCAAAGCAAATTATGGTATATACATACATTATTCAGCCTTAAGAAAGAAAGAAAATTCTAATATGCTACATGTTATATAGCATGTGGCTAAATATTCTCTGGTGAGGATTAACAAAAAGCAAATTAAAATAAGATCATTTTTAAAATTTTATTGCTAAAATTCTAACATGGGTGGACCTGAAAACATCATGCTGAGTGAAATAAGCCAGTTACAAAAGGTCAGACACTATGTGATTCAGTTTATAAGAGGTACTCACAGTAGTCAAAATCATAAAGACAGAAAGTAGAAGAGTAGTTGCCAGGGCTCCGGGAAGACTGGGCTGGGAGGTTGTCATTTAATGGGTATAGAGTTTCAGCCTTGCAAGAAGAAAAGAGCTCTGAAGATGGATGGTAGTGATGGTTTCATGACAGTGTGAATATACTTAATAACACCAAACTATACACTTAAATATGGTAAAAAAAAATGATCAATTTTTATTATATGTATTTTGCCACAATAAAAAAAAAATTGAAAAAAAGAAAACAAAAACAGGACAGAGGGAGAAGTCTAAGGGTTAGTAAGTATTGCACCACTGTGCTCCAGTACAGACAACGTCCAACTATCTCTTCATGATCCTATCTTAGTACCCAGTTGTTCCCAAATAGCAATTCTGGGGTATGGCCAGAGAATCTGGAGCTTTAATGAACACCCCAAATGATTTTGATAACAGACAAATTTGGGGAACTGCCTAGGCTACATTGTAATAAAAGAATGATTGAAGAACCTTTTATCAGGATATTTTAAAAATTAAGATAATTTTGCCCTGGCCAGTGTGACTAAGTGGTTAGCAGGGGTGGGCAAACTTTTTGACTCGAGGGCCACAATGGGTTCTTAAACTGGACCGGAGGGCCGGAACAAAAGCAACCTGATCACACTGGCACTCTCATCTTGGGCTGCTGGTGAAGGAGCAGAGGGGAGAGCAAGAGAACCCTCCGCTCTTTCGGCTCCGCGGGCCGGATAGAACAGCTGAACGGGCCGGATTCGGCCCGTGGTCCGTAGTTTGCCCTCGGCTGGGTTAGAGCTTCAGCCCACAGACTGAAGGGTCCCGGTCAAGGGCATATACCTGGGTTGAAGGTTCAGTCCCCGGCCCTGTGGTCAGGGCACATGCAGGAGGCAACCAAACTGACATGTCTCTCTCACATCAATGTTTGTCTCTTTCATTCTCTCTCCCCTTCCCTTCTTCCTTCCCTCTCTCTAAAAATCAATTGGGGGAAATATCCTCCAGGGAGGATTAACAAAAAGTAAATTAAAAAAATAAAGAAATTAAGATCATTTTTTATTGTGGTGAATGTGCATAATAAATTTGCCATTTTAACCATTGATGTATATGATTTAAGTGGCATTGAGTACATTCACAATGTTGCGTAGCCATCCATTTCCAGAACTTTTTCATCATCGGAAACTGAAACTCTACTCTGTTAAACAATAACTCTTCATTTCTCCCTGCTTCACCCCAACCTTGGTAGCCTTTCTACTTTCTGTCTCTGTGAATTTGCCTCTTCTAGATACTTCATAAATGTGGACAGATAATTGATTTTTAACGAAAGTTCAATTGCTTCCTTGCCTACAGGTATAAGCCTGGGTGAAGGGGAGCAATCATTAATTGGGTGTCTTGACATGACAAGCCAAGGTCACATTCAGATTTCCTGGGTTTATCTCAAGCAATCAAAAATTGTACTTATAAACTTCTGCTTCATGGAATCGTAATGATTCCTCCATCCTAATTATTTTTATCATGACCTATGTATTCATAAATGATAAGTGATTAGTTGGTGATATTCAATCTGATTTTCTTATAAAAAATGAGCATCTTTTTAGCATATATACAAAAGTTGTCTTTATTTTTAAAATATTTTTTTACTTATAGTTGACATACAATATTATAGTAGTTGTAAACATACAACATAATGATTTAAACATTTATATAACTGATGAAGTAAGCACCCGATATAACATTATACATAGTTATTACAATATTGCTAACTATATTCCCTATGTTCCTTTACATACCTGTGACTGTTTTTATAACTAGCCATTTGTACATAATAAGCAACTTTTTAAAAATCCCATCTCAGTTATATCATTCTAAGGTTTTTCTGCAATATCAGGGCTTAGCAGAAAAAAATATGGAGAAGATTACTATTTAAATGGTTCCAAAATCCAAGCACAGAGGACTTAGGGCTTTATAGTTTCTTTTTATAAAAGGCATCTACTTTAAGGCATCTACATCGCAAACTTGAAATTTCAAATCATCCTGTCCACAGTATTTAGTGCAGCCCTTTTGGCTTCTTCTAGATGTCCCAATGGAGCAAGGAACTTCAGGGCCCAGCATGCCACTCTGGGCGAAAGTCTCTTCATCTAGTCTAGAGCAGGGCTTCAGACACCTGTGCCAGAGGCCCAGAAAAGGCCCCCATTTGGAATACAGAGCAAAGAAAATAATTATTTTATTTTAACCATATTCCTCAGACTTCAGGCCAACCACCTGTGACATACATACTCACTACCTTTATTGCCTGACTGTCTAACCACCCATCAGGAATATAGTATGATAGCATTCAAGTAAGTGTTTTGTACAAAACTATGGAACAAATAGAAATACCCATACTTAACTTTGCATTGTAAAATTTTTTATTTATTTTTTGTTGATCCTCACCTGAAGATGTTTTTTCCATTGCCTTTCAGAGAGAGGAAGGGAGGGAGAGAGAAAGAGAGAGACACATCAACTGCTTGACTCCCAATCTCACCCAACAGGGGGTGGGGAGCAAACTGCAACCCAGGTAAATGCCCTTGACTGGAAATTGAACCCATGACCCCTTTGTGCATAGGCCAATGCTCTAACCCCTGGGAAACACTGGCCAAGGCTATAAATTTGTTTTTGATATCTGTTCCACTGAGTTTGGAGCACTGTATTGTGATAAATCATTGACCAATTAGGTCTTCCTATTGATTTATATTCTCCACTAATTATACACACACACACACACACACACACACACACACACACACACACACACATACTAGGGCTCAATGTATGAATTTGTGCACCTTGAAAGGAACTGTGGGCCAGGAGGTTGTAGGTATAGGGGTGGGTCTCGGCCCATCCTCTGTGCCCCCATCTGGCCCCTCTCTCTGCAGCCCCTGGTCCCCTGTCTGATGGCAGCCCCGTTCCCGCCAATACTCCCATGTGCAGATGGCACTGGCCCTGCTCCCACCCACTGATTGTGTGGAGCGATTGGGGCTGGCACCAGCAGTGGGTAGGAGCAGTGGCTGCTGCCCTGATTGCACCTCAGGAGCAGGGGGAGGTGGAGAAGCCCTCAGGGGCGATCAGGCCACCAGCTGCTGCTCACACCCACTGATGGCGCTGAGCAATCAGGACCAGTGTGCCAGGCACCGGAGATGGGTGCGAGCTGGGCCAATACCGGCAGTAGGTGCAAGTGCGGGGCTGGACAGTGGTGCACGGGAGCAAAGAATTTTCAGTAACATTCAGAGACTCACCCCGATGACAGTGATCAGTGCCCCACCTTGGTCTGGCACCCTTGCTCACCTGCTCCACCATCCCACCATGGCCAATGTCCACCATGTTCCACACATGCCCCCTGGTGGTCAGCGCATATTATAGTGACTGGTTGTTTGGTTGTTCTGATTGTTCTGCCTTTCAGTCTATTTGCATATTAGCCTTTTATTATATAGGATATTTATATATTCTAGCTTCCAATTCTCAAGCCTCTAAGGACTCTTCTGATAACCCACATCAATCTCTGTTTGAAATTAACCCCTGGATGCTCTATAACTCTGTCACAGACTTTCTTTGTAACTGCATAATTTATCTCAAAAACTTAATTTTCCGTACTACTGTTCATTGAGCTCAAAACCAGGATAATAACACCACATGTAGAAAAAAGAAATAATGGGTTAGTGGAGGTGTTTCCTTACATATATCTGGATGGGAAGATGTCTTCTTATTCTCCCTTCTGAATTCTCCCTTTTGGTTCCTGGCCCAAGTGAAGAATTGCTCTTCTTAGTAGCATCCATGTCTGCCAAGAGGAACCCTACCACGCTGCCTTTGAAGTGGTGGAAAACAGCCTTTCCCGGTGTGCTTGAGGGATCTGGCTCCCTGGATAATCCCAGGGGTCCCCACCCAACCTTCTTTGGAAAGTTCTTTTCCTAAAGTTGTCCTCGACTTATATCAATATGCAGAGGAGACATCCTTCCTACAAAAAGCTTGTTTTTCCTCCCACAGTTGTGGGGAAGGTTGTGAAGAGGAAGCAGGAACTAGGTATAATGTTGGCAAAAATGTTTTGAGCACCTTAGATAAAAATGTTTGATAAGTACAGTCTCATTTTTATTGCCTCATTATAGTGCTCGTTGGAGAATGTGTTTCCTTTGGTCACCTGCCAATGAGAAAGATTAGCCTTTTCCTGAATCTAGAATTGTTTCTTTAACTAGTTATGTTGCTAGAATAAGATAGACAAATGCTGCTGAAATGAACAAATCAAGATTGGAACATGGAAATGCTCACTTCTACTCACTGTCCTTTCTAATCCATTGGCAGCTGCTGCAACCAATATGAGCCAGGTTTTGGTGGGGCTCTCTTTCCTCACCTAGTCTAAGTTGGAGTATTTTCAATTTAGTTCTTTCTGATGTCCAAGACTTTAAAGGACTCGCCCCCCCTCCCATCTCATTTGTGTCTGTTTGGAGCATTTAATAGGAAATTATTTTTCATTTAAGTGACTCTTCTGTAATGAAGAATCATTTTTGAAATTTTCATACCTTGTATCATCTAGTTTCTATTTTAGCCCAGAATAATTATAGTTTCCTTTTCTTTGAAACTAAATGTCAACTTTTGTTTTGTTGTGTGTGTGTGTGTGTGTTTTTTTTTTTTTTGAGGGGGGTGAGGTATTTTTGCCCTCCCTCAAATTTGTTCCCAGTTTACAGCAAAAGAAGCTGCTAGCATAATATTTCTGTATCAGCAGCTAGTTGAGCTCAATGTATATAGTTCTTTGATCTTTGTCTTAATGTGTTTGTGTTGGTCTAGGGTGTATCTTTTGGCTCTGGGAATTCTGAATTAAAGATAAAGCCTTTAACCCATCATTAGCTCATCTCCATTGCTTCAAACAAAAAGGAAGCAAACTGTGATTGCAGTGTGAAGGACTGAGGTCACACATGAGGGCAAATTTATTAGAGATGATGTATTTCAATGTCATACTGAGACCTAAGCAGTATTTCAAAATTTCAAAATGTCCTTCCCTGAAGTTATTTGTTTTTAATAGCATAGAGTCTGGCTATGAGGAATGAATTATGTACACATCTGTTTAAAAGCATGAGATGAACAAGTTATCTCTTGAAGTCACTTACTCTTTAGAACAAATAAGTTGCATTTTGTTCTGAGGGAATTTTAACGCTGGTTTAATTGGGAGAATTAAATGAGCCCAAGGCTAGTCTACAGAGAAAAGCCCTTTTAGATAGTATTTTTTATTGAGTTTGCCAACCTTTGATCCCCACTCACTTATGGTAAGTTTCAAGTATGGATAGACCTAAGATGTGGTCAGTTTCCATCACTGCTAAATAGAATATAAATTTCTCATGTTACTTGAAGACTGTTTGTGGGAGGTCTTATTTGGGATTTTGTGTCTTCTGAAGAGCAACTCATTGTTTAAAATGTCTCATCTGAACCCTACGAAAATGGTGGCGCTCATCTTTAAAAAAAATTGTATACTTCCCTATATGGTATTCTATGCTACCCAAGCCATTTGCTTGTGAGACTGTAAACTCTAGGACAATAACCTGGTTCTCTTCCTCTCTCCTCATCAGTCAATTCTTATTTGTTAGTGCCTTCCTTTGCTTGTCTGCTGTCGGACAGAGAAAAGGCTCAGCAGAGGCAGAAAAGACTTTATAAATTGCTCTTTAGCAGTATACCATGCTCCTAGATTAAAGTAGGAACCAGGAAACGTAAGGTACAGAAGTCCCCAGAGTGGCCTTGTATGGCAGATAAAATTTTTATATGAAGAAACATCAGTCCCTGTGACCTAAATTAAGCTACCTAATCTCTCAGTGTCATTATTTCTCTGGTTGTAAAAGGGGAATAGCAATACCAATCACTCTCTTCCTCTGGAGTTTGGGAGAAATTTAATGAGATAATGAACTTAATTGTATTCTTCTTACAAGGGAATATATTGTTGACTTTTAGGAGAGTGAACTATTTGGGGGTCCCTAAGGGACCTGAAAATCTATTACCTCGTCCAGCACTAAAATAGAACTATTGTAAAAAGCTAACCCATTGCCAAAAAGTAAGCTATTAATTCTGTGGCTAGATCAGGTCCAATGTGAGAACAAGGGTTTTGATATCTTCTTGGGAAGAACTAGGGCTAGATAGGCACAAAGATGGCCTTTTTTCTTTCTTTTAAATCAGAACAGAGGTATAATTGTGTTTGATGGTTCACTTTGGGAGAATATTAGATTCAACCCTGAAACACATTAAATAAGAGGATATATTTTTTTAAAAGTCTCTAGAACATGCATTCTAAATGGGAACAATATTCTCCCTCCCCCCCAAAAAAATTAGATATTACAATGGTTTCTGGCCCCCAGAACAACACACACACACACACACACACACACTCACACAGTATATATCGTGTATTAAATTTTCATGGCGGTGGGCATTTAGAAAAAAACGTCTAAAAGGGTGAGGATAATAATGAAAGAAAAAAAATGGCTAAGAAATACTGCTTTAGTCTAGGACAAGAATATGGTTGTCAATTATTCTTCCAGATATGTTGTCCGTAAGCATCGGTGAGCTGAAGACTGTTAGGCCGGATGCACGTTGCTATTGATTCCTTCAGCCCAACAGGAACTGAGTTCATAGAAAACTTGAAAGAGATGAAATTCATACCCTAAGGGATGATGATCTCAGACAGACAACTCAAACATAAAATCTACCCGTTAGAACCAATACTTTGTACTTAAATAAATGTGGTTAAATCTTTAAGGTAAGAGATTCCTTTTTTCTCCTGCCTATTTAGCCTTACGGAAAGGCACATCAAGGGTAGGCATGATCTTCAAAGTACTTCACAGAAAAAGCCAGATTGGGAGAAAGGAGAGGGTGTGGACCCCGCAGGCAGGAAGGGAATAATTATCTAAATAGTAATGTAATGTGCAGAGCAGCAAAGACAAGAAATAGTGGGAATTGACATTTAAGTATGTAAGAAATTTTAAGTTTGATGTTGCTGTTGTACTCATAAACATTTGTATATCCAAAGTATTTTTCCTTCCATCTTTTTCATATGTCTTACATAGTTTTGCATGCCTTCTGAATGGGTGGGATGACGCAAAATTGGCTTGCTATATACTATGAAATTTGGAAAAGGCTCTGTATTCTGTGAGGCCCAGAAGCCCTAAACTAATAGAATGACCATCTTTTTTAAATATATAGTTTTTTCTCCGTCTCTGGCTCTTTGTTGCTTAATCATCCTATTCTTTGATATTCATAACCATAACGTGGAGGAAAGAGAGGCTGATTATTCATGTCTGCTTATCCATTTCATAGCGATGCCCTGGACAAGTGCTTTTTCTCTAAGCCAAGCATTTGCTAAGAATTAGTTGCTATGGGCATTTAACTGCCTTACAGAAATCTACCCCAGTCTCCTGGTAATTGATTTCTTAAAAATCATAGAAGAAAATGAAATGGATTGGAGAGAGGCCTTCAGTCCTCTGATACCCTGGGGCCCACTCATTTCCACCCCCGCCCCAATTCTAAAATCTAACACATTGTCTCTCAGACCCCCGCCCTTCAGCTTGTCTTTGTTACCCACCGGGTGGGTGTAACCAAACCTCAGTCACACTGTGGCCCCGGCAGCTGGGATTCTCTCTCTCCCCCCATCACATTGCGGACATTCTTTTCACATCATTCTGTCCCCTCTGCCGCATTCCCTCCACTTGGCATCATTCCCCCTGTGCAACCTTCTGTTTCAAGGGACAGGAGTTTGCCAAGGAGCTGCTGGCAGAGAGGGTCCAGTGCTCTCCTTTCTCTCTGAAGAGCCCAGTGTCACTCATTAGCATATGAGAAGAATGGTTGTAAATAAACATCAAATGAGGTTAAGGAGCTGCAGCTCATCCATATTAATGAAGTCCACCTCACAGTCTTGGAGCGAAGTACTGACGGCTCTAATCACCAGAAGCGGTTTCCTAAGGCCCCCCGTTACAGGGAAGGAAGGGTTAGTTAGCTTCAGCCTTCCGATGAATGTCCGTCATCTTCCAGCCCCAGGAATGCTGCCGAGAAAGGCTGCTGATACCAGATCTGTGCTTGCAGGGCCCCTCTTGTGTCCTGATTACATCTGTTTGTCTAAACAGGTGGAGGGCCAGAGGAAGAAGGCTGTATCTGCTAAGCCAGGCTCGGGGGAGGGAAAACTCCAGGTCAGTCAGCGGTTCCCAAAGGAAAAATGAGGTCTCAGAGTCCTAGGATTCGATCTCTCACTGCCCCTTTCATCAGTTAACCCCGTGGAACTCAAACTCTTGTTTCCAATGCACTTAGAAGATCTGAGAGCTTCTGACCCCGGCCTAATAAGGGGATGAAAAAACTTCTGTCTCAGGAGCTCACGTGCCAACTCCCAGGTAGGCTCTCCACAGAGCCCTGTTCGCTTCATGGCCTCTATTCAGGAGAGTAATGAGTAGAGCTCTCGTTTATTGAGCACTTACTGAGTCCCAGGCACTGTACTAAGTATTTTTGAAGTTATATAGTCCTTACAGTAATTTTGTGAGGCTGCTTCACAGGTGAGGAAAGTGACACAGAATTTATGTAACACGTCCAAGATCACACATGTAGCAAGTAACATCTAGATTTAACTTAGAGCCCAGCTGGTATGGCTCAGTGGTCAAGCGTTGACCCATGAATCAGGAGGTCACGGTTCAATTCTCGGTCAGGGCACATGTCTGGATGGTGGGCTCTGTCCTCAGTAAGGGATGTGCAGGAGGCAGCCTATCAATAATTCTCTCTCATCCTTGATGTTTCTATCTCTCCATTTCCCTTCCTCTTTCTGAAGTAAATAAAAATATATTACTTTTAAAAAGAAAGGTATATCTAACTTAGAGGCCCATGCACTTGACCACTGCATGCTCTGGCATCTGAGTCAATCACGAACAAAATGTGAGCTTTTGTGCTCTTTCTTCTCTTTTGTAAGATTAACACCCTTTCTTCTCCAAACATAAAGTAGTTCTCTAGAAGTAGAACCAGACGACTTTAGAATTAATTTTTTAAAAATCAGCCCTAGCTGGTTTGGTGCGGTGGATAGAGTGTTGGCCTGGGGACTGAAGGGTTCCCAGTTCGATTCCAATGCCAGGTTGCAGGCTCAATCCCCAGTAGGGGGCGTGCAGGAAGCAGCCAGTCAGCAATTTTCTCTCATCGTGTATGTTTCCATCTCCTTCTCCCTCTTCCTTCCTCTCTGAAATAAATTTAAAATAAATATTTGTTTATCAAGGCACCTGTTTGAAACCACTTTTAGCAAATAAACTTTCATTAGGTGTGTTTTTCTTTGGATATAAATTTGAGGCAGTGGTATATGTGCTTTGAGTGTGTGTGTGTGTGTGTGTGTGTGTGTGTGTGTGTGTGTGTTAAGTAACAATGATACTTATTTATCCACCTTACCAGGCCGGTTTCTTTTATGATGCACATACCTTGCATGAGGTCAATGACTATGGAATTCAAAGAAGCCGCCTGGCTCTCATGCTGCTTTGAGCCTATGATCCTAGCCTCGGTTACTCCGTTTCAACAGTTGAACCTTGGTTTATTGCCTAAAGTTCACACTGTCAGCTTCTTTATCTGTGATTTCCTGGGGGGTGGGAAGGAGAACCCGATGCTGCATCAAGTGGTTATCGCAAAAGCTACACCTGATTGCTTTTAAAGAGTAACGCTTAGTGAAAGGATCTGCTAGTGAAACGGCCACTTATCTTTCCTCTCCTTTCCTCCTTGAAAACTCAGGGACCTTAACTTGGTAATTTTTACTTAGGCAAAGCGCCCAGGAATGTTTCCGCAGAATAGCACCCAAAGCCCACCCATGCAGGAGCCCTTCCTGCCACCAAGGTAACCAAGACTGGGAAGCAATTGAAACTGGGCCTTCCTTTCCCAGGCCTGTGGCTGTCAGCTTGGCTCAGAAAGAGGCAGACTGATGACTTTGTCTCCTCACCCAGTCACACTACCACACAGTTCTCATTTGGCCTCCAGTCACATGGTTATGCTGCTTATGGCCAAACAAGGATGCGCTGTTTCCAGTTCTTTGCACCCTGGGCTTGGCCTGGGCATCCTTAGTTGAAACCATCAGGGCCCCCAAAACCCTGAGGCTTTTCCAGGAACGAATTGCATGCAGCGGCGGAGAGGAGGAGCTGGGCTGTGCAGTGAAGCAGTGGATGGTGTGCAGTCAGGATGTTTGCAAGAGCCAAGGGGTTAGTTCATTGCTGCTTTGTATACTCGGGCGCACCAGAAAACGCAGATTAATAGGCTGTTTATTCTTCAGCATGTTCCTTGAATCAAAGGCTCTGGATGGTATTATTAAAGAGTGTTTGTGAGAGCGCCCTGGAACACTCCTCCTGGGCTCCGCTCACTGAAGAGGAACGATTGAGTCCTTTCATTTCCTGGGCAGCACCCCTCACGCTCACTGCTCACGATAGTATAAAGGTCTGCAGAACCTTTGTGAGAAGCTGGAGCTTTTGTTCTGTCTTTATGAGGTCCCATTACCCATAGCACCTTGGTCTGTTGGAGTCTAATTATTTCATGTTCTTGCCTTTGAGCTACCTGCACCTGATGAATGCGGTCCCCTCCGCCTCACGGAGTTTTTGTTTGGGGTCTTGGAGGGTTTTTTTTTTTGTGTGTTATTTTGTTTTGTTGGCTCTATGTAGTACTGGTTCTCTGTTGGGGCAGTATGGTCATCTCTTTTTTCGTGGTTGTTTAAAGGAATGTTGCCAGGAAGGAAGAAACATCTCTGAAGCAAATGAAGTTTTTTGTTATTGTTTTGTGTTGTGGCTGTTAGAAGGTTTCCCTGAAATGTAATGAAGCACCTTCAAACCTTAGAATTGAAGTATATTGAATCATGAAAGAATTACTTCCTCCACTACCGCCTCCTGCAGTAGAGATTTATATTGAGGAAAGTAAAAAAATAAAATAAAATAAATCAGGAGGGAAACTGCTTCTCCACTCCCCTTCCAATTCCCTTTCAGCAGCAGCATGCTGTCACGTGATATTCACTGTACCCTGTTCCCTTTGGCAGTTATACTTTTCCTGTGGCCTGGAAAATACTGTGTTTCAGGCCTTCCATAACGTGTGTGTGTGTGTGTGTGTGTGTGTGTGTGTGTGCGCGCGCGCGCGTGCGCACATACCACACAGCCACACCCTCCTGGGCATGCCTTTGACACAGAGGCATCCAGTCTATGGCGGAGGTGCTGGGAGCTCACCAGCCACTACAGACAATGCAAACACTCAGCACATTATGGGCACCCGTTTGTGTCAGACAAATGCAGCACAAATCATAAGCAATAGTTCTGAATCTGGCACGGCCCTTAATGACCACAGCCAGAGGCCAGAAAATGAAATGGAGGTCGTATATCTGGGGTTAGAACTCTAGAAGCCATCTGGCATCGCACCGCCCACGGTCCCCCAGGGAGGTGCACCTTGGAGCAGTAGGAGTCCTCTCATCCAGAAGACGCTGTCCCCTCCCGTCCCTCCCAAACCAGCACAGCTGTGTGCACGAGGACCATTCGCCATATATACACTGAGACCAAGATATATATACACACCCTGGCGCTCCGCCTGGTTCCTTCTGTGAAGTCCATCTGTTTATCCAGTTCCAAATCCCAGAAGGCAGTCACCAAAAAGTAAATAGTGAGCAGGGACAGGGTTTTTTTCCCTTTCTCTCTAGATAAACATGTTCCGATGAACAAAACAGATTTTACAAATGCATTCCATCTAGTAAATCTCACCTAACAGCTGTGTGAGGATGGCTTGGAGGAGCACAGGACGAGGCGTGGGGGGTCTCAGGACTTGATTAGGAGAATGAAAAAGTTCAGAAATCCACAAGGCATGGGCAGTTCTTGCTAGATGGAAGTCAGCTGCTTTCCTTCATTCTGTCCCCTCATGCCAAACCTGGGATCTGTGGCGGGGGCTTGCCGAAGATAAAAGTCTGGCTGCAAATGTCAGCTTCTTTAGCAACATGCCCTGTGTTTGTGAGTGTGCCCTCCTCCTCTGCCTTTATAACGCTCCCCTGGAGGCAGACAGTGGGATATTGCCCTAGGGCTGCCCATCCACCCACCTCTGCTTCCCACTTACTCCTATGGCTAAGACAGTGAAAGACAGCATAGACCAAGAACATGGATTCTGCAGATCGGGGACAAGCACGAGAAATTGACCTTATGCCTCAGAGGTGGCTGGATATTTGTGTGTCTCAGTTCCATGTCAGATTGGCTCACTATACCATTCAGGAGTTGTTTTTAAAAATGTCCTCCTCGCTCCTCATTTTCGGGTCAGATGCTTTGGATAATCCAGTGGAATTCTCTCTGCTTGACTGCCGGTTGCTGCCAGACACGGAGTGCTAAATCCTGTCATTGGTGACTTGACATGGTGACGTGTGAAACAGTGCTGCAATTTGGACATCCTGCATTCATTCACACAGACTGCTTTGCCAGTTAACCACACTGGTGAAATGCAGCAACAAAGGGGGAAGAAAGCAGTTTCTACAGCCCCTGCCTTATCTTCACCCTGGGATCAGAGTGCTTCCGCGCCCACCCTCCCCCAAAGCCAGTATGAGTCTTCAGTAATCAGTCAGCCTTGGAATTACGTTTTGTTCAATATTATTCCTTTCTCGGGCCTCATAGCACAGTTTTTTGTGTTTTTTTAAACAGATTGGAGCGTGCTGGAGACAGAGAAATAGCGGGTATGTGAGAACAGGGAAGTGAGAAACAAACACTCTGGCTGCTGGTTCCCATCTCGTCTTTGCATTTGCTATTCCCTTTACCCCAGACGGCGTGCCTGGCTCCTCCTTACCGGCTAGGCCTCAGCTCAAAGGACACCTTCTCTGAGAGGTTATCTTTGCCTCCCATCTAAAGTCCCTCCTCCCCCCTGTCCCTTGTATCACACCACCCTGTTTTACTTTATGGCATTGCCTTATCACTTTCCACAAGTATTTTATTTTTATCTGCTTGTTTATCGTTTATCTCTCCACACTCCCCTTCACACACTAGAATGTAAGCTCCTTATAGATAGGGATTTTTCTCTGCCTCATCCACTGCTATTTCCACAGAACCTAGCATTTAATATGTATTACTTGAATAGGTAGGAATGTAGCAATTAAGAACTTCCAAAGCAAATATGGGGTTATTATCAGGAGTTGAAAAGGCAAACAGACAATATAGTTTGAAGAATAGAATTAAAAAAAAATACCAGGTTTCCCATATTCATTTTCATAATTTTTTAAATTTATTTTTTATTACTGATTTTGAGAGGGGGGGGGTGGGAGAAAGGAAAAGAGAGAGAGAGAGAGAGAGAGAGAGAGAGAGAGAGAGAGAGAGAGATTGATTTGTTGTTCCATGTATTCATGCATTCAATGGTTGCTTCTTGTTTGTGCCCTGACCAGAGACCAAACTCACAACCCTGGCATATCGGGATGATGAACTAACCAGCTGACCTGTCCGGCCAGGGCCTCATAATAGTTTTAATTACATACAAGTTGAAAGTGTTGAGTCAAAGATCACATAAATTGAGTATAGCTCTTCGTTTCTTCTGCTTCAGAATAAAGTGCTCCGAATTGAGTAGGTTAAGTCAGGGTCATGGAGACCAAGTACAGCACTCTGTCTTGCCAGGCTGGCATAGCTGAGGCCACAAAGGATGCCCAGCTCCAGATTTCCACTGGAAAGTGCCTGGCTTTGCCTTCTCCAGGGCAGGTGCCAGAGGAAACTAGCACAACAATTTAAAGCAGCGGCAAGCCCAGCCGGAATATCTTCATACAGCCTTCCTTACATTCTTGCCTGCTTCTGGTTCCCAAAGAGAGCACATTCCTCCTCAGAGCTCAGGGGCCCTGCAGCTCTTTCCGATGTGAGAGACGGAGGAGGAGAGGGTGTGTATGACTGAGAGAACTTGCTTAGCCTCACAGACACATGACGCTCACTCCTCACCAGTCCTGCGCCCAAACGAGGAGTATTAGCTTCTCAGAAGTTATCCTCTGTCTTGTTGGGGCAAGATCCGTGCCTAGTGTCAAGAGAGAGATATTAAAGATTAAAGAGCCTCCCCCAGGAAAGGGGATGGTTTTGCCTGAATCTCTTTAAGTTGTTTTCCCCCCATACAAGTGCGTTCATGTTGCTGGGCTCCCTGACTTACTCCCTGGCAGTTTGTAGTTTTTATTCTCATGGCTTTGTGGTCTCATTGATATCAGAATGTGTTTCAACAGCTGTAGGTGATGCTTCCATGCTCCACTGCTTTCTCTCTTACTTGCTAATGACTCTTCTGTTGGCTTCAGCCTTTCGCCGAGCCCACCTCATCCACACCCCGCTCCTGGCCCCGTCTTTTATTGATGCCGTGTTGACTTTGTGTGCTGCCTCTGTTGGTTCCGTTTTCGGAGCACCTGCAGGGAATTAGCCATCTCTGCTTGCTGCCGGGGATCACCCAGGCCTTTGATCTGTTTGATTTCTATACTTTTGGAAACGTTGAAGGACTCTTTAGCTTCACCGGAATACATAAAAGGTGCTGTAGTTTCTGTAGCGTGACCTTCCAGACTAGCTCTGCTTAGGGATCAGAAGATAGCAATGTAAATAACAGATGTAGATGCCATTCATTCAATGTTTACTATGTATCAAATACTGTTATAGTCGTTTAACATGACTCTGTAATTTAATTCTTACTTATAGGCCTAAAGGCCATATATGAACTAACCCCAATTATTTCTCTAACCTCAACCCTTATTCCTTCCCTTCTGGTTCTCTTAGCTCTAGCTGCCCTGCTTCTGTGCGGTTCCTCTGACCCAATGGGCATGCTCCCTCCTTAAAGCCTTCGCAGTGGCTGTTCCCTCTGCCTGGAATGCTCTTCCCTCAGGTGTCTGCCTAGGCTACTTTTTAAAAAAAATATATATTTTATTGATATTTTTACAGAGAGGAAGAGAGAGAGATAGAGAGCTAGAAATGTCGATGAGAGAGAAGCATCGACCAGCTGCCTCTTGCACACCCCCCACCGGGGATGTGCCCGCAACCGATGTACATGCCCTTGACTGGAATCGAACCCGGGACCCTTCAGTCCGCAGGCCGACGCTCTACCACTGAGCCAAACCGATGTCGGCCTAGGCTACTTCTTAATCTTCAAATCCTTACTTGGGTGTCACCTTCTCCATAAAACTTACCTAGACTACTCGATATAAAATTGTACCACCACTACCCACTCACGTTCCCTCTCCAACTTGCTCTCTTATATATTTTTTCTTACTATCTATTATTTTAACTTACTATATAGTTTATTTATTTAGTTAATCATTTATCATCAGTCTTCTCCAGTATAAGGTAAGCTTCATGAAGGCAAGAAACTTGTCTAGTTCCTAATGTATTCTAAGCACCTGAAAACAATATCTGGCACGTGGTAGATGTCCCATAATTCTTGATGCATGAATGAAGTTTGCCCTTCAAAAACCCTGTTTCCCTCTCCCTTCCTTTTTCTCTAAAAATCAATAAGACCATATCCTGGGGTGAAGATTAAATATATATGTATATATGGAGATTAACAGGGAGTAAGGCAAGAGTTGCTGTTTTAAATACTATAGCCAGGGGAGGCCTTACTCGTGTGATGGTATTTGAGCAGAAACCTGAAGGTGGTAAGATAAGCAGGTATCTAGGGACAAAGGGGATAGCAGGCACAATAGTCATGAGCATGATTGACCTATTCAAGGAACAGCAAGCCAGTGTGGCTGGAATGGTCTGAGAGAGGGGTGATTAGAAGGAGAGGTGGTTAGGGCAATAATAGAGGCCCTCGTTGTGTAGAGTTTGAGAAGGAAGAAGTATCCCTCTTTATAAATGAGAAAAACTAGGGCTCAAAGAATTTTATCCATGCCAGGAAATAACAGAGACATTTTGAGCCTTGTCTTAATTCCAAATTTCACATTCTTAGCTGGTATGTGTGCCACACTAGAAAGCAATAACTTGGGTTTCATAGCATACCCACCAAGTTATAGGCTACCTACCTGGATTCAGATTATGTCCTACCTGTTCTTTATGCTGCTGCCTCACCACAGAGAATTACAATGAAAGAAGCCCAGAATGTTGGAGCCAAATAGAATCCTGAGGATTATTGAGACAAAAGGTTCACACATTTTTAATAGTTCTGAATGGTATTGCTTTTTTCAGACCCTTTGATGTCTTCCCACTGCTTATACTTTTGTTTTCCTAATTATTTAAATAGGTTATACATGAATGTGACAAAATTTAAAAGGTCAAAAGGGTACACAATCTAACATACTCTAAAATACATTTAACTTTGCCTAATTGACCCTGATTATTTACATATGAAGCTTGACAGAGGAAGAAACTGAGGCATAAAGAGTTGGTGCCCAGTTGAAGGCCACCCACCAGGGGAGAAACCAGCTACCTTATCCAAACTTTGTCTTTCAGAAGACTTGTGCATAAAAGAAATTGGGTGGGTTCATCCTTTGATGACACTGGGGTATTTTTCATCTTTTTCCTTTCTTTTTTGTTTGCTTGCCAGTCCCACTGAAAGATAAGGATCAGGGTTCAAAAAGCCTAACCACTGTGTCATTTCCCAGGATGGAGAGCCACTGTCATTTGGTTCACATTTTTATTAAAATAAGATGAGTGATTTACTCACATTATAGGCAAAGAATCTTTTACCAGGAAAACGATATTTCGAAAAACAAAGCTGATGGCTTTGAGGAACAGTAACTGCTAACATCGGTTTCCTTTCCCATCCAGTCCCAAAACAGTCAGACACTCTTCTGTCTCTAGCTGCCTCTTTCTCTTACCCACACATGTACATATAATTATAGATATGGTACAGTATATATGCCCACAAAAAAACAGAACACAGCCGGAAAGACAACGGTAGAGTCTTCTGGAGGGATGTGTTTATCTGTATCCAGTCTTCTTTTCTGGTTCCTGCTGTTTTTTGTTTCCCTAAGTCTGTTTTTTTATTTGATAGGTAGCCATAAATCCATCATCATTGGTGGAAGTTAGTGGATTCTGACGAGAGAACAGGCTGTGGTCTTTATAAATACGCCCACATGCTGGCAACAGCCTTTCGCTACTCACACCATCATCGAGAACCAGGGAACTTTAGATTGGTTTTTTATTTTTAGTCTGTCTTGGTTCAACTCACCCTGAGTGAGTAACTCTGTTAGCCACTGCTTCTTTTTATATTTATTTAGAAAAGAAGGAAAATGCATTTTAAGTGAATCAAATGCATAATCTGTTCCACTTCTTATTTATCCTGTGGCTACTTTGGACAGTGGAAAGCCCAAAGAAATAATAACTTTTATTGGGTTTTGTTTTCTGTGGCTTGCTTTCTCAGACAAGCCCTCGTCAGACAGTTCTGCTGATAGCTTATAAAATTTCAGCCTGATTTTAAATTGGAAAGGAAAGAGTAGTTGGAAATTTTCTAGGTATATTAATACACTCTTCTCTTGCCAATCTGTGTCTAGTCCTGTTAAATTTGCAGATGCAGATTTATAGTGGCTTAATGTTTATTTTTGTTATCCCTTCTCTATAAAGATTAGCAGAAAGTCGCCTAAACTAGAAAGGGTCTGTCCGTTTGTTTGGAAGGAACAAGGAAGCTGGGAGCCAGATTGACTACATCTGACCCTGGAGCCAGCCTAGAGGGATGAGGGAGATGAAATGGCTGGTGGCAGGTTTAAATATTAACAGTGATACTAGAAATAGCACTTGCAGCTAGCACTGCATTCTCATTTTGGAATTCACTCTGCTAGGTGTTTCTCATCCAAAAGAGAAACAAAAGCGGCTGAGTCTCCAGGGCTCCCGGGAACGAAACGAGGCCTGGCCTGGAATCAGAAGGCTTGATTTGATCATGGCTCTGCCATTTACTTGGTGATTTTTGTCCCTTGCTGAGTCTCATTCTCCTTGTCTATAAAAAGAGGAATCATACCATTATCCTCTCCCTCTCCCACAAGGTTCTTATGGGAATCAAAAGTGATCATGAATATGAAAATGGTTCGCATAATTATATAGTCTCTCTACCAATATGACTCATCAGCACTTTTAATGGTGAGATGATAGAGGATTGGCAGTGCATTAACTACCAAGAAAAAATGGTGCGTACCTGCCTCAGGCAGATAGACGATTTAGTCACTCATCAACAAAGAACAAAGGCAAGATAAAGTAGTCATGAGATAAGAAATAAGATTGCTTTAGCCACCCATGGCTTGAGCTGGAGATCTCCATGAATTGTGCCTTCTGTTATGCAGGTGCCATCCCACCTCCGTGCCTCTAATGGAGGAGAGTGAGGACCAGAGCAGGTGCTGTTACTGAGTGCTTCCCCTGCGCCATATGCCAGCACTTTCAGTTTACTGTCTCTCTCTTTTTTAATCATCTCTCTTAATCCTTTCAAGAACTCTTCATGGGGGGTAAGAGGTCAACCAAAGGACTTGTATGCATGTATATGAGCATAACCAATGGGCACAGACCAAGGTGGGGGTGAGGGAGTGAGGCATGTGCTGGAGGTTAGGAGCAGCTGGGGGAGACTTATGTAATACTTTAAACAATAAAGAATTTAAATTTTAAAAAAGCCCCCCCCCCAAAAAAAGAACTTTTTTTTGATTAATATTAGTAGTACCATTATTCCTATTAGTATTGTTGTTATTATTATTCACTCTTATTTCCAGTTGACTTGCTCAATGTCATATGACCAACTAGCTGAAGAACCAAGATTGGGATCCTGGTTGGCTGATTCAGAAACCTGCACTGCATGTGCTATATAAGACCCACACAGGGGTTAGAGCAGCCGTGGGCAAACTACGGCCCGTGGGCCAGATCCGGCCCGTTCAGCTGTTCTATCCGGCCTGCGGAGCCGAAAGAGCGGAGGGTTCTCTTGCTCTCCCCTCCGCTCCTTCACCAGCAGCCCAAGATGAGAGTGCCAGCATGGTCAGGTTGCTTTTGTTCCGGCCCTCCGGTCCAGTTTAAGAACCCATTGTGGCCCTCGAGTCAAAAAGTTTGCCCACCCTGGGTTAGAGCCAGGGGTTTTAACTGTCCTCCACAGAGCCCTAGAGTTTCAAAGCAGTGCCTTAGGGCTTCTCTCCCCTCCACCTCATTCTTTGCACCTTTAGCCTGGATGAGGGCTATTGCGGAGAAAGTTGGGCAAAAAAGACTCTTGTAATCTATGTTATACATTGAGGTGTATAAGATTCCCATTTGGGGGAGGGGGGAGTATATCTGTTTAAAAATATTTTCAACCCTCACATGCCATAACTTCCTTATTTTACAGGTGAGAAAATGGAGGTCCAGAAAAATGTGATTAGTTCTGTGCAGAACTCAGACCATGTATTTTTCTTTAGGTATTATGTTTTTGTGGTTGAACAGAATATTCCCCCTAAAACAACAGGAAAGCCCTCACTGTGGCCATAAAGATCCATGTAAGGAAATTCAAAACACTGCCTCTCTTTCCAAGGTTGTGAGGTATTCCAGATATATCACCTTGAGAGGGCACAATGTTTCCTCTGACCTTTAGTTACCATGAGGAAGGATGGAGTTCATTTCCACCCTAGCGCCCATGCCTGTTGAACCATTTCTTTTCTTTCTTTCTTTCATATATATATATATGAAATATATATATATATATATATATATATATATATATATATATATATTTGATTTTTTACAGAGAGGAAGGGAGAAGGATAGAAAGTCAGAAACATCGATGAAAGAGAATCATCGATCAGCCGCCTCTTGCACCCCTCTACCGGGGATGTGCCCGCAACCAAGGCACATGCCCTTGACTGGGATCGAACCTGGAACCCTTGAGTCCGCAGGCTGACGCTCTATCCACTGAGCCAAACTGGTTTCAGCTGAACCATTTCTTTTCAAGTAAAAGTGGGTCACAAGAGTTTGCCACAGCACCTGCTTCTTCCTGGATAAGAATTACATCTTGGCTCTGAGGTCTTTGTTTCAAAGGACACACCCTGTCCTCTTATTTCCAAATGAAAACGTGAAGCAACAACAACTGGTAGACTGGGCTAGTTGGTCTCTGGATTAGGATGAATGATGGTACAAATGCTAGGCTTGAAATAACTTTCCCGATGGGCTGCTGGGCCCTTTGGGAGCTTATGGTGCCAAGATCCGTTTCATATTTTGATGTCCAAAGCTGCTGCTATTTCCTCAATAAATGATCAGGAGACTCTGCCTGTGCCAGAGTAACTAGCCCTGTTGCTGCTGGCACTGGTGCCTCCTTTCATAATGCCATGTGGCTGCCCACTCTAGGCCTATGCACGCCTGTTAGGTTTCATGCCATCAAAGCTGTTGAAGAGAGTGACACCCCACCCCAGAACCAAGTCTTGCCTTGGTCCTCCAACTCTCAACAGCCCCATCATGATGGACAGATGGCAAGGCAACACCCCAAGTGTTTCACACAGTCTGGGGGTTCTTATCATATCAGACCAGGCCTCTAGTTCAATCCCACGGTAGTGAGTAGGGATGGCCATGGTGAGCCTAAAAACCTGATCAGATTGCCATGATGTGCCATACACGATCACAGGTTAGAATTGCTCACATTTCTTTTTTTAATTTATTGCATCTTTGTATGTGTGTGTGTGTGTGTGTGTGTGTGTGTGTGTGTGTGTGTGTGTGTATTTCAGAGAGTAAGGGAGAGGGAGAAATATAGAAACATCAGTGATGAGAGAAATCATTGATTGGCTGCATCCTGCATACCCCCCAGTGGGGATCAACCCAGGCATGTGTCCTTGACCAGAATTGATCCCGGGATCCTTCAGTCTGCAGGCTGATGGATCAAACTGAACCAAACCAGCTAGTGCTGCTCACATTTCTTTCAATCTTTGTATAATATAAACAGTTCCTGGTGAGTTGCTTTTGTTCATTCTAAAAACTGCCATGAAAGTGTTACTATGTCTGATTTAATATTTTCATTCCTTATGTAAGATCATTTTCCTTTCAGTAAACTAATGATCATTTGCCTCCATTTAACATAAAACAACAGTGCTACCAAAGAAGATAAAATTAAGGAACACAGCCTGCTATTCTCTGGGGCTTTGCTTGACAGGAACATGGCCCTAGAATGTAAATTTTTCCTGTGATTTGTGGCATCTAAGTGCTACAAGGCGTACCACATGTCTTGCCCCTTCCTCTCTCTGCCCCCACACTCCCTCACTCATATCCTCATTCTTGCAGAGGAGCACTGAGGAGTATTTACTCAGCTGTGGGCTGGTACCAAAGGCTCAGTGCCCCGGGGATTGGAAGGAGTGGCATGGTCATGCCCTGAACTATCCATGTCCTTCCGAGCATCTCTTGGCAGAGCAGCCCGGCTGAGGGTGACTGTCATTTAAAATGAGCCCTGCACAAAAGAACATAACAACAATTGCAGCTGAAAATTGGAGAGTTCACTCATGGGCTGTGGTATTCTCTGGCCTTTGTGGTCATTCCTATTGAGAACATGCAGCCAACCACCTAGAAGTTGTCCAGTCGTCTGAGATTGCCCATGGCTTGGAAGCATTTCATTATCTCCAGTTCTCGTCCCAGCACTAGCTCACCCAGCCATCAGTATGTACACACTTCATACAAATGAGTTCAGACTAAACCGCATTTCAACCCTCATACTTTCGGAGCTAAAAAACCTTGATTTGGACTTTGGAGAAGGCTTTTCCTGATTAAGGGACAAAGACATGGCCCTATTCCTTCCACTTATCCACTGATCTCCTTTAATGACACCACTCTGACCCTGGAAAAGGCACCATTTCCCAGGAAGAGCAGAGGCATCCGAGTCTATAATCATATACCGCCTCAGTTCCTCTGAGCAAATGTTGTGGACACACATGGTGGTCTGTGAGGAGTTTGTAGAGATGACTAAGCTGCCCCCAGGAGCTTCAGAGGCAGGAATTTCCACAGCAAGAAGGCAAACCAGATGTAGAAAAGACAAGAGAACATCTTCACGCTTCATTTCCAAGAAGGGAATTAGTCCTGGGATATATTGGGCATCAGTAATTTCTGACTAGATTAATTTTCTAGCCAAAATAACCTCATCTATCACTCTCTAGGATTAAATGTGACCAGTAAAAGAATTTTTTTGAGTCAGAGGCTGCTTATCCTAAAAACTATAACATTCGTGCTAGAGTTGTAACACTGGTAAACCGAATTATTAGGAAGTAAACCCTAGGCTTCCTCTGATTTTCAAGATAAAATCTGTGCTACATTTCTATGAAAATAAATATCCAAGCTGATTGAGTTGAGCACTCAATGTAAAGATGTTAGGAGTCAACAAAGCCCAGGAAAGCAGTACACCTGCAATGATTTACCGTTTCCTGAAATTACAGTAACTACCAAATAGGACACCTTCCATTTTCAGCACTTTACAGCTCCTGGCATCGCCTCGTGCCCCTCCCCCACTAAGACATGCCTCCTGTGCCTGGAGAGCCCTCCTGTTTCCACACAGTGAGAACTTCGTCCCTCTGAATTTCCATGAGTCACTCTGCAAATTTTTTCCCCTTAATGTCTGTATTGAATTTTGAGAGAGAGAGGAAGGAAGAGGGATAGAGAGAGAGAAACGTTGATGAGAAAAACACCCATCAGCTGCTTCCCACATGCTCCCTCCTGGGGATCAAGCCTGCAATATTCACCAACCTGGAATCAAACCAGCAACTTTTTGGTTCATGTGTTGACACTCAACCACTGAACCACACCAACAAGGCTACAAAGCGTGTTTTCATTCACTCATTCCTTCAACAGATATTTACTATGATGTGCCAGTCATTGTGCTGAGGTAGTGTGGTTCCCAACCTTCCTAATGCCAAGACCCTTTAATACAGTTCCTCATGTTGTGGTGATCTCCAACCATAAAATTATTTTCGTTGCTACCTCATAACTGTAATTTTGCTACTGTTAATGAATCGTAATGTCAATATCTGTATTTTCTAATGGTCTTAGGCTCTACAGGTTGAGAACCGCTAGCAGAGACTCACTAGCAGGGTCGCCTAAGACCAGGGTCGAGGCATTAGGAAGGTTGAGAACCACTTGCTAAGGGCTTTAGTTAAGTCCAAGTATTTCTCAACTTCAGGACTTCAACTATTAATTGGTTAATAATTATAAAATACTATTACCATTTATTGAGCACTTTGCTAATTTTCAAGAAAAGTGTCATATATAAATGACCTCATTTGATTTTTACAACAATCCTATTTGGTAGATACTGTGGTTATTCACATTTTTAAGATGAGGAAACCAAGGTTTAGAGAAGTTGTATAACTTGTCCAAGTCATACCAGTGGTAAGTAGTTGAGCTAGGTCATCTGACTGCAAAGTCTATGCTCTGCACACGTACTACTACCCAGCGCAACTACTCTGCCCTGCTTAATGGGGGCACCTGGAGGGTATCTATGTGTCTCACGTTGATATAAAATCTGTCAGTCACCCGGCCTGAACTGTTCTATCATTAGAAGTCAAGACCTTCACTAATCAGTTGGATCCCACCTACTAAAGTAGAATTCGAAGACCTTTGCAGCTAGGCAGGCTTAGGTAATGAATCTCAGTCCTTCCTCCACTCACTAGCTGCTTCCTTGAGAAAGTAATTAACTTGAGTTGAGGAAACCCTAGTTTCTTTATTTCTAAAATAATAGCGAATACTATAGCAGAGGATGTATGATGGGCCATTAATGTAAGTACTTTACATTAACTCACAGCAACTGTATGATGTTGGTACTATCATTATCTCCAATTTATAGATGGGAAAACTGAGGCATCAAGAGCTTAAAGGTCAAGTCATTTGAAATCAGTGGCAAAGCTCAGATTTGGACCCAGACAGTCTAACTTTGAAGTCCATGCTCTTAGCCACAATACCGCGCTGGGCTGCCTCTAGAGATGATAGGATCAATGGTGTAAAACCCTCTGGTCTAGAGCCAGGCACGGAGTTGATAGGACGATTATAAGGTTTAGAGGAAGAAAGTTTAACAGCTCTGACCACCCACAAAAAAGAGGAGCACCAATTTGTGGAGAGTGTTCTGATTTTGATCTCATACCAAGACTTCTTATGTCTTTGCCTTTGAACTTTCAGGACTTGCTGGCTGAAGCTTTCCTAATTGTGGGGATTCCTTGCAGTGTTTCCCAAACTTCTCTCATGATGAGAATCACCTGGTGGAGTTGTTAAAATACAGATTCCTGAATTCCAACTAAGAAGTGCTAAACTAGAATTTCTGGGAACATATAGGTAAAATTGTATACTTAACTAGTGCTCTAAGCTTTACATATAGGTAAAATTGTATACTTAACTAGTGCTATAAGCTTTACATATAGGTAAAATTGTATACTTAAACTAGTGCTGTAAGCTTTACATATAGGTAAAATTGTATACTTAACTAGTGCTCTAAGCTTTACATATAGGTAAAATTGTATACTTAAACTAGTGCTGTAAGCTTTACATATAGGTAAAATTGTATACTTAACTAGTGCTCTAAGCTTTACATATAGGTAAAATTGTATACTTAACTAGTGCTCTAAGCTTTACATATAGGTAAAATTGTATACTTAACTAGTGTTCTAAGCTTTAGATATAGGTAAAATTGTATACTTAACTAGTGCTCACTAGTTAAGTATACAATTTTACCTATATGTTCCCAGAAATTCTAGTTTAGCACTTCTTAGTTGGGATTCAGGAATTTATATTTTAACAACTCCACCAGGTGATTCTCATCATGAGAGAAGTTTGGAAAACACTGCCTCAGAGCATGCATCTGTTGGTACACACCACCTCCCTTCCCTGCACCTGCCGGGGAAGAGCGGCCGGGATGAGAAATGGTGGCGTGGCCGCCAGCACAGGTGTACCCTTCCCCGCCCTCCCGTGGCCTCCGGCCCAGCACAAGGCGCTGTGCTGGAGCTGCAGTCTTTCCTGTTGACAGTAATTAGAACCTTTCAGACTCAATTTCTTACATGAGAAAAATCCCAATTCGTTTGACTTGTCTCCTTGATCCAATTCACCTGAAGCTATTTAGTTTCTGCAGTTTGTTTGTAGGGGAAAGCGAGCTCTTAAGCCTTCACACATTAGTGGTTGATAAGATCAAGGGCCTGAAAATGTTAGTTGGGTAAACTTTGGAGCCAGCCGCCTGCGTTTGAATTCCAGTTCTGCCTCTTAGTAAGCATGCACCATCTGAGTCTGTGTCTGTGCAACGGGGATAACAATAGTGAAGAATAGATGAGCTAAGACATGTAAAACCCTTGGCAGGACAGTGCCTCGCCCTCAGCAAGTGCGCCATGAATATTAGCTGCCAGTATTATCAATATTAAGCCCATCCAGTCCTGTCATCCTTCTTTCCCTCCCAGCCCCGAATCTTGCTCTGGAAAGCTAGTTCCCCTCTCTGTCCCCCAGGCTCTAGACCAGGGGTGGGCAAACTTTTTGACTCGAGGGCCACAATGGGTTCTTAAACTGGACCGGAGGGCTGAAACAAAAGCAACCTGACCATTCTGGCACTCTCATCTTGGGCTGCTGGTGAAGGAGCGGAAGGGAGAGCAAGAGAACCCTCTGCTCTTTTGGCTCCGGATAGAACAGCCCAATGGGCCGTAGTTTGCCCACGGCTGCTCTAGACTCTTCTCTCCTCACTCATCGGAGTATTTCATCTCTCTACGCCTCCATGAACATATCTGTGAAATGGAACTGAGAATAATGGAGTCTACTTCATGAGCTTGTTGTGAAGGTTAAGTGAGCTAATTCACGGCCTGAGCAAAGACCTCAGTGACTATTCAGTCTCATTACTGTTAATCCTACAGCACAAAGGGCTGCCCGGAAAGGCCTTTGAGGTCTTGGAGAGTTCTAAGAGCCGGGGGCCCAGAGCAGACAGCGGCATTTAGGATTAACTAATGCCTGAGTGTGAGCCTTGGGAACTAGGGAGACTGCTCGCTTGCTCGTTTCTGTAACATAGTGCCGGACCCCAGGAGGCACGGGGTAATATCAAATTAGCGAATATTCTAAAACAGGTTTGGCCCAGGCAACCTGACAGAGAATTTTCAAGGCAAAACACTCCTAGGTGTTTAAGCATTTAAACTTGGCAAGAAACACCTTCCTCCTCTCCGCTCCTGTCTTTGCCGCCAGGATTTAAAACCAAAACCAAAATAACTCTGATTGTTTGGAGTTACTATGCTCTAGACATCCTGCTAGACATCTTCTCTTTTCATCTTGACTTCAGCCCTGAAAGGTAGGTATCATCATTTTCATTTTACAGATGGGAAACTAATATTTAGAGAGGTTGAGCAATTTCCCCAAGGTTGCATACCTGGTTAATTGCAAAGCCAAGATTTGACCCTAACCTGTGGGACAGGAAGGGGACAGATCCCATTTGCTCATCAATGTTCTGACTTTGAAACAACTACCGTTCACTATTTTCCACTTACCGTTCTCCCAAATACCCATCATACAACCCAGGAGTGTCTCCAAGTGACAGGTGCCTCTCCATGGAAGACAACTAAGCTTGACATTATATAATCACCGCTTGATAGACATAGAGCCTCCCACAATTATCTTCCTTACTTCACATTTGGGAAAGTCAGGTATATCCACCAAAGTTTACTCTAGAAAAACACTGATAATTCAAAGATAAAACTCTCTCTCTTTTTTTTTTTTTTTTCTGAAACCAGTTTGGCTCAGTGGATAGAGCATCAGTCTGCCGACTGAAAGGTCCCAGGTTCGATTCCAGTCAAGGGCATGTACATTGGTGTGGGCACATCCCCATTAGGGGGTGTGCAAGAGGCAGCTGATGGATGTTTCTCTCTCATTGATGTTTCTAGCTCTCTATCCCTCTCCCCTCCTCTCTGTAAAAAAATCAATAATATATATATATTTTTTAAAAACCTCTTTTATTTACTTCCTGCCACCATACTTCTCTCTATACCATATACAGGGAGTTCTGGAGTGAGATTAAAGTGGAAGCACATTTGATTCAGTGGCTTTTCTCCCTTCCCTTTGCCTTTCCTGTCCCTCACCCCAAATCTATGAGATCATGAGTGGCTATTACTCCTTCCCTTGACAAATAAAACCTATCAGGCTGTGCCCGAGGTCAGGCAAGTGAGGAGAGGAAAGTACACACCCTATTGTGGCTCAGATGAAGGCCACAAAAGCCATCTTGATCCTTTGACCTACATTGACGCTGATTCTGTCCTTGGTGTCCCTGACTTTGGCAGTGTGGTTTGTTTAACTCTGTGCCCCCATTTTGAATTGAGCTTTAATGAAAAAGTAGTAGGAACTCAGGCCTGTCCTTGGGGATTTGGGGTTTTTGTCTTGGAAAGGCATCAACCAAACTAGCAGGGGCAGGAGAGCTGAATTCCTGTGGCTTGGGCTAACTTAGGTCCAAAGAAACCAAGTGCCTATGATCATCTTCATTCCCCAAATGTGGCCGTGCCCTTTGGATTCCCTTCTCTCACTCATGCTCCCAGTTAGGATGGCTTCCAGGTTGCTTACTCTTGCTTTACCATTAGCATGTCTTTACATATTTGAAATGCTTTAGCCTATGGAACACTTGTGGACTGCTGCTGCCTGACTGATGTAGAATCTTTTGGATTAGTTCACACAGTACCAAAACAACTTTTAAGCATAAGCGTCTTTCCTCTCCCTTGGGGTCCTGTATACCTCCCTGAGATTTACCTCTGTGGGTCTTCTTCTGCTGTGCCACAGAAGACTAGCTCATCTCTCCCACAGGACTGCTTCTGTATATATCAGGAATCATTTGTTTTCCTTGACTGTATACCCTGGACAGCAAACTTGGTTTACTATAATATGACCAGATTTGTGTGCAGACATCAAAAAGAAGCCAGCCTGTGTAATACTGGATGACAGTGTAATATGCGGGTTGCCATACTGTACTCTTCTCCTCCATACATTCTAAGACCCAGTGTGCCTTAGTCCTGCTTCCAGATGTTCTATAGATGGTCATTAGGCATGTTGTAGTGAATGTTACCATGCCAGAGAAATTCAGATTTAACCAGCTTTTAAATGACTCATTCTTGCAAATTGTTATACACAAGGAAAGCCAAACTAAGAAGGCTGATAAAAGTATCCCTCTTGTTCCTTCTTTTCCATCCCATTTTTCAAACCAGTGAAGCTCCTTTGGCTAAAATATTATAGCTGGGTGCCTCCCACCCAGGAAACACTATAAATATGGGCCTTAAAATCTCACCCCTAGAGGTTAGTGGCTAGCACACCCTTAACTCTTACTTTTAAAAAGAGCAGCTCTACTGCCCTGGCCAGTGTTCTCAGTGGTTAGAGCATTGGCCCACATTGAGGAATCATGGATTTGATTCCTGGTCAAGGGCACCTACCTAGGTTGCAGGTTTTATCCCCAGCCCTGATTGGGTTGTGTGCTAGAAGCAACTAATCAATGTGTCTTTCTCATCTCTCTCTCTCTCTTTTTCTCTCTCTCTCTATCTATCTATCTCTCTATCTCTCTTCTCTCGTCCCCCTCTACTCTCTCTAAAAACCAATAGGAAAAATATCTTCAGATGAGGATTAACAAAAAATAAAAAAGCGGCTCTACTAAAACTAAGTCTGAAACCCATGAAATGACCAAAAAGAAAGCAACAAGTTCACATGCAGAGACCTAATATATTTTTCTCCATTTCCACCTCAGATTTGCTGACCATGAAGGAATATCACTGTTTGCTGCAGTTACTGTGCCCGGATTTCCCACTGGAGCTTACTCAGAAAGCAGCCAGGTATGTCTTCTGAGCTCTTGAAGCCAACTCAGCCCTCTGTGGGGCAGAGCTTCTTAGAGAAACCTGAAATGTATACAAACAAACAAACAAACCATTAGGGAAGAATAAAACCATTAGAAAAGAAACTGGCATTTGGAGAGAGGTTTGTTTGGGAATTGCCTAAAAACATAATACTTAGTTTCTGTGTTTCCAAACGGAAGCCAGATGATCCTTTGTGGTTTCTGTGGGGAGCCTTTGGGTCTGCAGATAGAGTTGGAGGATGGTGAGATGAACACACACACACACACACACACACACACACACACACACACAGGTAAGAGTTGGCAGCAGTTTGTGAGGAAAGGGGATGAGGTTGGAGACTGGATAAAGCACACTAGAGGGAAGGATAAATTGTATTATTTATGCTAAAAAAAAGGTTTTCAAGATTATTCCAGAATAGTTAGAACCTCCTAATTTCTGTGTTTGGTTTCAGTCATTCACATTTTTTTAAAAAAATGGGGTACTTGGACTATGCATTCAGTTAACTTGTAACATAAAACCTGAGGTAAGGTAGCAAATGGAAGTATAGCAACAATAACAAAATCTTGTTTTCTGAAAGGAGTCATAATGAAATTTTTAGGTAAATACTCTATATAGACACACCTCATTTTATTGCTTTTTGCAAATATTGTGTCTTTTACAGATTAAAGGTTTATGGTTACCTGGGTTGAGCAAGTCTATTGGCACCATTTTTCCAACATTTGTTCACATTGTATCTCTGTGTCACATTTTGGTAATTCTCACAATATTTCAAACATTTTCATTATCATTATATTTGTTATGGTGATCTGTGATCAGTGATCTTGGATGTTACTATTGTTTGGGGCACCATACACTGTGGCCATATAAGATAGCTTCATCTACAGATGTGTGTGTTCTGACTACTCCACCAACTGGCCATTCCTCCATCTCTCTTCCTCTCCTTGGGCATCCCTATTCCCTGAGACACAACAGTATTGAAATTTGGCCAGTTAATAACCCTACGGTGGCTTCTAAATATTCAAGTAAAAGAAAGAGATGTATATCTCTCATCTTAAATCAAGAGCTACAATAGAAATGATTAAGCTTAGTGAAGAAGGCATGTTAAAGGCCAATATAGGCGCAAAAAAGTAGGCGTCTTACATCAAACAGTTAGCCAAGTTGTGAATTCAAAGGAAACATTTTTAAAAGAAATTAGAAGTGCTATTCCAGAGAATACACGATTGATAAAGAAGGCAAAACAGCCTGATTGTTGATGTGGAGAAAGTTTTAGTGGTCTGGATAGAATATCAAACCAATCACAATATTTTCTTAAGCCAAAGCCTAATCCAGAGCAAGGTCCTAACTCTTCAATTTTATAAAAGCTGAGGGGTGAGGAAGCAACAGAAGAAAAAATTGAAGAAGTTGGATCACGAGGTTCAAGGAAAGAAGCAAGTTACCCGGAAGCTTTAGCTAGGATACTAAATGAACAACTACATTAATGAATAAGTTACATCAAACAACAGATTTTCAATGTAGACAAAACAGCCTCATATTGGAAGAAGATACCATCTAGAAATGTCATAGCCAGAGAGAAGTTGATACCTGACTTCAAAGCTTCAAAAGATAGGTTGACTCTCTTGTTAAAAGTCTAATGTAGCTGGTGACTTTAAGTTGTAGCCAATGCTCATTTACCATTCTTAAAATCCTGGGCCCTTAAGAATTATGCTAAATCTACTTTTCCTGTGCTCTGAAAATGGAGCAACAATACCAGCACATTTATTTACAACATGGCTTATCGAATACTTTAAGCTCTCTGTTGAGACCTACAGCTCAGAGAAAAAGATTCCTTTCAAAATATTACTGCTCATAGACAATGTACCTGATCACCCAAGAATTATGAGGGAGAAATACAAGATTAGCTCTAGCCAGGTAGCTCAGTTGGTTAGAGCATCATCCGATATGCCAAGGTTGTGGATTCCATCCCAGGTGAGGGCACATACAGAAAACAACCAATGAATGCATAAGTAAGTGGGACAACAGATCAATGTTTCTCTCTTTCTCTAAAATCAATAAATAAATAAAAAGTTGTTTAAAATGAAGTACAAGATTAAGATTGTTTTCATGCCTGCTAACATATCTGTTCTGCAGCCCATGGGTCAAAGAGCAGTGTTGACTTTCAAATAGTATTACTTCCGACTATCATAGATAGTGATTCCTCTGGTGGGTCTGGGCAAAGTAAATTGAAAACTCCTGGAAAGGATTCACCATTCTAGTTGCTATTAAGAACATTCAGGGTTCAAAATAAGAGATAAAAATATCAACATTAACAGGAGTTTGGGAGAAGTTGATTACCACCCTCCCAGGTGACTTTGAGGGGTTCAAGACTTCAGTGGAGGAAGTAACTGCAGATGTGGAAATAGCAAGAAAAGGAGAATTAGAAGTGGAGCCTGAAGGTGTGACGTGAGTTGCTGCAGTCCCATGACAAAACATGAACAGATGAGGAATTGCTTCTTATGGATAATCAAAGAGAGTAGTTTCTTGCAGTGGAATCTCCTCCTGGTAAAGATGCTGTGAAGACTGTTGAAATGACAACAAAGGATGCAGAATATTACATAAACCTACTTGATGAAGCAGCAGCAGGGTTTGAGAGGATTGACTCCAATTTTGAAAGAAATTCTACTATGGGTGAAATCATTCATGAAAGGAAGAGTCAAATGACGCGGCAAACTTTATCATTGTCTTATTTTAAGACATTGCCACAGCCGCCCTAGCATTCAGCAATCACCACCCTGATCAGTCAGCAGCCATCAACATGGCAAGACCCTCCACCAGCAAAAAGATTATGACTCGCTGAAGACCCCAAGTGATGGTTGTCATTTTTTAGCAATAAAGTGCTTTTAAATTAAGATATGTACCTTGATTTTTTTAGACATAATGCTATTGCACACTTAATAAACTACAGTATAGTGTACTAGTAAGCAAAATTTTTATATGTACTATGAAACTAAAAAATTCATGTGACATGCTTTATTACAATATTCACTTTATTGAAGTGGTCTGGAACTGAACCCACAATATCTCCAAGGTATGCCTCTATTACAACATACATGGCAGATACATGTCATGATACATTTGTCCAAATCCATACAATGTATAATACCAAGAATGAACCATTATGTAAACTATGGACTTTGGGTGATAATGTATCATATTAGTAAAGGTTGCTCAGTTGTAACAAATGTACTATTCTGGTGGGGTATCAATAATGGGACAGGCCATGCATGTAGAGGAGAAGGGGTTATATCGGAAATCTCTGTACCTTCCCTTCAATTTTACTATGGATCTAAAACTGCTCTAAAACGGTAAAGTCTTGCCCTAGCCAGTTTGGCTCGGTGGATAGAATGTGGGCCCATGGACTAAAGGGACCCGGTTTGATTCTGGTCAAAGGCACATATCTAAGTTGCAAGCTTGATCTTGAAGCAACCAATCACTGTATCTTCCATCGATGTTTCTCTCTTTCTAACTGTCCCTCGCCCCACTCTCTCTAAAAATCAATGGGAAAATATTCTCAAGTGAGGATTAATAAATAAATAAAGTCTTAATTTTTGAAATGCCCAGCTACCCTAAATCATAATAAATATATTTACCTTTATTATCTCATTTAAATTCATTCACTAATTATTTCTTAAATTTAATCCTTATAAGAAGTATTGCTTCCCATTTTATAGAAAAATAAACTGATATCTCTCCAAAAAAAAAGGGAATCTGAACTCAGAGGTTCAGTATGTTGCCTGAACTTGCTGATAGTTTATAAATAGCAGAGGCATGACTTAAACCCAGATTCGCCTGAATGCAAAGACTGTTTTCAGCCTCCTTCTGCTCCTGACCCCCTATGCCAGGATATCATTTCTTCTTGGTGGTCTGACCCACTGAAACCAGCGCTGCATGGGCCACACTGCATGAACCCCTTCACTCCTAAACGAGCCTGCTGACTAGGGAGATGGGAAACCACTGCTGCCAGCCACAGGCAGTGGCTACTCAGGCAGGCTGTTCTGCAGTTCACAACTCAGGCTGATTTTGCTGATCATGTGCAAAACCTGCTTAGTGATCACACACCCAAAACTGTATAGGCTTTTTCCCCTCATTGTTCAGTGAATATTTACCTTTTGTGGTGGCAACTAGTCACTGGTATTACAGTTCAGATTTTATAATTTTAACTTATTTGCGATCCAAAAGAGATTCAGATTTTTTTCTCCTTGGCTGAAAAGGGTGGAGGAGATTATCTCTTACAAGAAACCCAGTGCACGACAATTGTGCACTTGCAGGGGGTCCCTTAGCCCGGCCTGTGCCCTCTAAGCTGGCAGGCGGACATCCCCCGAGGGGTCCTTAGCATTGCTGCAGAGTTAGGAGAGGCTCCTGCAACCTCCTCCACACTCACCAGCCATGAGCCCGGCTTCTGGCTGAGTGGCACTCCCCCTGTGGGAGCCCACTGGATCACCAGAAGGCAGCTCCCAGATTGAGCATCTGCCCCCTGGTGGTCAGTGCGCATCATAGCGGTCAATCCGTCTGCCTTTTGGTTGATTTGCATATTAGCCTTTTATTATATAGGATAATGTAAAAGCAGCCAAAAGGAGTTAGTTTCAAATTTCCAATGATAGTTCCTTCTTTGGAGTCAGATCATTTTAAGGAAGATTCAGTTCCAAATTTTTTTTTTTTTGGGGGGGGAACTTAGCATTCTTAAAGACTGGTCTTAATAATAAAAATCAGCTACAGTTTCTACATGTCTGAATAATGAACATCAGCTCTAACTAGAGAATTCCTAAAGAAGAGGAACCATGGGTGTGAGTGTGTGTGCTCCACAAGGGCAGACAGGATCACACCAGTCTTGTTTGCCGGGGGATCAATACTGCCTGGCACAGCACGACATCTGTTCTAGACACTCCACAGGTGTCTCCTGAGTGAACATGTGAAGATTCCTTGTCCGGTGGTTTACATGGTTCTAAAGAACTCCAAGGACAAAGGTCAGAAATACATCCTATTATATTCATTTGCCTATTCATTGATATATTCACCAAATATTTCTTTTTTAACAGTGTTTTGGGATATCATATAATTCACCATTTAAAGTATTAAATTCAGTGGCTTTTAGTATATTCACAAAATATATTCGCATTTATCACCATGGGCTGTTTTAAAGCATCTTAATGATGCCAAAAAGAAATCCTGCACCTTTTAGCTGCTACTTCCCAAACCCCTTCCCCTCCCCAGCCAGAGGCAACCACTGATCTACTTTCTGTCTCTATGAAGTTGCCTATTCTGAACATTTAAAATAAATGGGCTCATATTTCATATGGTCCTTAGTGACTGCTATCTTTCACTGAGCATGTTTTTGGGGTTCATATTGTAGCGTGTGTCAGTACTCCATGAAATATTTCTTGAGTGCCAGTTTTGTGCCAGGAGCTGTTCTACACACTGGGGATACTGTAGTGGTGAGTAAGTTACAGTTGCTATCGCTCAAGGAGCTTGACATTGGTTTAGAAGAGGACCAGTGGGTACCAGTTAGTGGGTACCAGTTCCTGCCTGCCCCCACTTTGTGACAGCCACCTTGGTTTCTGTCCCCAGAGCAGCCACTGCCTTCCTTTCCCACTCCAAAAGGCAGGTGTGGGTTCAGGAGGGCGAGCCCTCTGTGAGATTTTCAGCCCCAGCAGCCACAGCTTGGCATTGCCCAGCATCTCCCAGATCCTTCCGAACAATCTGATCCTGTAAGCACTGCAAGAGCAGAATAGAAGCAACAGAACCCTCTAACTCCACATATCCTTACCGTCAGTGATACCCGAGGCTTCTGGAGTGATGCTTCCCTGTTATCCCCTTCCCGCCAGGAAGCCTACTGTTTGGTAGTAACTCTAGACCTTTCCGTTTGAGGAGGCAGCACTGTAGCCTGTCCATGCCAATACCAATGTGAGGGAATTATGGGAATTCAAGTGTAAACAACAGAAGGGCCTAAGGTAATGCTCAGGATACTGACTGCAAAATTAGAGACGAATTCAGACGAGGGAGAAGTTTGTTGTCTCCCTGTGTATGAGCATCAGGCTTCTGTCAGCCCTACCTCCCCGGGGCCATTCTTTCCCCAGTGCCACTCCAGCTGGCGTGTGTGAGAAAAACTGTATATATCCCAGAAAGCGCGCTGGTTCTGTAAGCTATTCTCATTTTGTCTAGGATCCCAACTTCGCCACAAGCCCTGCCTGCCGACCAGCATGGCAAATGCGGGGTTAGGCCTTCAAGGCAGTTACCATTGCCAGACGAGGCGTTGCCCGGCCCCATCTCACTGCTGGGCTCACTTCACTCAGGCCGCAGGAGGAGGCTCCAGGCTGTGGTGATGTGTGTGTGAAAGAATGTAATCCAGAGGCAGCTGTACACCAGAGCCTGTTCAGGGCCATGGCGTCCCCACATGCGCCTGGCTTATGTGCCGTGTGCACCGTGGCCAGGCCCCGGGGATGCAGGTGTGAGCTGGAAACACGGGAAGGGAAAGAAGGAACAGACTCTGTGGCCACGCCCAGCCAGAGAGCCTCCCCACCCCAGACACTCCTGCAGCAGTGGGCAGCGCTAAGTAATTTCATTCTCAAATGGTCACCTAGCATCTCTGTCTCCATCCCCCGTGGACGAGGGGGCTTTCCTGATGGTTCAGATCATGCAATTAGAGCCGGACTTCTTTTTTGATGTTGTTGTTATCTTTTTTATTGAGGTATAATTGGCATGTAACATTATATTCGTTTCAGGTATACAATATCCTGATATCACCACAGTAGGTCTAGTTAAGATCTGTCACCGCAAATAGTTACAAAATTGTTTTTTTCTCATGGTGAGAACTTTGAAGATCTACTCACTTAGAAACTTTCAAATAGGCAATACTATATTTTTAACTATAATTACCATGCTGTACATCACATCCTCATGATTTATATATTTTAAAACTAAAAGTTTATGCCTTTTGACCCCTTTCTCACACACACTCAACTCCCACCTCTGACAACTACCAATCTGTCCTCTATATAGGCTTGCTCTTGTGTGTTTTTATTCCACATAGAAGTGAGATCATATAGTATATGTTTTCCTCTGTCTTAATTATTTCATTCAGCATAATAATCTCAAAGTCCACCCATGTTGTTGCAAATGGCAAGATTTGATTCTTTTTCATGGATGAATAATAATTCATTGTGGGTACATTACACACATGCATATATATAATATCACATTTTCTTTATCCATTCACCCATCAATGGATAAATTACTTGGCTAATTGTTGTTTCTATTACTTGGCTATTTATATAATAAAAACCCAGTGGTCATAACACTGTAACGACCAAAGACCCGTCACCAGGAGGTGCATTTATGGGTCCTGTGGCGTGTGGGGTCTTGGGTCTCACACAATTTTGCATGCTGGACATCTAGTTATAAATATGCTGGTGTCTTTCTTTATGCTTCTTCCCTGCACTACCTTTCTGCATAGTTTTCCTCCCTAGATCTGACTTGCCATCTAACAATATCTCTGCTGCCCCGAAAGATCTTTCTCCAAACAGGTTAGCCTTTCCTTCCCCATTCTTCCATCACCAAATGCCTGTCATGTGCCAGTCAGTGTGCTGTGGAGGGGCCATGCCAGTGAGCAAAGCATGTTGTCCCAGCCCTCAAGGAACTTACAGCTGACAGAGCAGCAGGCATTAAGTGAATGACATGCGGAGTGCTATAGGAACGTAGAAGCAGGAGACCCAGCCTAACCTGGGGAACCATGAAGGTTTTTCCATGGAGGGAGGCATGTTGAATTTGGGGCTTAAAGGATTAATAATAGGTGAACATGCCCTCTCAGCTATGAAGACTATTTATAAGGCCATGATAATTAAGATAGTATATTGCTAGAGTAAGGATATACCAGTGGATCATACTAGACAGCAGCCTGATTCCTACATTTATAAAATCTTAATCTATAAAAGGACAGCATTGCCCAGCAGTGGGGAAAGGGCTGACTCAACAAGTAATGGTGGGGTCATCGTTTTTCCACAAAGGATAAAATAGATCCCTACTTCATACATATTCAGAAGTCAGTTTCACATAGATTACAGACCTAGTGTGAAATACAAAACTCTAACGCTCTTTAAAAGAGAATAGAGGAAAATATTTTTATGGTTATCAGGTAAAGAATTCTTCAAAAAGATACAAAAAGCCCCAAGCCCAATGGACAAGATTGATAAACTTGATCACAAACAAAATTCCATTCTTTTTCCTCAGTCATTGTTCATTGAGAGTGCCTGTGATGTGCCAGGCTCACTTCCGGGTGCTGAGGATAGAGCAGTGGACAAAACCAAGTCCGTGCCCTCGTGGAGAGAAGCAAGAATTCCCTGGCAGCAAACGGAACCCTGGCCACAGCAGTGCAAGTGCCACACACTAACTAACCACTGAACTATCAAGGAACCTTGCCCTGTTGGTAATAGCTGCCACGGAACAGGCCGCATGCCCCCTGCAGTGGAAGGGACATATATATGCATTTTTTAAAAATCTCAAAATATCACGCTACCAACTGATACACAGAATTTGAAGACAAGCAAAAAAACCAACAACACCTATCTAACGTTTTAAGAATATAGGCAGTCGTGTGGATTACTGGAGCGGGAGGGGTGCTTGGCCACCACGTTTCAGTGACCAAGTTCCAGAGGTGATCTCTGAGGAAGAGGGTAGAGAAACGAAATGAGGGGGTTCACAGGTGGCTTGAACAGTGTGTGTAATGTTTTATAAAGCTTTTAAAAATTGAAGCACAGATGAAAAATGTTACGGTTTGATAAAGTTGGCTAGTGGGTACACAGATACTTGTTATTCTCTGTCATTTTCCAAAGTGTTAAATATTTCATTTAAAACAAAAGGGGTGGGCATGGTTTAGGTGGGGAGCAGTGGGGGGAAAACGCCGTCCCGGGACAGTAAGCCGCCTGGAAAGAAGCCAGGCCTTCACCAGTGACGACCCAGAGGAACGGGAGGAGCCGGTGGCCCGGAGCTGGAGGAGCTTGCAGCCACGCTTTGGATCTGGGTACCGGGATAGATACCTCAGAGATATTGTGGGTTTGGTTCCAGACCATTGCAATCAAGCGCGTGTTGCAGTAAAGCTAGTCGTAATCCTTTTACTAGTGGAGGATCTTGCCTACAATTTGTACAAAATGCAACACCTGCGAAGTGCAGTGGAGCGACGTATGCCTGGATTTACCAAGTCCTCTAGCTGAGAGACCAAGACAGGAGGTTTAATGGCTGAGCTGGGTCCTTCAAGCTGTCCTCACTGGCACCTAAGCTGCCAGCCCCCCTGGGGCAGTTGCTAGGCACTGATTACAAATACCAAGAGTGCAAGGAAGGACAAGGCCAGCTGCAGGAAGGTGTTACGGCCACTGGGGGCCACTGGGGAGCACAGAGCCCCGTGTGTATCCCGGGTGCAGTGGCCAGGAGCTGACTGGAGTCAGAGGACCTGAATAACAGCTTTCACTTCCAGCTGGTGACTTCAGGCAGGCTTCTTAGCCTCTCTGGACCTCTGTGTTCTCAGTGAAGATATTCGCTGAGCTTGCCTCACAGTGCTGACAGAGTGAGCCTGATGAAGAGCGACCATCGTCACTGCTGTTCTTATTGCCCGTGCTCTGCATTGAGCTTCTGAGGCACCGCAGGGCAGGTGGATTTGGGGGTACCCTGGAAGGGCAGGCTGGAGCCAGGGCAGAGCAGTGACAGGGACATACCGCGCTGCTTTGAGGGCCTGGACTTGCGGCAGCTTGTGCAGCACGTGGATGCCTCCAACCCAGTCCCGAAAGGGGCAGCCCAGAGGGAATGTCCCAGGAAGCCTTTCCCTCCACCTGGAGAAGGGAGCCAGCGTGTAGCTCATTCTCACCATGGCCCTGACATTGACACGCAGACTGCAGAGCCCAGACAGACGTGGGTCACACTTCAGCTGCGCTCATGAAGGACACTGGTCATGTGACCTCCACAAAGCAGCTAAGTCATGGAAGGTGGCTTTTCTTTCTGGACCTGGCTGGAGGCTGGCTTCCCCCAACTGTGGACTCGAAACCAGATAGCTTCCGCCCGAGAGCCCCCGTCCGGTTGGGTGCTGGCAGCACTTACTTCCTCTGCGCTGTGTTTCTTTGCTGTCTTGAATGCTTCCAGCACCTTAAGCCAGCTAGAATACACTGTTTTGAATGCTCATTGTATACTAAGTACAGTGCATCATCATACGGACGCTTCACAGAATTCCTGTGCAACAGGAATCGTGGTTATCTCCTCTTTACACATGAGGAAACCCAGGCTCAGAGAGAAGTCATTTGGCCAGTGAGCGCTGGAGCGGAGATCTAATCCCACGGCTGCAAACCCAGAACCCCAGGAAAATGGGTGCAGCTCGAGCCACTAGACCAGAACACTGGCCTTAGGGCGAATAGGACATTGGCAAGACAGGAAGTTCAGACCAAAGCTGTTTGCTTCCTTGATACTCATTTACCTCCCAGCCAGCCCATCCCAGCTGCTGGAAGTCAGCCCCCAGGATGAGCTCGGACCCTGCCAACTGCTCTTTCTCCATTCTGGTCGCCTGCACTGGACTCCACCCTTCGCATGGCTGTGCTCGGCGCCAGCCTGCACTGCGGTGCCTCCACTTCTCCCCCGGAGCCCCGCTCTCTGGCCCGGAGGCATGGCCTGCAAGGATCCCTCCGCAACCCGGTAGATTTGCACAGATTTCTGTTGGCAACGGCTCCCCGTTGGCTGCACTTCAAAGCAGGGCGGCCCGGCTCCTCCAGGTGTCAGCAGCAGCTGGCACGTTAGCTGAAGGCCTCTGGCAGGAAGGGGTGCTGAGCCAACTGCCATCAACAGGAAAACAGCACATGTGGATGAGCTCCTCTCCAAGAGATTCCTTCTGGAGGCCTCAGGGCTGGGGACAAGTTCGAGTTCAGGGTGAAGGAGCTCACTGTCTGTGGGATAAGGGCCCGTGTCCCAGAGACCAAGACAGACCTGTAGAGCCCCCTTCCTGCTTTTCCCACAGTTCTGCCAAGATCCCAGTGCCAGGTGCCCAGGACCTTCATGGGTCAGAGCCCTGGTTTGGAGATGGACATCACAGCATATGATGTTTCTGCCAGCCTCTCAGACCTGTCTGCCGCCACTCCTCCAAACAGCGGCGTCTTCCCCAGCAGAACCAGCACTAACAGGAACAGCTGTCAGTTCTGTCTGCACTTGGGACGACACTGTGAGCTGCAGAAGCTCTTTCATACTTGTGAGGAGTGCGACCTTGTCAGGCTTCGGCTTGAATTTCTCCAGCAGCAAGAAGCTCACTCCTCCACAAAGCAGCCACAACCCAGAGCTGAGAGGCTTAAAAAAGTCTTCTGGATCCAAACTCCAGGTCACTGGGGCCTCCCCCTCAGAGGCAGCCCTTCACAGGTCAGGTCTCAGCCCTCACTCCTCCTCCTCCTCCTCCTCCTCCTCCTCTCCCAAGCACAGGGTCTCAGTGCAGTCATTGTCTGATACCGTGGTCTGCAGACGCTAGTTTATTCCTCCTAAATGGACTGCACTGTCCACAGCTGGATATAGTGCCCAGGTGTCACCTGGCCAGGGGAGAAGAAAGAGTTCTATGGCCTCCCTTACTCATTTTTTCATGCTTTCCTTCATTCAACAAATATTTACTGAGTGACTGCTATGTACCCTGTGCCATTCTGACCCTGGAGCCAAGCGACAGAGACAGTGGTGTCACCTGGTGAACAGTGAGGAGGTAGCAAAGAACTAGGGAGGCTACCCAGTGGGGCATAAGGAAGGTTCCCCAGAGAGGTGCTGTGAAGGTTGCAACTGAAGAATGGGTAGGCGGCAAGTAGGTGAGGAGAGGGGCCTGGAGGGCAGGAGCATTATAGGTGGAGGCACTGGCTGATCGGAAGGGCCTGAGGACGGAGGAAGCATTGGGAAGAACTGAAGGATCAGTGTCGCTGCCAGTGACCTCCAGGAGAGGAGAGAGGAGAGGGGAGGCAGAGAAGAGAACATGTGGAGAAGAAGGGGGATGGGAAGCCCATGAAGGGTTTTAAAAGACCTGTAAAATAGTCAAATTTGTATCTTAAAAAAGACCTTTCTCACCCCAGTATGGATATTCAGTCAGAAGGAGGCAAGAATGATTGCAGGAAGCAGGGAGGGAGGTCATCCAGTTGTCCAGGAAAAAGAGATGGTGGTGGATGTGGAGAAAGGTAGATGGATGCTAGAGAAATGTTAGGGGGAAGACTGACAGGACTGATTGATTGATTGATTGATTGATTGATGTGGGTGGGCAAGTCCGGGAGTTTCCAGGACTCCCTGGCTTCTGGCTGAGCAGGATAATGGGTGGTATTGCTGTTAATAAAAGCTGAGATCCAAGTTGGCTTTTCTGGCAGCCAGTCTCACTGCTTGCAATCGAGAAAACCCCTTCAGCCATAGCAGGTTTGGTTGTATGGATAGAGCATTGGCCTGTGGACCAAGGGGTCCGTAGTTTGATTCCAGGCAGTCAAGGGCACATGCCCGGTTGACAGCTTAATCCCCAGGGTGGAGAGTGCAGGAGGCAGCCAGTCAATGGTTCCCTCTCTCACTGATATTTCTTTCTCTCCCTCTCTGAAATCAATCTATATACTTTATATAAAAGCCTAATATGCAAATTGTCCCCAAGGGAGTTCGACCGAGAGACTGGGAGTTCAATGACTCGCTATGATGTGTGCTGACCACCAGGGGGAGGTACGGAATAAAGGACAGCCCTGGCCAGCAGCCGGCAGGCGAGGAAGGCCCCAGCTGGCAACCAGAAGGCCCTGATCAGCCCTGATAGCCTGCCAGGCCTAGGGACCCTACCCATGCACCAATTTCATGCACCAGGCCTCTAGTAAAAATATTAAAAAGAGAAGAAAACTCCTTCCTCCTTTCACACGTGCTGCTGGGACCCAGCCACACATGACCCTCAGAAATAAGACCCTGCTGCTGTCACCTTCCCAGTTATCCTGCTGGTCCCACCTGACTGCTGTCAGTTTCAGCCCACCAAGGACCAAGGGTCAAGACCCTTCTCAGAGAAACTGCCACCATTACCTGGTGGGTCTCCTGCCCTCTGCCAGCTGTGCCCTTGTTCATCCCCAGCTGCCCATCTTAAAGGAAAGTGCTAATGTTCCAGTCAAGAACAGCCCCTGACAGAAGCTTCACACCAGTTCTGAGCTGGAAGGGCGGGCCCTGTTTGCAGCTTCTAGTCCCACCTGTGGCTGAGAGAGAAAGACGCTGTGGCAATCGCCTCGAAGCCCCGGTGTGGCAGGGCTTATCCCAGGAGCATGCTGGTTAGCCAGAACTACCGCTTCTGAAGTTAGACCGTGGCGATGGTTGCACAACTGTGTGAATATACTAAAACACAACGTACACTTTTAAAGGGTGAGCCTTATGGCATTTGAATTGTATTACAATATAAATAAACGAACAAACGGACCAAGTAGGAAGTAGTAAATGGAGATCAATGCTATAAACAGGAGCACTGGGTCCAGGTTGATGATAAACAAGAGAAGCCAAGGAACATCTTCAAAGGCTTTGGCTCCCCTTCGCGGTTTCCTGCTTGGGGATGTTCTCAGCCTGGCGCTCTTCCTCAGTAATTATCTTCAGGCCATCGGGTTCTCAGCTGTCCGGGGAGTAGGGCAGGAAGGAAAGGTCACGGGCTCTCTCCTCTGGGACTTTTCTTCTCTGCTGAGCCCGGGAGGAGAAAGCTTTGAGGTGCTCGTGGCTTTTCCTTCCTGAGCATTCTGGGAGAGCTCACCCTTCCTCTGTAGTGAGGGAGTCTCCGCTGACCCCAGTCCATCCTACCTGCCCTCTCTCTACCTCTCTTGCCTCTCCCTCCTCGTCCAGTTGGAATCTGGGCTTTGTGCCCTCTCTGTTCCTCTTTGCTTGCCTGGGTTATCTGCAGGTTATGAGAAATGGGGTGACTACTGGTACTTGGCTATGGCTCAGGACTTGCCCCAGAAGCCAGTGATGGAGGGACCAGGCTGCCCTCCTGTGGCCAGCAGCAGCATTGCTTCTTCCCACCTTCTGGCCTTGAATTTTTTCCAGCTAGAATTTCAATGTTCAACTCTGATAGTTAGGACAGTTTTATTCTTCCAAAAGAGATACATGAAAAACAGTTTGGAGTCTTGGTGGAGCACACGCTCAGTTTCCATTAAAGACTGCATTTCGGAGACAACAAGATGGCGGCAGAGGTAAAAGCCTAACTGCAGCCGCACTCAACAATTTCAAAAAATACAACTAAAATATAGAGTGGACACTATCCAGAACTACAGGAAAGTTGACTGACTGGGAATTCTACAACTAGAAGGAAAGAGAAAACCAAAAGGAAAACCAGAGGAGCTGTAAAAGCCCAAGGTACGGAGGCACGGTGCGCGCGGGGAGAGGACTGAGCCGGAGAGGAGGGGCAGCTGAGTGCCTGGCTGGCGTTCCCCAGCGGGAAGGAGATAAAAGCTCCGGACCGTGCTGAACCCCAACTCCGACTGCACTGAACCCCAGTTCTGGGCGAGACCCCAGGGGTCCCAGGCTCGCTCATACAGAGGGAATCGGGGCTGTAAGGCGGAAGCTCAGCCAAGCGGCAAAAAGGCAGAGCCCGGAGTCGCGCACATTGCACGCAGAGGACGGACTGTTCGCTGAGCTGCTGAATTGCCCCTGCGGGAAGGAATCAAAAGCTCAGGAATGTGCTGAGCCCCAGTTCTGACTGCACTGAACCCCAGTTCTGGGCGAGACACTTGGGCTCCAGCCTCATACAGGGGGAATCTGGGCTGTAAGACAGAAGCTTAGGGGAACGGCGAAAAGCAGAGCCCCTGAGTCACACACATTGTGCGCACAGAGGACAGACTGTTGTTTGGGCCGCGAGATCGCCCTAGCGGGAAGGAGACATAAGCTCCTGACTGCTCTTAACCCCACTTCCAACTGCTGTGAACCCAGTTGTGGGCTTGTTGGGGGAGAGACTACACTGTCTGGTAGCGGGCGAAACTCTAGAGTGCCTTTCTCTCAGAGGTGCTTGGAGTACCAAAGGACACTGAGGTACACTGAGACTCAGGAACCTCCGAGGGCGGGGCTAACCGGAAGCCAAGGCTGTAGGCTCCACCCTGAAACTCCGCCCCATCCAAGCTGAACTCAGAGAGGCTTTTGCAGGTTTCCAAGTCTAGTGGAATAAGGTTGTCTCCTGGCATAGACACAGCTGATCCTCTCAACCTACCAACTCAGGGAAGCAGCGAAAATGCCGAAACTAGGAAACAGATCACAAACGAAAGAAATGGAGGACAAAAAGCGACTGGATATAGAGTTCAAAGCCACACTTATAAGGTTGTTCAACAACCTCTTAGAAAAGGCCGATAAAATAAATGAGACCTATGAGGATATGATAAGGGATCAAAAAGAAATAATGAAGGGTCAACTAGAAATAAAGAATACAATCTCTGAAATAAATAACATTATACAGAGTCCTAAAAACAGATTGGAAGATTGCAAGAATCAAGTCCAAGATTTGGAACACAAAGAGCCAGAGGACACTCCTCCACAGAAGCAAGAAGATAAGAGAATCCAGAAAGTTGAAGATAATGTAAGAAACCTCTGGGACAACTTCAAGCGAACCAACATCAGAATTATGGGCATCCCAGAAAATGACAGAGAGCAAGATACCGAAAACATATTGAAAGAAATAGTGACAGAAAACTTCCCCCACCTGGTGAAAGAAATAGACTTACATGTCCAGGAAGCACACAGAACCCCAAACAAAAGGAATCCAAAAAGAACTACACCAAGACACATCATAATTAAAATTCCAAGAGCTAAAGACAAAGAGAGAATATTAAAAGCAGCAAGACAAAAGCAGGTAGTTACCTATAAAGGGGCACCCATACGACTGTCAGCTGATTTCTCAACAGAAACCATGCAGGCCAGACGGGAATGGCAAGAAATATTCAAGGTGATGAATAATAAGAACCTACAGCCAAAAATACTCTACCCAGCAAAGCTATCATTCAGAATCGAAGGCCAGATAAAGAGCTTCACAAATAAATTTAAGCTAAAGGAATTCATCACTGCCAAGCCAGAATTAAATGAATTGCTAAAAGGGGTTCTTTAGGAAGAGGAAGAAAATAAAGATAAAAATTATGAACAAACATGTAACTATCAACAAGTGAGTCTAAAAACCAAGGGAAGTAAAAATCATGATGAACAATATTAACTGGTGAATATAATAGAATCAGAGGTATGGAAGGGGAGTGGACTGATGATTCTTGGGGAAATGGGGAGTGGAGCGGGGCGGGAAGAGACTGAACATAAACTGCACCTATGGATGAGGACAATGGGGGATGGGAAAAGGGCAGAGAATTGAATGGAAAACTTGGTGTAGGGGAGCAATGGGGGGGGGGGGATGAAGAACATTTGTAATAATATGAACAATAAAGATTTATTAAAAAAAAGAAAAACAGTTTGGTGCCTAAACTGGTTTGGCTTAGTGGATAGAGCGTCAGCCTGTGGACTGAAAGGTCCCGGGTTCGATTCCGGTCAAGGGTATGTACCTGGGTTGCGGGCACATCCCCAGTTGGGGGGGGGGGGTGCAAGAAGCAGCTGATCGATGATTCTCTCTCATCAATGTTTCTAACTATCCATCTCCTTTCCTCTCCATAAAAAAAAATCAATAAAATATATATATTTTAAAAACAGTTTGGCCTTCACATATAGGTGAAAAGAAAGAAGACAAATTAGGCACAGAAACTAAGAAGTAAAGGTTAGTGTGTATACTCCATGTTAAAGAGACAGTGTGACCTACTAGTAATGGAAAGTGCGTGGCCTGTGGAGTCGAGCAAACTCACCAGCTGAGACTTAGTCTGTTCACCTATAAAGTGGAAATGATAGCAGCACCTCCTCACTGTTGTGGGACAAGATTTAATTACTACAGTGCCCGCCATGAAGTAAGTGGGATACCAGTTTCTGTTATCATCATTATAACTACAGACCAGGTGTAGGAACCGTTTTCACTCTTCAGGGAGACCTGAAACCAGAGCCACCTGCCTTGAAAGACTCCAGAGGCACCTCACACAGTATCTTCTCTCTATAGCCCCTTCCCCAGAGGTCAGCAGTGCTGGCTCTCCGCAGCTGATGCAGATGCCAGTTTGGGGGCCCTCTGACAGTGGGAGGTGCAGAGATTTAGAAAAATACCCGAGAGCCCAGCCAGTGCAGCTCAGTGAACTGCAACCTATGAAGCAGAAGGTTGAGGTTTGATTTCTGGTCAGGGAACATGCCCCGGTTTGGAGTTCAGTCCCCAGGAGAGGGTGTGCAGGAGGCAGCTGATCAATGATTCTCTCTCATTGATGTTCTTCTCTCTCTCTCCCTCTCTGAAATCAATAAAATTATATTTTAAAACAAATAAAAGTACAAAAGAGATCAAAATAAAACTTTTTAAATGTTACGATAAAGCCAGAGGGGCCCAGTCAGAAACAGGTTGGGGTCCCAGCTCCCTTGCAGTGGAAGGAGCCCGGAGTGCTCATACCCTCCCTGCCTGCCCTCTCTGATGGGCCTGAGCAGAGTATGAATATGGCCTGGGTCTGAGCCCTTTAGGAGTCATGTGGTTTTTCCCCCTGGAAGGTGGGTGTGCAGGGGGAGGAACTTGAGAAAACACCAGTGGTCCACCTGTGAGAGTGGACAGCAGAAAGCAGCAGTGGCCACGTCATGAGACACGTGTGCTCTTTGACCCTCTCAAGGGCAGAGCTGTGAGCCCGCTTCCCGGGTCTGCCCTCCGTGTCCCAAGATGGAGGTTCGGGAGCCCTCTGGCCCTGGGAAGCTTATTAAATGTCAGCACCACTTGCCAAGACCCCTTTAAACCTCTTGGCTTTTCTTTTTGCCTTTTCCAATCAGCCTTATTTATTCTGACTAAGTGGTCCTCGCTGCAGGATGAAAGGATTTACTGCTCAAGTGTATGAAAAGAAACCTTGGCTGCAGTACAATTGCCCCCTCTCCTGCTGCCCACCCCCCCTCCCTCCTCCATCCACTAGCTGGTGCCACAGGGATTGAACTGGGAGCCTGCCCTTCCTTGATAGTGTGGTCAGCTCACCACTATCTGTTTGGTGGCAGAGACCAATTGATGAAGAAATGAGGTGATTGGGAGGAGCCTTCTCCCAATGTCTTATTGCCCCAAGGGAGACTAGAGCCCCAGGAATGGCGTTCTCTCTCTCTCTCTCTCTCTCTCTCTCTCTCTCTCTCACTCTCACTCTCTCTCTCTCTCTCTCTCTCTCTCTCTCTCTCTCTCTCTCTCTCTCTCTCTCCCCCCCCCCCACTCACTCTCACATTTTTCTCTCTTCCCCCTCAGGATTGTGCTCATGGATGATGCCATGGACTGCTTGATGTCCTTCTCAGATTTCCTCTTGGCCTTCCAGATCCAGTTTTACTACTCAGGTGAGAGTCTCCCAGGACCCCTGTGGCTCCCGTCAGAGTCACTCCTCTCCCTCCGCTGCCCGGCTGCCCACTCCATCACTCCATCGTGCCCACACACACATTTCTCTGCTGCGCTTCCTTTGTGGTATGCTTCACCCCGGTCACTACAGGATGTCTAGTTCTCGTCACGGGGGAGTCACAGGTGTCACTATGCAAAACCTACTTCCTCAGCATCCTCACCACACAGACACCACAGACATAGTGCAATGACACTGCTGAAAATGACAGTGACAACCACACACACCATAGGGACCATACCTGATAAACTCACTGCTTATAAAAAACTTACTGTGCATAGCACTAAGGACTTTAACCCTTACCACAGCCCTAAGAGGTGGGGCCTTAAAGAGCCAAGGTCACAGAGGCCAGTAGCCAAAGCTGCGGAGTACTAAGTGCTGCAGCCCACACGTGGACGGAGGCTCACTCCCCCCCCCTCCACCCCCCGGCGCTCTCAGGCACTTGCTGAACCACGGCCATGGCAGCGCCACCCCTGGGCCCTGACCCCTATGCGTGGGCACACAGGTTCCCACCCAGCTGTAAATAAATGCACACCAGTGCTGTGTCCCACCTGCTCCCCAAAGCACCAGCTGTGCCCTTAAATCCCTTCTGGAATCAGGTGGAATAAAAATAGACCCACAAATACGAATGCACAGCAGCTCACACAGAACATCAAATGGAACGTTGGCTTTAGAAATTGCTGACCATGGCCATAAACAAACTTATTTAAAACGGGCTCTTCCAGTAAACAGAAGGCTGTCTCTGGAGCCTGGACATGGCCTTCCTGCCAACGGGTGGCCCCAGCCAGCCTGGCCTCACGCGGCATCACCTTGTCAGGCAGGGTCTGGGGCCTGGGGCCTGGGGCCTCCCCACCTGCTCTTCACAGCTCCAGGCCTTTACTCCCCATTTCTCTAAAGCACTTGGGCCCTGCAGGGGGGAGGAGCAGCCATTTTAGTGAGAAGCTTTTCCCCTGGCCTCCTGCTGGGCCCTCTGCTCTCAGCAGCGTGGGCCCAGCATCACTACTACACAGCGCATGCGCCAGTTGGCGGGGTGATGGGCTATAAGTCACTGCTCTCTGACTATGGCTTGGTTACTAAAATTCAAAATCAGTTTCAAATGTTGAATAAATTCACAGCTTGCAGGCTTCCTCTCCCACACTGGTATTCCAACGTGCATTCTTGAGTCACAGAGGCAGGAGGCCTCGGAAGGTGGGGCTTACCCGTGGGAGCGTGCACACCTTCCCTTTTTACAAAAGCATTTACAGCCATTCAGTAAATGCCAGGCCCAGAGCCAGGTGCTGGGACCGGGGTTGACAAGGCATGGTGCCTGCCTTGGTTTGAGGAGCTCCCCTGCCAGCAAGCAGACAGAGTCCACAAGCAATTACTCAGAAAACTCATCCCTGATAATGCTACGAGGGACACGGGGTATGCAAGTATGTGATGGGGAACCTCACCTGGTCTAGGGACAGATGCCCAAAAGCGGGGACATTTGAACTGAAACACACATTAGTGTCACCTCACATGTGTGTGGTGGTCACCCCACGCCCTGAGCACTGACACTCGTGTGGAGCTGGGCTAACAGAAGGGGACACAGAGACGGGATGAAGAATGTCCTCCCTGCCTGACCTGTGCCTCTTCCATCCACGGTTCTCAGAATTCCTGGAGAGTGTGGCTGCCATCTACCAGGACCTACTGTCAGGCAAGAACCCCAACACAGTGATTGTGCCAACATCGTCCAGTGGGCAGCACCGCCAGCGCCCCACCTTGGGCGAGGTCAGCATGCTGGAGGGGGTCGAGGCGTCACTCTTCTACCAGCGCCTGGAGAGCCTGTGTGACCGGCACAAGTACAGGTAGAAATGTCCACGTAGATACCCCCACCCTCCCCCACTGGCCCTGGGACAGATCTCCAGCAGGCTGTTCCATTGGCCCAGGCTCCTAGGGTCCTGGGGTCACAGTATGAGCTAGAACAGTGCCATCTGCCCCCGGACCACGTTGCTCTCTTAGGGAGGATTGCTTTCACTTGGGCAAGACCACCGCGGACGACCAGCCTGGTCCCCTTCTCCTTCCCGGGACACAGACTGGCCTTGACGTTTTAGAGAGAAGGAAAACACATGCTGTATGGGAAGGGAGGGTAAATCTGTCCTGTGTGGTTCAAAGTCCAGCCACTTTTGGGGGTTTTTCTAGAAGAGGCTGTTGCCATGTCTCCCCGTCTTCTCCTCTCCCAGTAAAAGCACCAACTGGTGAACATGCCAGCCCTTCATGTTCCCAGTCAAGGCCTTGCTCCCTGCCCCTGGACATCTGCCAGGCTGCCCAGGGCCTCAGGGCCCCCAGGACACTCAGGTCCCTTCGTCTCGGCTTCGGGCCTCCTAAGCCTGAAGGTGTGAAGAGATGGCACGCAGACTGGCTCATCTTTGAATCTGGCATGTATTCCTCCTCCAGCTGCCCACCCCCAGCAGTTGTCAAAGAGGTCCTAAGCAATGTCCAGAGACTGACCTTCTACGGATTCCTTGTGGCCCTCTCCAAGCATCGTGGAATCAGCCAAGCCCTGGGTAAGCCAGACACAAAGCCCCATAGAAACTTGCCTCCACTGGCCCTCTGGTCCCATGGGGCGGGGCATCACCATCTTTACTTGGATTTCCCAGGGCCAGACTCTGAGGCCCAGGGAGCCAGAATGTGCACAGGACTGTGCCCTCCCAGACCTCTCCCGCTCCATGGGGAGGGCGGGCTTCCCCGCCCGCAGCCCTGCCCCAACATGAAGGGCCTCTCCAAGGCAGCCCCTCCCCAGAGAACCCCAGTTCTATTTTAGGGAGTGGACTGGCAGATATGAGGCTGTCTACTCAGGAGCTCTGGATGATTACATGTCAAGGAGACTTGAATCCCATTTGTAAACAGGGCAAAGGTGTGTCTGGGAAGGCCCTTTTCCCAGTTAGGAAAAAAATGTGATTAATCTGAAAGAGAGCAAAGGGAGAGGAGAGGGGGCCTGCGCTGGCCCAGTTTTTCTGTCCACCACTTTATTCTCACTGGTTGGCCTTCACAGCACTCTCCTCCCCTCCACCCCCACCCTCCCACTCCCTCACCTCCCTACTCCCACACCCTTTGCCCTCCTAGGGAAAGACAGCCTTCAGATCACCATCCAGTGGAGCTTGAGGGGTTCTTTTTCTTCAAATGTATTTTTTTTTTTTTAAAGAGACAGAATAACTTAATTTTATTTCAAGTTGTTACTTTATGACAAGTTTCATGGGAGAAATCTGGCCTGTTGCCTGTTTTTGTATATAATGTTTTATTGAAAAATGGCCACACCCATTCATATTACCTATGGCTGTTTTGGGGCTACAAGGTCAAAGCTGAATAATTAAATCAGATAACCATTTTACTTTTTATGTGTATTTTCATTTTTTAGGATGTGGCTATGTTTTTATAGACCCATGTTTAATTAATAGAGTAAGTTCCATGAGTTTTTTTCAGAATTAAAATCTTACATGCTATGAATTACGAAATGACATAGCACATAGAATAGAATAGACAAGTAAAATGACTAATTCTCCCTGGACTTTGAAATCTCAACCTGTAAAATTAAATATATTTTATTTTTTTATTTTTTATTTTTTTTTCCTCGTATCTGGGATTTATTTATCCTGTATAATTGAAACTTAGTAGCCTTGAGCAGAGCTAAGCCTCCTGCTCACTTTGTGGCTGCAACCATTTTTGTTGGGATTTATGCATCTTCTATAATTGAAACTTCGTAGCAATTAGCAGAAGGCAGGGAAGGCCAGGGCAGGCAGAAAGCTTGGCTTTGTTCAGCCTTGTTCAGGAGCTGCGGGCCCAGGAGATGTCACCCAATATATTTACATCCCATGCGTTTCCTTTTCCATCACGTGTCTGAGCTGTTTTGGGGGACGGCCTATATTTAACTCAGTGGGCACTCATTGTCCAGCAGCAGCCTCACCTCTGTATATTGTTTTGGGGGACAGCCCATATTTACATCAATTGGCATCAATATATTTTTTTAAAATATATTTTATTGATTTTACAGAGAGGAATTGGGAGAGATAGAGAGTTAGAAACGTCGTCGATGAGAGAGAAACATCCACCAGCCACCCTGCGCACCCCCCACTGGGGATGTGCCCACAACCAAGATACATGCCCTTGACCAGAATCGAACCCGGGACCTTTCAGTCCGCAGTCCGACGCTCTATCCACTGAGCCAAACCGGTTTTGGCTAAATGTATTTTTATTTTTTTTTAATGTATTTTATTTTTAGAGGGAGAGGGAGATAGAAGCATCAATGAGAATCATTGATCGGCTGCCTCCTGCACCCCCTACTGGGGATCAAGCCCAAGCCTGGCATGTTCAAGCCCTGACCAGGAATTGAACCATGACCTCCTGCTTCCTAGCATCCAATCCCTAGACATTCAACCCCCGAGGCATGCCAGCCAGGCAAGGGGTTCTCATTTCTCTCTGAGAGGTACCCCGGTATGCTGGGATCCCCCGTTCCTGAGTCTCAAAGAAGAGACACTCCACTTTGAATTCCCCTTCCTTCTGCCAGTTGAGGGGACAGGGTCAAGGGAAGGAAATTTAACATTCATTAAATGCCAGCCACAGTAGACCATACTGGGCTAGATGCTTTAGATCTTATACAGTCTAGATCCTGCTAGGGTGCTCTGGGGGTACATGGGAGTGCACACCTAGCAGGGCTGACTGAGGGCCCACTCAGCCATGATGCCACCTGGCAGCCGTTATTCTGAGTCAGTGCATGGGGCATGCACAGGTCTGGGACACCTCAGCCCAGTGAGGCTGGTAGCCAAGGTCGCCCGCTGGAAGTGACAAATGGGGGTTTGCTTAGGCCTCTCTCACACTCCTGGGTATTAACCATCCTCCCGCCCCTCCACCAATAACCGCCACTAGGGAGGAAACGGAAAAGCTAAAGAGCATCTGCAGCACAGCTTGGGCCAACCACATGCCCTCACTACTTCTAGGGCCTTTGAAAAGGACAGTCAACCACTTCCACGGAGCACCGATGCTGGGGGAGGGGGAGATGGAAAGAAGCCTGTGGTCTCTGCCCTCACCTGCTTCTCCCGTGCACGAGCGCGATCTGGAGACCCTGGCTGCCACCAGTGCTCAGCCTGTTTGTTCCCCTGGTCAGCAGGCGCCCACCACACCACAAAATGAGAGAGGGCTCCCTGGGACATAGTTTGAAAACCACTAACTTAGAGCAAAAGGGACCAGGAGGCATCATTTGAAAAGGCTTTGGAAAAGATGGGAATTAAACTGAAGCCAGATAGGTAATTTTAGATTGAGGCTTTCTACAAACCAGCATTGTTAACTGCCAGATCTAGGTTCTGACTACCAATGAGCTCTTTTCCCTCAACAGTTTACTGGTGAGAGTCCTTTTATCTGCAAACTTCAGCTCTACCTTCCTTCCTATGTTAACAGCTCTGGGGAGTATCCAAGACTCTCTTCTCACCCTTCCCCAAGGTCGAAGAATTGGTTCTCCTTAGTTTATAGCTGAGGAGGCCAGCTGAGAGCGATGGGTGACAGCAGATGAGACTGCTCTCCTGCTAGCTCCCACCATGCCAGTTTGGTCTGCTCCTGACCCGCGGGAACCACCCTGGAGGTGCTGAGGCAGCATTTTCCACCAGTCTGCAGTGGGGTCACCCTGATTTGGGGGCACAAGTCTAATTTCTGGTCTTTGTGGTTAGTCTGAACCATATCCTGTATCCCTGGTTTCTTTTAACCAAATACTGGGGGGCCTCAAAGGAGGCCAGTTCACAACCCACCATCTCATCTTGGAAGGGGATTGCTATTTATGCAGTGGCCTGAGGTTTGGGAATGTCTCCTTAGCTATCGTCACTGCCCTGAGGAGGGGGGGCAGGCAGGCAAGCAGGGCTATTAAATGTTATGCACATTAAATTTCTCTATCAGTCCCAAGATAGTAGTCCTCTTAAACGTCTCTGAAATCAGCCCAAACAGGCAAATATGAAGGTGGGCCACAGAGGCATCTGACAGGAGCCTGATTGAAGGACCCGCGGATTAAGTTTTGTGATCCTCGCTCTCCTCCCCCCTATTATCTCCTAGGAGCTTTGCCTGACAAAGGGGACCTGATGCATGACCCAGCCATGGATGAGGAGCTGGACCGACTGTAAGTGTCAGATGGGAAGATGCTGCCCCCTTGTGGGGGCAAACCTGTCGGACATGGCAGTGCCCCATCGTGGGTCAGTGTTTATCCAGAACATCCCCATCGGTCAGGGAAGGGCTTAGGGGCCAGCAGAGGCCTGAGGTATTCCTCTCCTTGAATCCCTTGGGAATACAGCCCCTGGTTTCATCCAAATGCAACTGTGTGAGGTCCTGGTCTCTGGACAGGAGGCACCTTGCTGCCTTCTGGGCTTCTTTCCTCCTTCAGGCTGGCCCAGATTCCAGACCTGGTCAACTCAGTCAGTGCCAGTCCAGAGGCCAGCTGCCTGCCTTCCCGGACCCCTCACCGGGCTGGCTTTTCCTGGAGACCCCTCCATCACGCCCGCAAAGTGGATGCAGAGAGCGATGGCTCCACTGAAGAGACAGACGAGTCCGAGATTTAAGGAATCTGAAGGGTCCTGTCTACAACACCCTGTACCCGACTCCTACTCCCACCCAACTCCTCCAGACCATGTGTCATGTTGCCCTCTGCTGGTGGAAAGGTTAAATAACAGCCCCAGTCCAAGACCGGCCAGGGGTTCTATCAGCCAACCCGAGCAGTGATTCAAGGAAGCTAGCTTACTCTCCCTGTCCCAGGTGCCACGCTAACAGCAGATTGAACTGAGGTCTCCAGGAAGGGACTTGGCCTCATAGCAGGTTCATCTTACAACAACTCCAGGAAAGGAGAAAACCATGAATAGCCAGCCACACAGGGCCTTGCATGGTCAGGGGTGGCACAGGTGATACAAGTATGAGGACGAATCACAGTGGCCTTCTACTGGAGAGAGAGCCACTAGCATAGCATGATGGGACGAAGGGTGGGCAAGACCATTTCACTTTCCAACACTGCTTCAAGCCTCCTGTGTCTATTAGCTAAACATGAAATGAATAAAGTCCCTTGTGTCTGCTAAGTGGTGAGTCTAAACTCACTAGACTGAAGGAGGGGGTGGAGGGAAGGGGTGAGTTTGGGGTTTTGGTGCCAGCATCTCACTTTTCCAGGAGGTGGCGGCCACAGGGCCGCTCGGCCTGGAGACCTGCCTCAGATAATGAGCAGAGGGGCTTACCTCTTGCACATGACAGCCTTTCAAAGGAAAAGTACTCATAGCCGGAATGGGTATCCAGGAAACAAGCTTTGAGGGTTCAAGGCCAGGTTCCTATAAGGTTCAAGGCCCTGGCCACCAAGGGTCAGCACTGCACAGCCTTTTAGCCAGTTTCATTATACATTTGCCAAGCACCTGCTCAGGGCTAGGGCAGTGGGGATGCAGCTGTGGGCACAGGCCTGAGGAGTACAACCCTACAGCCAGGGCTGAAGGGCAGGGGTCCTCCAGAAAGCAAAACCCACCCAGGGACCTGAGCAGAGCAGGATGCCTCTGGAACAAAGCCAAAGGGACCACCACTGGGCACACACATTTTCCTAAGCACATACTGGGATTAAGGAACTGGCCCCTAGAGCCCGGCAGGGCCAGGCCAGGACTAGAGGTTCCAGAGCTACTGAAGCTCCGGGACCCTGAGCTCTCTCCAGGCCCACAACCGTATCCGGCCTCCAACCAGTTAAAAGCAGCTGGAAAGTCCTGTGCGCAGGGAATCACCTGGGGAGTTTGTTTACAATGCAAATTACTCAACTCCAGCTTGGGATGCGGCAAGAGTCTCTTGATTATGAAAACTCCAGACCTGTGGTGGGCAAATTGTGGCTTATGAGCCACACGTGGCTCTTTGGCCCCTTGAGTGTGGCTCTTCCACAAAATACCACGGCCAGGGCAAGCCTATTTTGAAGATTTGGCATTAGAAGAAGTTTAAGTTTAAAAAAATTTGGCTCTCAAAAGAAATTTCAATCGTTGTACTGTTGATATTTGGCTGTGTTGACTAATGAGTTTGCCAACCACTGCCCCAGACCATTCCAAGACTAGAAGTCCTGGATCCGTGCTCTGGAAATCACTGGCTTAGGAGAGATCCCATTGCTCCCTCCCTCCATCCTTTCTAACAGCCCATTTTCCAAACTGGTGGTTTAACTGTACTCTGGGGGCCCTAAGGTGGTAGAGAGGTTCTGAGAGCCCCTATGGAGGAAAGGGTTAATAAGCCAGGGGGTTATACACACACATCTTTCTTCCTGGATTTAGAAGGATTCCATTATGGTTTGTATATTTTATTAAACTCCATTGAGAAACACCTCGAGCCTACTGCTGGGATGAGGTGCAAGGCTGCTGAGGTTGCTCGCCTGCCCCCAGCCATGGGGCCAACTAACATCAGCTCTTTCCTCCGCGTGCAACAGGGTGGTGAGGTCGAGGCTGCACCGGACCTCGAGGCAGCACAGGGCCGAGAAGCCAGGGGACTTTGGCTTTCAGAGAAGAGACAAGCTGGAGGCCCTGGAGAAAGTGCCCTCAGCTTCGGCACGGACGCCCTACCCATATCGGTGGGAGCTCAAACAGTGAGGCGAGGGGCCTACACTGGGGAGGGAGGCAGGATCCAGCGAGGACACCACTTCACTCAGACCAACATGGGCCCAGGGCCCTGCGGGGCTTTATTTGACACCACTATGTTTCAATACAAACAGTCCAGAAAGAAACTCAAGTCCCTTTGGGGGAAGAAGGTGGTGGGAAGAGTGGTCTATGTTGCTTGGGAGCCTTACCCTCAACCCACAGGGGGTGGGGTGGGCCTACACTGCCAGCATGGCAAGGGAAGATGGCACCAAGAATGATACAGTGCATGGTCCAGTGACCAGGGGGCGAGGCTTGCAGCTCTGTAGGCACCTTGAGCTCTCACTGGTGGGGTGCTGTCCAGGCCCCCCTAAGCCCAGGATGATGCAGAGGAAGAAAGCTGAGCCCCAGCAGCCTGATTCTATCCCTCAAGTCCTCTGCATCCAAAGCAGGGCACCACAGGGCAGACGAGACTTGCCATGGCCACCAAGTGGGGGGAGAGAACAGTCTCGAGGGGTCCTCTAGTCCACATGGACAATAAAGGACTCCGAGACACCCAGGGAAAGTAACCTTCCAAATGACCACTGTAGAAAGGGGTGGTGAGACAGATCATCACTCTGGCCTCCAATCTGATCCCAAACGAAACCTTTGGGTACCAGGTAAAGTTTCTAGCCCTTAGTAAGGCCCGGACGAAGGTCCTTTGCCTCCCTCGCCCTCTCCTGGGGCCCAAAAGAGGCCAATGCAGCAGCAACAGCAGCAGCAAGTCCGGAGCCCCCTCCTCTGGGGGCTGGTCTGTAGCAGAACTCTCCCTAGACCGCCCCGCCGGTTCCAGAGGTTAGGGACCAAACCCCCAGACAACCTGGGAGAATTCTAGAGCCGGTCAAAAAGCCCTCAACTTTTCACTTTCCCTATCAGAGAGGGCTGGGCCCGGGATAAGCCATCCTGAGGAGATGCCCTCCCTCCCTCCCAGTGTGGCGGACAGTGAGCAGCAGCTTCGGGAGCAGGCCTGGAAGGATAGTAATCGAGCACTCAGGAGAGGGTGTGCGGGAGGAGGAAAAGGACTCCATCTCTAGGCAGAGGCTGGTCCTGCCCATTCCCTCACCAGAGCTCCTCAAAGGCCACCCACTCACACACCACACAAAGTAACAATTCCTCCCAACTCCACAAGGCAAGCAGCCCCGGCCTGGTCATCGTGGGATTTTTGCTGCTGTCACCACCATATGCCTGAGCCATGGAGCTTGGATCAGTAGGAACCATAGCGATCCTGGAAATGAGGGAAGAAAAAACTAAGTCAGCACCTCCCACCCAGCATGCGCACCTCCCCCAGCACAGCCGGCAGGACTGGGATTTGGGGTATGGGAGAAATGGGCACCAATCCCCATGGCTGAGACTGGGTTATATTTTGTGACTCGGGAAGGGGGGAAGTGACAGATACCAGGGGGAAGCCCTGTCCAATCTCACAGAAGCTGAGGGGGAGGAAGAGTAGAACAGGTGATAAGACGGGGGAAATCAGCGCAGACAGTCTACATAGGGAGAGCCAAAGGAAGGCAGCTGCCCTCCAGGAAAAGGAAAAGCTCTCCCTCGGGCGCGGGGCCCCCGGTGGCAGTGTCTGGATGTGGTAAGGCCAGCCTCCAGCACTCTCTTCAGGCCTCTCCCACTCCACCCCAAGGAGCCCCGCCTCACCTGCAAAGAATTCATCACGCCATTGGCCAGCACAGCCATCTTCCCGGCCACAGACTTGACGCCCTGCTTAAACTGGGCAATGTCAGCTGTGGGGAGCACATTCCCCAGAGACACGCTGCCTGTAAAAGCAAGGAAAGGGGTGACCCCGAGGCCTGCAGGAAGCCCTGCCCCTTGGGCCTTCCCCCTCTACTCACAGGCCCACTTGGTGCCCACACCTCTGGTCCCTACCTGTTCCATGAGCTCCATCCGTGTCCCCAAAGAGGTCTGAAGAGCTGATGGCACTACTGCCTGAGAGCTGCTGTAGCCGAGACCTGGCTTCATACTGTGGTGAAGAAAAGGCTGGGGATCTTTGTGCCGATGTCCCAAGAACTCACACAGGCCAGCCACCCTAGTGCTAAAGCCCAAACTAGTGACAGGGAGGAAGGTCTTGCTTCTTCCCGCTGCCTCTAGCCTCGGGGTGGACAACTCCACTCACCTCAGTATCCACCTCCCGCCCAAAGAACATGTCAGATGAGATGGCTTTGGCTCCTGCGAATTTCTGACGAGCTTCACTGGACTCGAGGCCCGAGCTCCGGCTCTCCACTTCCTTCCGGTTTGTGACTCTGAGGGTGGATGTGGAACACCATCTCTGACCCTTCCCATTACTGTTAGGGGTAATGTTACTACCCCATTGCGATCAGAGGCAAATCTGGGGATGCTTACCCAGACCCTATCTGACTGGCTCTGGAACTGAGGGGCTCTCTCCCCTAGATAAGGCCCCCCCCCCCCCTGAAGCCGAGGCACAGAGAGCTTCCCTTACCTCCACTGGGTGACATGGAAATGTGGTTTGGAGGGGACAAGGCTTCTGCCCCAACCACGACAGCTTCATCAAGTTCTAGGGTGTTGTAATGTCACTACTGCCCCAACACTGGTGACCATGTTTCGGTTTGCCTGGGTTTATACTTCCTCTCCCGGCATAACTATTAATAGCACCCCTCTTACTCTCAAAAAGCATCCCAGCGTGGAGGACAAGGTGAATGGTCGCTCCTACTCAGCACTGACACACACAGATGCTGGAAAGGTGTTTCAAGTTTCATTACATTTAATCCTTCCAGCAGTCCTGGGAAGTCATTACTTATGTCCCCGTTTTACAAAGACATGACTTGCAGATAATTTATCAATTAAACATATTGCCCAGATTACGATGGAATACGCTTTTAAGAAAATAAAATAAGATGGGGCCAAGGACACATAAAGCTTGGGAGGTCAGGATTGAAGCATAAAATCAGAGACCCCTCCTGCCAGAGAAAGGATCGTGGACAAGAGTTTGCTCAGCCTTCTGTGACGATAAGCACAGCTCAAACCAAAGCCCGATCCTGCACCATCTGACCCCATAGCCACTAGCCACATGTGACTATTTAAACTTAAATTAAATGTAAAATGTAGCTCCTTAGTGACACTAGCCACATTTTAAGAGCTCATAGCCTCTGCCTAGTGACTACAATGGGGGACAGTACAGGTACAGAACTCTCCCATCACAGAGTTCCAGTGGACAGTGCTGCCCTAGACCACTCACCTTTCGGAAACAGGCCGGATGCTTGAGATGGTCACTTCTGGCTCCTTCTCCTCCATCTTGTCCATACCCCAGGTAGCATCTGTGTCCCAACGGGAAGCAAAACTTTCCCCTAAGGAAAAGGGGTTGTCCTTGTACCTAGGGAGACAGGAGAGTGACTCAGAGAACCTGATGAGAATAGAAGGGCCAAGTCTTCACCCCAACAAGTCTTACTTTGGGGGTCCAGAGGCGAAAGTGCCAACATCGTCAAATAAGTCCAACTGTGAGCGGGAGGATTTTGCACTCACAGGAGTTTCCTGCTCAATCACCTGCATCTCGGACAGCACGGAGTGGGAGACGGAGCTGCGGAGGAAAGCAGAGCCGGCGTGAGAGCAGTGGCGAGCACTCACGCCACCGCCCAAGAGAAGGGACCCAGCGGCTGGCACAAGCGTGGGTTCTCCTTCACACCCAGAACCTTCTCCCACTCCCTGTGCACAGAACTGTGCTGAACAGGGGAGCACCCCCTCGACTTTCTACACCTGCTTTGTTTGCTCAGAATAAGTTTTCCCTGCCAAACAACCCTTTACCCGTAATAACTAATAATGTGCACCAAATGACAGTACTAACAGACTTGCTGTATTATGAGCCACATCCTTCACCAAGATGGGCACACGCACACAAAAGCAAATGCCCCAGAACGAGGGAAATGAGCCTAATGGTATCAAAGGATGAGTTCTTAATTATCCCACCTGCTTTCTTAAAGGAGTACAGAGCCGGGCCCTGTGCTCCCAGACTGGGTCTGCTGTCCAGTGAGAAGGGGCAGAGCTGGGCAGGCAGCACCAACTCTTCATGCCTCACTTTCTTCCTGTGTTCTGCTCCACGCAGGCTTTTTAGGGATTAATTTCATTCAAATAAATTCACAAAAAATATCTATAAGGAGTGAATATTTTGCAATAGGGCTTTAAATAGGGTGGGCTGGCTTTAAAGAAGATTCTCTTACAATACAAAGAGGAGGGGGAAAACTGAATAATTGTTCACATCCTTTAACCCAGTAATTCCTGGGACCAAAACAGGGCAGGGAAGGAGATTCTTTTCTGGATTATGATTTTGTTTCCCTGATTAGCTGTGTCACACGAGTAGCACACAGACTGAAAGGGAATAGCTGGAATCCAGCCAGCATGGAACCCGACCAGCACGTGTTCTGACAAATCATCTTCCAGAGAAGTAGAGCATGATGGCCAAATATACTGAATTTGGAATCAGTTAGTTCCATGTTCAAAACCCATTTGTGTCAATTACTAGATTTGTGGGCTTCAGGAAAGTTGCTTAAATGCTCCGCGTGCCAATTTTCTCATCTGTAAAACTGGGTCACAATCCCTTCTGCAGAAGACTGCTGTGTTTAAGTACATAAGGTCAATGGCGGAGCTCACGCCCCTCGAAGGAGCAGCCACCACTCAGCACAGGCTAACTGCAGACAGGATTGCTGGCCCCAGAGCTGTCAGACTTTCCGATTTTTAAGAGATAAAAAAAACTAACATCCCTGAAATCTCTAGATATTAACTCTTAGTGGAGAGCAAACAAAATGCATACCAAAACTGGTTTGCAGCCCTTGTTTTTAAGAAACCACTGCAACACAACATCCCGAAACAGAAAGCTTACTGTCCAACCCGAGGACATCTGAGTGTCTGGGGTTATCTCCAGGTGTTGGTGTGTGGCAGCACCACTGGCCTAGTGGGCAAGGGTCAGGGATGCTAAAAGCCCTGCAATTCTCAGCGAGTTCTTAAAAAATAAAGAATTGACCTCCTGCCCCCCGCAAAGTGCCATCAGCACTCCCATTAAGAAACACAGAGAAAAACAAAACAAAACACTGTCCCAGTCTCTTGAATCTTTGAAAGAGCACCTGATGCTGAGTTTCACTCATTCAACAAATAGCGCATACCTACTGTGTCCCAAGCACTATACTAGGTGCTTTAAGATAATAAACACTTAGGCTAACTATTCAGCCTCAAAGGAAGACTAAGCCTAGAACCCCAAATTGCTGGGAAGAACGTACAGTGATTTCCAGGAGAACAATGGTATTTCTATGCCACACCCCGGAGCTGAGTCTCACCTTCGGGACACCAAGCCCATGCCCAACCGCTCCGCCTGCTCTCGCTTCTTCCCTTCCAGATTCTGTAGTTTCTTCTCCTCCTTCTTGCGGTCAATCTGGAGCTCCTGGTAGGCCAGACGCATAGAGGCAACCCTTGGAGGGAATAGACATGTCAGAGGCCAGCACCCATCCTGGCCTGTCCTACCTGCCCACCCAACCCCACAGTAAAAAGGGGCCTCTGGCCAACACTCACATAGACTCCTCGGCCTCCTTCTTGGCATCAGCCACCTGCTGCTCACGGAGCTTCTCTGCCACCTGGGCCTGCCGCTCAATCTCGCTGAAGCTCTGGCTGCTCACCTTCTGGGCCCCTAGGCCTTTCTTGGCACCCAGCTGGGAAGAGAATCATGTGATGGGGGCCTTGCCAACCACAGTGTCCCCTGCTCCCTCCCAGGCACTCTAACACACCCACACAGTTCCTTTTTAAAGTCTAGGGTAAAAATAGGAGTCCAGTCAGCACGGTGGAGAGGGAGAACAGGGGCTCTGCTAGAGCTGGGCATGAGGTGGCTCACAGTCCCAGCAGAGGCCTCAGGGCCTGAGGACCAGCAGCTAGTGTTTACCAGACCAGCATGTCCCAAGCACACCATGTGCACAATCTCGGCTCCTCCAGGAGCCCTTTGAAGATAGACATCTTAACAGCTCTTGCTCAGATAAGGTTCCGAGAAGTTGAGTGCCTTTGCCAAAGTCACACAGCCAATCACTGGTAGGGCCAACGGGTGAACCCAGGCAGTCTCACTCTGGCTCCTGACCACTCTCCCACACTGCCTCTCCCCACCTACCCCTTTCTTCGGGGCTGCTGGCTTCTTCTTGCCAATGAGGGAGGTTTTCATTTCTGCATGAGAAAGAAGGTGAGACATGAGTAGAGACAAAGGGAGGTCAGAGGCAGCAGCTCAGTCCACACCATGCAGTTTCCTGGCAAGAGCTTCTCAAAAGAATAGCTTCAGGCAGGGGAAGGCAAAGCTGTCACCACCAGTTCCAATTAATGGTGTCAGGATAATCTAAGCCAAAGACAGACAAGAGTAAGGGGTTCCCAGCAGACTGAGACACGAACTAGACCTGAAGCAGCAGGAGACAAAGTCCCTGAACAAATGTGAGTGCCACTAGGCAGGGGCAGATGCCAAACATGAGCCTCAGTTCCTAAAGCAGGGAGCTGCGTGCAAGGGGCGAGGCTCCCAAAGTGCGGTTGGTTACCTCCGGCAGGAAGGGCCCCTTTAGGTGACAGATACATGGACTCTGGAGAGAAACAGACTGTGGCTAACAAGGGACCCATCCCAGAGCCTCCGTGTAGTTCCCAAGCCCAGAGGCCTCTACAGAGCCTTGCTTTAGACCAAGTCACACCAGCCTTCCCACGGGATCGGTATGACAGTCATTCTGCTGGCTTCCTGCCCCAACCCCCAAAGGTCAGCAGAACAAACTGAGGTCAGCAAATGGACTGTTCACCCTGAACCAGAAGGGCACTAAAGAAAGAGTAGAAAAGAGCTGAAAAGTCTCCCTGGCTAAGAAAGGACAATGTCACCTCCAGTCTTGAGCAGCTCAGAGCTGTCCCCCATGAAATGGACCAGAAGGCCAGCCCTGCCTTAGACCTTAGGGTTAGATGTCCAGTCTCATGCTGGCCTTTTTACACTCTGGCCAGAACCAGCCCCACACCCAGAGGCAGACCCAGGCCTTACACACCAGCCCACCCAGGCTCATTCAATTCAAAGGCCTGGCTCTCAAGCCCTTGCAGTTGATGTTGAAGCCATGAATTCAACCCGAATCCCAGTGCAGAGAGTATAGATGCTCAGTGTCCCGGGGCCTCAGTCCATATGACTAGGCAGCAGCGGATCTGAAAAGAGCCTTTCCCAGTTACCCCGCCCTGCCAGCTGTCATACTGACCCAGAGAAGCTTTGGGTGAGGTGCCAAGCAGGTCCGTGTTGGGGCCATGCTCCGGTTCTGTGGATGCAATGATGGGAGTGAGGTATAAGGCTCAAAGCTTCCTGTGACTTCCCCTTTAGGGAGATGATGTAACAAGAGTAGGAGGCACTGGCTTTCCTCAGCTGAGGCCACCAAAAGATAAAGGAATGCCCATCACTCTCTCCAAGGGATTAAAATGCCTCCCAGCCCACCCAGAGATATAGGACATACCCTACTCCTACTCCCTTGACCAGTTTGCCAGGAGGGGCTCCTGGTTGGAACCTGGGCTGAACTCACGTGCCATCCCACTGCTTTCTGTAGACGGGGCTGGCTGCGGGGGCTCTGCCGGGTCCGTGGCTGGCACATCCCAGGCAGGGGGCTGAAAAGGAAGCCAGGCCACAGACACCTCGATGAGCGTGCAGGGAGCACACAGAACATGCAAGTGCCGTATGGATACAAGGACCTACTCCAAGCCCATGAGGAAAGGTGACTAACAGCGAGTACAATTATAGTTGCTTTCACTATGGAAAAAAGAAGTAGGAAACTAGCAGCCACTTTCACCCCTCCGCTATTTACTTAGTGGGCACCTACCATGTGCCAGGCACAAGTCTAACAGCTCTTCACATACAAAAACTTTAATCATCACAACAAATCCTGTAAGGATATACATCTCTACTGCAAAGACTGGGTTTTGACAGGCAAAGTGATTTAGCTACATCCGGGAAATGCCAAGTAGAGGAGCTGGGATTCAAACTGAGAGAGTCTAACCTCAGCCTAACATCAGAGGGGAAACCTCCTCCCAGGGTGGGCTTCCAAGGAGGTTCCTTTCATTGTCACCAGCCACGGGGCCTCTCTTATAGGGGAAGAACCCAGGACAAGTTTTTGGAGGCTCCCAACAGCTCTTGAGCCTTCGAGAAGCTTCTCCTTCTCCCTAGCACCCATTTACAGACAGGGTCATTCCCAACGAGGGCCATTTGCACACCTACTCCTGGGAGGAGGAGACGCCTGGGCCTGCCTAGCAATGAGTCCAGACATTCCCTGTCTGAGGTGTCACACCAAGGCGAATGGGATCCACGCCCAGGGTCACAGCAGGCCCTGGCCAGTTAACCACCTGTCAGCAGCAATCATAAGAAACAGTCCTTGTGGGTACTCACTTGAGTGTGTTCCGTGAAGAAATCAGAATCCTTCCTCTCCGGAGAGTGACTGGGAGCAGTACTCACATTGTCTATCCAAAGCTAGAAAGGACAAAACACCCCTGAAACAGGCCTCTGGATGTTCCTACTCATCACACCCCCCAGCCCCGGGACCGGGCACTTACGTCGGTGCCGTGCCTAGCCAGGGCTGCACTTCCCAGCTGCCGGATCTTTTCTCGGTACATCCGGGCAGCTCGGCTATCATACTTGGTGTTGGCATCACTGGCTGTGCACCCATGTTGGCGGAAGAAAGCTGTCTGGAGAATAAAGAGCGAGCATGCTACAGGCGATTCTCCCCAGAGCAAAAAGAAAAGGCAGTCCCTTATAGCAGCCTAGTTACAGGATCCTATAACTAGACTGTTATAAGGGACTTATATATATATATATATATATATATATATATATACACTCGTTATTATCCTGTGTAAATAATAGAGGTACAGTTCTTCATAGAGGTAAAGATTCTCAGAAATCCCTGCGGAAAACAGCTTCCCATCCTGGGATGACTGACTGAAGCCCAGCCCTCACTCAACCCCACCGGAGGACAGCATGCCATACGCACTGTGCCCATCCTTCCCCCACCCAGGTCAAGACCTAGATGATGTGGAGGCCCCAGCCCCCTGGGCCTCTCCCCAGGAACATCTGTCCACTTTAATTTTAATCAGGTCCCTTTGAGAAGAACAGGGACCAATTTCCAAGTTTCGAGAACCATGTACAGTGTCGCTATGACCAGAGAATCCTCTGAACAGAGAAACGGAGGGGGCCTCCTCCGAGGTCATGGTAAAGTTAGTGCCGGGCAGAAGAATGGGGGCAGAGAGGATGGTAAGGAGGAGCTTTACCGCATTGGCATTCCCGCCGACCTGCATACACCTCAGTTGGAACCAGTTCCAGTTGGAATCCAACTCTGTGGACCTGTGTGCAAGGGCTGCGTGTCACCCACCAGCAGACACCGGGAGCCGGTTCCCTGGAAGACTCACACCTGTCATTTGGCAGGTGCCCTGAAGCCACCACCCCGATTTCCTCAACTATTCCCTGTCCATGGAAGCTTTGCTCTTCCGTCTCATGGTCAAAAGGGCATTATTTTCCAGAGCAGAGGGAGGCTGAACTCTCAGCCACTTAAGCTTGGATTTGGCTTTCTACTTGGGGACGGCCAGTCTCACTCCAGACGTACCCGACCCATCTGTCAGCAACGACAAGGTCAATGCAGCTAATTTTTCTCCAAGCCTAACGTTCAGAGAGTCGAGTTAGACCGCCAGGAAAGAAGGGAGCTTGACCCAGACTCGGAAACGAACTGTCTATGTGGGAAGGGATCACACAGGCTACCGGACCCCGGCCGGGAGGTTTCCGAACACCGATTTCAGGACAGTCCAAGCCGCCACTCTGCCCTGCTGAGTACACAGCCCCGGCCGGGTAGAAGAAACACGGCAGCCATAAGGAGACCCCACCTGATGAAGCTGAGATGGACACCCAGGGAGCGGTGCACCCCGGAGCAGTCAATGCACAAGAAAACGCCGTACGTGATGCTGGCCCAACTCGGGTTCTTGGCGCCACAGTCGAAGCAGGCCTGGATGGAGGAGGCGAGGAGCGAATGATCAGGGACCGCGAGCGGAGGCCGGGCGCTGACACCCAGGAGAACTGCCCACGTCCGCCCCCTCTCCTTCCCTCGGAACCCAGGGGAGCCGGGAGAGCTCCTCTCGGCCGGCGCCAGACCCCCAGCCCTCCCGCCCAGGCACCTTGTTGGTCGGAATTGCGCGAAGCCTCTTAAAAAGGGTTTGGATTTCGGTCTTGGTCGGCTCGGACGCCATTTTCTCTCCTTCCCAGACGCCAGCGCGACTGACGGGCCCCGTCGCGGGCCAATCCGCGGCCGAGAAGGCGGGGCACGAGGTCGGCCTCCGCCGAGCGAGGTGCCAGCGAGGGGTGGGGCGATCTGTCCTGGGCTGGGCCAATGAGCGCCGGCGCAGACACGTCAGAGCCCCGCCTCCTCAAACCACGCGGAATCCGCGCGGCGCCCGCCGGGGCCAATCCGCAGCCGGGGGCGGGGCGACGGCGCCCAGCTGGGCCGGCCGGCCGGCGGGGAGGAGCGCTCCCCCGGGAAGGTGGAGTCACCTCCCGGAGGCTGGAGCTGCGAGTCCTGCGATGGGGCCTCGCTGGGGTCGGTTCCAGGGGGATGAGTAATAATTAACAGCCCTACCAAGCGCTCAAGGTGCCACCGACCTGAAAGGGAGGACACACTGGCTGGGCCGCCCCCACCCACCCAGCTCAGAGCTCAGCACCCAGCCTCTGGCTTTGCCGCCTGCCCAATCCCTGTTCCCATAATACTCTCTGGGCCCACGGACCTCCCCTCAGTGCCTCTCCCCCCTGACTTCTGCAGCCTGGCAAGGGTGGAGTATCATAAAAGATGCACACACAAAAAAAGTGCACACAAGCCTGAAAACGCTTTTTTATTTTTTTTTTTCAAGTTTAAATCACACTAGAACAAGCCACAAAAGAGTGCTGCTAGCTCAGAACAACACTCACCTCAAGCCCACCCCAGGAACCCCAAAACATAGAGACCAGGAATTGGGTCCATGGCTCCTGGGGAGACCAAACACTCCTGGGGAGGCCTAGGTACCCTGAACCCTTCTCCGACCTCCTAACCTCCCATTGACCCACAGCCTAAACTCAGTCAGCCCCTCCCCTCCCTGACCCCTCAGGACTTCCTCCCTCCTCAAGGGACAGAGGGACAGCAGGGGCACTGGTTCAGGGCCCTCCGGTCCAGCTGCCCAGAAGCTGGGCTCCGGCTCAGGGTGGAGAAACACTGCAGAAGGGCTGCCAGGGCTGTCAGGCCCCCACGCACTCCACGTAATTGGCAGGGTACAGGCCAATGCGGCCACTCTGCAGCTGGCCCTGGCACCAGCCCTGCTCGTCCTCCTCGCTCATCTTCAGCAGCTCCTCCCCTGGGGAGGAAGGGGGTTGGTCATTACCAATTGCCCTGGCCCAGCCCCGTTCCTGCAATTGGGTCAAGGACTGAGGGGAGCAGGCAGTAACCCAGAGAATCCAGCTAGGGGAAGAGACCTGGCTCAGGCAGAGGGAGGTCCAAGTCAGCAAGCTACCCCACCCGAGACCCCGAATGCAGCCATCAGACCCCCGCTGGAGGTTTTGAGAAGCAGACACCCTGACTCCTGCAGACTGGACCCAGAGCAACCTCAAAGAGTCAGAGAACTGACCCTAAAGAAGCAGGTGTCCGGCTTCCCTCTGCCACCCCCCTGTTCAAGACCATAAATGGGGGAGGGGAGGCTGAAGCCTGAAGAGGAACAGGAAAGGGGTCCCTGGGTACCTGCTCGGAAGCTGAGCTCGTCGGCTTCCTGGCCGGCGTAGTCATAGAGCGCCCGCACCCGCACCCCAGTGGCAGCCTTCCGGGGACTCTCCTCATCCGACCACTCCTCATCCTGCCCGCCGCCGCTGGAGGGGGGAGGCAGAGGGGGCAGGCTCAGGGCACCAGGAACACCTTGACCGAGAGCCCCTGGGACCCACGGTCAAGGGCCCGCCCCCCGGAGGAGCCCTGGGAGAGGCAGGTGGGGAAGAACTGAGAGAGTCTAGCCTGGCCTCTGCCACACCTGCCTGTGAGCTCAGGTGCCGTCCTGCCACACGGGACTGACATGAGCAGGACATGAGAAGGAACGTGGGAAACACCTGGCAAACCTAAACCACCCTGAACACTGGCATCACAGTCCCTCAGTAGGTCCTAGGTCCCTGACACTCCATTTTGTTTGTTTGTTTTGTTAATCCTCATCTGAGGATGTTTTTTCCGTTGATTTTTAGAGAGAGTGGAAGAGAGAGGGAAAGACATTGAGAAACATCGATTGGTTGTCTCCTGCACAAGCCCTGACCAGGGCCCCGGGCCAGGGAGGAGCCTGCAACCAAGGTACGCGTCCTTATCCGGAATCGAACCCAGGACCCTTTGGTCCGTAGGCCAACGCTCTATCTACTGAGCCACACTGGCTATGGCCCTGACACCCATGTTCAACCCACTTCAGGTGTGAAGGGAATGAAGGCCAGGAGGGCAGGGCAGGGCAGGGGCCAGAGCTGAACAGCCAAGTTCCTGGCTCTCACCCTGGGGACCCGGGGGGCTGAGGTGCGGGCACAGCTCCATCTCTTGTGGGCCCGATGCTGGTCAGCGTAACCTCATCAGGGCTCCGGCCACCCTTCTCCTTCCGGTTTATTGTCCTCTGTGTGTCCAAGGACCACTCCTGTGGGGACAGCGCGTAGGGTCAGGCTGTGGTGGCATCCGGGGCCACTTCACCTCTTCATCCCAAGTCCTAGCCTCCCTCCTCCTGAGGTCGGTGGGAGCCCATCCCATCCCCCAGCCCCCACCTGGAACACGTACCTCAAACTGTGGCCAGTGCGTGGCCATGCCTGGCCCGTGGGTGCTGCGCCACCAGCGCAGATCCTGCTCATCACTGGCTGCCTCGATACCCTGGTGCAGGTCTCTGTGGAGCTCGTGGAACCTGTGGCCCGAGGCGCAACCCTCAAACCAGGAAGCCTCGGGCCCCTGCACCCCGCTTAATTCCTTTCAGCCCAGCCAGAGCCCCAGACCTCCATGCCCACGCAGGCCATACCTCTCGCTGCTGGAGAGGTCGAGGTGCTGGTGTAAGGTGAGCAGCATGTCCTTGAAGAAGAGGAGCCGCTGGCGCTCGGCGGCCTGGCAGGTCTCGAAGGCCTGTTCCATGTCCTCCATGTAGCGTGGGGTGTAGCGATGCAGCTCTGCCAGCGTCTGCTCATACTGGGTTTTTGCCTGGGTGGGAGCGGAGGGGACCTGGTCGGCGCGAGACCTCCTTCCACTCACACTTCCACTAGCGTTTAACTGAGTACCCGCCATCGGCAAGACCCTGGGGCTAGGCACAAGGTCTGGCTCCTGCCCCTCGCAGCCTGAGAAGAGAGGTGACATTTGGGCCCAGCAGCTTTTAGAGTCCGGCGAGTGGAGACTAAAAAGCGAGAGGAAGATGAGATGGCGGGTGAAGAGTGAGATGAGGTCCACCCACCGGGGGTGGAAGAAATCAGGGAAGGCTTCATGGAGGAGGTGGGAAACTGAGCGGCACCTCAGTGGGGGGAGGGGGGGGAATTTGAATATGCAGAGCTAGAAGAACGGGCACGCTGTCAAAGCAACCAACTGTGAAAGGTGGTCCCAGGCGGAACGCTGGGGAAGGAAAGGAGCTGGGAAGGTCTCAACTGCTAAAATCATCCCAACGCCTGAACGTGCACCGTTTCTCTCCCTGGGTAAAGCATCGTCTTTTCTCAGGTTCCTCCTTGAAACGGTAGTCTGGAGAGAGGGTGCAGGTGAGGAGGGGAGCAGGAGGGGTGCTGGGGACAGGGAAAGGCACTCAGGAAGCCCTGAGCCGGGCCAGCCGGTCCCGTCCATCCCGTGGCGGTACCTTCTCGGCCTCCTTGGTGCAGCGGTCCAGCCGCACCTGCAGCTTGCGCAGCTGGTCCTGGGAGACCGTGCTGTCCGCCTTGGCGTGGCTCTCCCGGGTCTGGGCTGTCTTCTCCTCCTTTCGGGCTCCGTGGTAACTCTTCTTGGAAGCTTCAACCTGGCACACACACACAGGGACAGTCCTGGGCCCGGCGCACCACTCCCTGGGCCCGTGGACTTAGTAAGGGGCCCACCCCCGGGCCGCATCCCTCCGGGGCTCACCTCCTTCAGCCTCTTCAGCCAGGGCTTCTGGGCCTTGCGGAAGCTGTCCTCTGCAGCCCGGCTCTCCCGGAAGCCACCCAGCACGGGCCGGTGGAAGGCCCCCCGCTGCCAGGCACGCACCCGCTCACTGTCCGGCCCGTGAAGCTTCTCCCGCACCTCCAGGTGCAGCGCGCTCAGCCGCTCGGCCGCCGTGAAGAAGGCGTGCCAGGCCTTCTCCAGCGTGCCGTACTGGGGGCCTGCGGGGAGGCATGGGCCTTAGGCCAGGCCAGGAAAGCCACCAGAAAGGAGCCTCCCTCCTCCCCTACCCCCGGGTGCTATTCCAGGTGCCACGCACGCAGTGGGGATGCAAAGGAGAACATTGATGCCAGCTTACTGAACACCCACTCTGTGCTTTGACATACCAGATCTCACTAAACCAATGGTTTTCCACCTTTGTAATCCCGAGACACTTTAATACAGTGCCTCATGTTGTGGTGACCCCCAACCATAAAATTATTTTCATTAAAGAAAAAAAAAAGAGCCCAGGGAGAGCCGTGTGCCCCGGGGGAGCGGTGGGACCCAGGGGAGCCGTGTTCCCCGGGGGGGGGGGGGGAGCGGTGGGACCGGGGGGAGCTGTGTGCCCCGGGGGAGCCGTGTGACCCAGAGGAGCAGGATGACCCGGAGGAGCCGTGTGTCTCGGAGGGGTGGTGTGAACCGGAGGAGGAACGGATGCTATTCGTGTGGTCCTGAGACATTTGGACAGTCTGATAAACTGGTGAATATAGTAGAATCAGGGGCAAGAAAGGGAATGGACTGATAATTATCAGGGGGATAAGGGGGTGGGGGAGCAGTGAGAGACTGGACTGAAATCGTATAACCAATGGATGAAGACAATGTGGGGGAGATAGGGGGTAAGGGCAGAGGGTGGGAAGGGAACTGGGTGGTAGGGAGCTTTGGGGGAGAAAAAGGAGAAATAATTGTAATCTGAGTAATAAAGATTTATAATAAATAAATAAATAAAAGAATTTATACCTAGAAAAAAAAAGAAAAAAGAAAAAAATTATTTTCATTGCTACTTCATAACTATAATTTTGCTACTGCTATGAATCAAAATGTAAATATCTGTATCTTCCGATGGTCTTAGGCTCTACATTAGCGGTTCTCAGCCTGTGGGTCGCTAGCAGGGTCACCTAAGACCATCGGAAAACACAGATATTTACATTACGATTCATAACAGTAGCAAAATTACAGTTACGAGGTAGCAACGAAAATAACTTTATGGTTGGGGGTCACCACAACATGAGGCGCTGCATTAAAGGGTCTGGGGTTCGCAAAGGTTGAGAACCACTGCCCTAAGCCCTTGCCTCACCCACCGCCATGAAGACAGTGTCGTGACCAACAGTAAACAAGTGAAAAAACGGCGGCCCGCATGAGTGAAGTTTTCTGCCCAGAGCATGACGGCTGCGAGGGGAACTGAGATTCAGATCTAGGCCCGTGGCATAAACCTCAATGGGAGGAGCCAGGGTCTGTTCCCAAGGAAGGCAGAGGGTTAGGTTGCAAAGGTCCCATATCAGAAGGCCTGGCTCCAGCTTAAGCTATTCCTTGGTGTGTGGCTTCGGGCAAGTCTTAGCTTCTCTGGACTTCCGAATGTCCTTTAAAAAAATGTGTAGATCAGGACTGTCTCCATCATAGGGTTGTTAGAAATATCAAAATAACTCGTGACTGTTATTTTGCAACCTCTAACAACACAACCGTGAGCACCGGGAGGATCTTTCCTTTAATGGGAAGGCAGACATGAGAGCCTCAACCTTCCGCCACAGGTGCAAAAAGAAGCTGCCCCGGCCCTAGCTGGTGTGTGCTCAATGGTTAGAGCACCTGCCTTGGTATCGGAGTGTCTTGGGTTTGATTCCCTGTCAAAGGCACATGCCGGGGTTGCAGGTCTGTTCCCCACCCTCTCCACACCCCATCGCTGTGTATGGGAGGCAACCAATCGATCTCTCTCTCTCTCGCTCTCTTTCTTTCCCTCTCCCATACACTCTCTCTAAAAACCAATGGGAAAATATCCTCATGTCTTGGTTGAGGATTTAAAAAAAGAAGAAGCAGCTCCCTGCCTGATCTCCCCACATTGGTAGGACTCTGCGAGGCCCATAAGCTGGCTCACCCTTCTCCACGGTGCCCCTCCACTTCCGGGCCCAGTCAGCCAACTGCTGGGCGTAGGCCTTCTCGATGCGGGCACGCTCCTGGAAGCAGCTGACCAGGTCCCCGCACAGCCGATGCCCGTCTTCCACCCGCTGCACTGTCCGCCTGTAGTTGCCAGCCTGGGGTGTACATGGAAAGGGCGGAGTGGCCAGGGAGAAGCCCCCTCACAGCTGGTGCTGCAGCTAGACAGGTGGCCTGGCCACCCCCAAACCCATCTGCTCACCTCCCAGAAACTGCCCTCCACGGCCTCCCCTCCAGTGCCTTCCTCTGGAGCCATGGTGTCCCCGCAGCATGGAATGGTGGCGGACGGGGGCTGTAGAGTGCAGAGGTAAGCAGAGAAGCTGGACACGTGCCTTCGGGGACAGGAAGAGGCCCTCTCCTGCCCCTGGGCTTCCCCCCCACTGCCATCCCACCACCCAAGGAGCTGTTGTAACTAGGACTCAGCAGGCAGGGGTCTGGGCGTCCCCAAGAGGGCCCAGGCTAGGGGCAAAGATGGCGGTTTCAAAGCTCCTTCTCTTACCTGGGGTCTGCCCTCCCCCGCCTCATCCCATGTACCTGGGGCCTAGAGATCACTGCAGGATCCTGGCTGTCCAAGTCTCAGGGCTGCCGCGGCCACTCTGCCCCGAAGCTAAGGAGAGCAAAGCAGGGGGTGAGGGCGGGGACCCAGACGTCCAGGGCGGTGCCCAGCTCCCCCAATATAGCAACTGCTGTCAGAAGAGCCAGATTCCAGCCAGGAGAATGCCAGGCAGGTCATCCGATCCAGCTGGGGATTAGATGGCGGGCGGGGGTGGTGTGGGCAGAGGGCCCCACCAGAGGACACCTGCTCCAGCCGGGATCCTGCCGCCTTTCCCGGGACACCCCTTTTCCGGACGAGGCCACTCTTCCCTGCCCTGGGGAGGGCTGAGAGCTCAGAGGCCCGAGTCCTATCCTGGCCAAGAAGCTTGAACAAGTGCATTCTCCTGTCCCCTCGTAAGGGAGCCTCAGATCCCTCCTCACATGGATATCCTGCCCCCTGGTCTGATTCCGTGCCAGGGC